>JAEIGO010000787.1:0-529517 GCA_018903765.1 Drosophila aff. chauvacae BK-2020 | reverse complement strand
CCACCCTCTCCTCGGAGAGGGTCCTCCGCGTGGTACCTCCTGGAAACGTACCAAGGTACGGCTAATACGAGCGGCAGTATCCCGTGAATCCTCTAGCCACATTCCTATGACTCCACTTCCCTACCGAGACCTGGGCAAGTCTTTAAACGGCTTCCCCTCAAGTCAGGCGTGTAACGCGACCCGTGCTCTCTGACTTTCGGTTCGCAGCTGAGGGGTTAATCCAGCTGTGTTCGAACGGAGCCTTCCCAGGGCCGGGCAACCCTGGGTCGGAACTAGCCTAGCCGTGGCTTAGGGGCGAAGCCACGGTCGACCTCCTTCAAAGCCCCAAACCCCTCGGGCCCGCCGCGCTCGCCTCGTCGAGCAACGCGGGCGTTAATGATCATGGCCAACTTACAACAATCCGCTTCGGACCTCATGGGGGAGGTAAAACCCCAAAAACCCATCTCCGAAATCGACGAAGATGAGTTATTGCGCTCGGATGATGAGACTTTAACTCCGTCGAGTTCGGTGGGGACTGCTAAGTCGAGCACTCCCCAAACGTCACGACCAACCACTACAAACACCAAGGCGAGCCACGCCAAGGTGAACGGGGGTAACGACCAGCCAAAGTCGTTTTCCCACCAACAAAAGAAAGCGCAGGCCAGCAAGGCCCGCTTCATTCTGGCAAAGATAGCCAAGAACGAGGCAGAGGGCAAAGCGGACCAGCGCGATTTGAATGACAAAGCCCGATTCCAGGCCGTGATCGCGGACTTCGAGGCATACGAGAAAGAGCACCCGGAAGCGTTCCAACAGCCCCAATCGAAGCGCAACCGCTCACACGAAGTGAGTGAGAGCGCTCCGAAAAGGGCAAAGGACGCCAAAGGGGCTGCCAGAGCTACATCCTTCGTCAAGCCGGCGAAGAAATTCAGCGAGGTGGCTAGAGACAGCCTAGCCATGGCACTGGTGGACGAGCTCAACGACGATGGGCGCCTGCTGTCGGAGAAGTGGGATGAGGTCGAGACCAGACTGTCTGAGATGGTATCATACAAAATACTAGCTGAGCCAGCTGGTCCGACACCATCCTTTGACTCCTCAGACATGGTTCGGGGGCACCGGGTGATCAGGTGCGACGACGAGTCTTCAAAGGACTTCCTGGCGGTATGCGTTGCTAAGATCAGCAACGCATGGAAGGGGCTTAGCCTAAAGCTCGTTCCCGTCACGGATATCCCGAGAAGGCCCAGAGCTCGCATTTGGTTGCCTAAGGGACTCTCGAGCCACGACAGGGTGTTCAAGACTCTAAGAGCTCTAAACCAGGATGTCGACATGGCAGACTGGGCCATCCTGAAGGCAGAGCGGGAGATGAGGACAAGCCAGCCTTTCTTGTTCCTCATCAACAAGCAGTGCCTGCCGCAGCTAGAGAAAACCGAGTTCAAAGTGCGTCATGGCATAAGGAAGGCAAAGATAAAGGTCTTCCTAGCCGAGCCAGACGACAACCTGGAAGACGACGTCGACGACACCAAGCAGATGCTCGATGACTTGGTGATCGACGATGATAGCCCCAACACCACACCGCAATAATGCCGAAGGTCGTGCAGATAAACCTGAAGCGTAGCTCGCACGCTTCGGCAAATCTTGCAGTCCTCCTCCGAGAGGAGGACATCGACATCGGCCTCTTACAAGAGCCATGGACCAGGGACGGCCAAATCTCTGGCGTGGCTATAAAAGGATATACAACACTATACACAAACTCGACAGGTAGGCCGAGGGCGGGTATAATCATTAAAAACAACCTTAACGCTCTTCTACATCCCAATCTTAGCAACTCAGACCTAGCAGTGGCCAGGCTTGAAGCAGCGGATGGGACAGCCATGCTGATAGCATCCGGATACATGGCCCACGATGAACCGGCACCCCCTGAAGCGTTTGTCAGGGTGATGCAATGGGCCGAGGACTCCAAGACGACACTCATCCTCGGGTGTGACGCCAACGCCAGGCACACACTGTGGGGAAGCAAGGAAACAAACGAGAGGGGTGATTCTCTTTTCGAACATATTATTTGCCGTGACGTCACTATATGTAACAAAGGGGAAACGCCCACCTTCATTTTTCCGAGTACGGAGGAATTCCAAGGTTGGGAAGAGGTCCTAGACATAACGCTCCAAATGGAGTATAGCAACCACAAGGTAGGAAAATGGAGGGTTTCGCCAAAAAACTCTTTTTCAGACCATAGGTACACACTTTTTGAGATTTCGATGCCGATAAGCGAGACAGCACCGAAGCGCAATCCCCGTAACACAGACTGGAACAAATACGAAAAGGTTGTACAGTCAAAGGTAATGAACAGGAGGGTCAAGGTACGATCCACCCCGGAAGGAATAGACAAAGAAGTTGAGGACTTCACAAATATTCTGAACAACGCGTACGAAGAGTCATGCAGACTAACGTACTCTAAGAAGACATACCCACAATGTTGGAACAAGGAGCTAAGCGAGCTAAGAAAAAAGGCTGGGAAGGCCTTCAAAACAAGTTACGGAACCAAGAACTGGCAGCCGTATAAGGAAATATACAAGGAATACAAAAAAGAGATATACGCAGCCAAGAAAGACTCCCGGAGCAGGTACTGCGAATCGCTAGAAGGAATCAAGGACACGGTTAGGTTGGGTAAAATACTAGCCAAGGGGCACACGAGCCCCACCCTTATAAACAGGCCTGACGGTACAGGAAGTACGTCAGCAGAAGAGACACTGGAGATCCTGATGGACACACATTTCGCAGGTAGCCAGATAGAAGAAACAAGAACAGTGGAAAGCCAGATGGTGGAACACCAGCTAAGAGTCGACGAGATCGTCACCATGGAAGTACAAAAGTCCGGGACCGGACGGAATCATACCAGCAATGCTGCAGACAACAAAAGCATGCACTGGCAAATGGCTGCAAGCAATTTTCCAAGCATGCATTAAAACAGCACACATACCACTTCCATGGAAGGAAGCAAGAGTAGTCTTCATACCAAAACCAGGAAGAAGAGAACACATCCAAGCCAAGGATTACAGGCCGATTAGCCTGACCTCATTCCTCATGAAAACACTGGAACGGATACTAGATATCCACATCAGAGGAAGAACGGAGAAAAGCCTTTCCGAAGCACAGCATGCATATAGGAAAGGAAGATCCACGGAGACAGCACTACACGAAGTAGTGGGATACATAGAAAAGGCACTGACATACAAAAATTACACATTGGCAACCTTCTTAGACATTGAAGGCGCCTTCAACAACGTAAACGCAGATTCCATCCTGAGCTTCCTCAACAGGATTGGAGTTGAAGAAGGCATCAGAAAATGGATCGGCGCAATGCTAACGAGCAGAAGGATAACAGCCGAACTGAGTGGCACTCATCACACGAGATATGTGAGGAGGGGCACACCTCAGGGAGGAGTTCTGTCTCCACTGCTGTGGCTAATTAACATGGACGACATATTGAGAGAACTCAATAGCGAAGGCGTGAAAGTGGTAGCATACGCAGACGACGTAGTTCTACTCACTTCAGGACCATTTCCAGACGTCATAAGCGAACTAATGACAAGGGCGCTGAAAAAACTCAACCAATGGGCAAAAGCCTGTGGGTTGGGCATAAACCCAAGCAAAACGGAACTTATGCTCTTCACAAAGAGGACAAAGATCCCCAGATTTAGTAAACCGAAGATAGACGGTACAGAGCTAGAGCTATCACAACAAGCCAAGTATCTGGGAGTGATACTGGATACGAAGCTTCTATGGAAACAAAACATCAACGAAAGAGTGAAGAAAGCAAGCATAGCTTTCTATTCCTGTAGGAAGATGTTCGGAAAAAACTGGGGCATAAACCCCAAGACAATACTATGGCTCTACACAGCGGTTGTAAGACCCATACTCACATACGGTGCACTAGTATGGTGGCCTGCACTAACTAGGGCATACAACATCCAGAAACTCACAAGGATACAGAGATCGGCATGCGCTGGTGCCACGGGAGCACTAAGATCGTGCCCCGCAGCAGCGCTGAATGCCATTCTAAACATAATGCCGATAGAACACTTCATCAGGAACACAGCAGCCCAAAGCGCGGTACGACTGAAGGCAAGCCAGAGCTGGAAGAACTACCACACCGGGCACTGCAAGATCCTGAACGAAATAAACAATCGGCTAACAGAAAATACTGATTACATGACAACCGAAATGAGATTCGGCAATGCATACACCACAACATACCCCACAAGGGAAGAGTGGAGAAGAGGGAGTGTAACCGAGCCAGATGAGGTATCACTCTACACCGACGGTTCAAAAATGAGCGGCGGGGTAGGGCCGGAATCTTTGCCGAAACCTGGGGGATAGAAGAGTCCTTCCACCTCCCAGGGTCAGCAACAGTGTTCCAGGCGGAGGTTCTCGGGATATTGAAAGCAGCTGAACTTTCATTGGACCGAGACCTCCGGAATACCAAGGTAAGGATATACTCGGATAGCCAAGAGGCCATCAAATCTCTCGCAACAGCCAAGACCAAGATTAGTGGCCAAATGCAAGGAGGCACTAAACTGACTAGCGGAAAACAACAGGGTACAGATAACCTGGGTACCCGGACATAATGACATCCCCGGCAACGAAAAAGCCGATGAACTGGCCAGGAAAGGGTCAGAAGAAATCACACTAACAACAGATATCCAAGTATCTCTGAACACGGTGCAAGCTGAAATTCACGACCACTTCAAATCATTCGCCAGCAAGGAATGGTCGTTGAAAGCTGAGCACAGAAGATCGAAACTATGCTGGCCTGAATTCAACAGGAGAAGGACAGCTGATCTGGTCTCCAAAAGTAAATCGGATATTAGGAGGATAACGGCAGCCATCACCGGCCACTGGCCAATAGACACGCATGCCTGTAAGATGGGCCTACCCTACAAGCTACACTGCAGAAGCTGCAACGAAACGGACGAGCAGGAGACACCGGAGCACCTACTGTGTCACTGCCCGGCATTCAACCAGATAAGAGCGCGTCACTTCGGAGCACACCAACTCGGGTCACTAGGGGAAGTGGGAAGGCAGACAGTGAATGCCATCCTAGCGTACCTGAATGACACGGGCTGGTACTGAAGGGAAGCGCGGAATACCACCAAAACGAGGGTGTGGTTCAAAACGGAGCTAAGCTCTAATTGGAGGTTACTTAGCCAAGAGTAACCTCACCACTTGCACCTACCTACCATTGTTGTTTTCATCTGGATATGGAATTATTTGAATTAATGGAGCTTTGGTAACTTTACTAGGAACGTGAGAAATAATAAAAATTTCTTTTGTGTCTGTCCTAAACCATGTTAAAGTTTTTATTTTTAGAATCTTTTCCGAATTTATTTCTTTTAAATAATCATGTTTCAATAACTTTGGATTGAAGATCCCTAATCTGGTTAATTGCATTCCCAATTCAATATCTTCTATGTACTCAGTAAATTGTTGTAAGTTGAAAATTAGTATGGAAATCTGCTGATCTATTTCTTTCTTCGCCTCGAGTTTATTAATAACGTTAATCCCGCTATTAATTACATCTATGATCATGTCTAAGTCGTGTTTTTGTATTGAATTATCTGACAAGTCATTAATTTTTTCTTCTAACTCGTCTTTATCGTTCTGATCTAGGGTTCCAAATAAATATTTGTATACCGATCCCACTACGTTTACCAGACCTCTTTTCCTTCGTTTAATGATTCTCAGACCAATAATTTCTCGTCTTAGTTTTTCTACTAAGTATCGTACTTGAGGTTCATGGGAGAAATTCTTTGCTTCGTTTAACAGGTCTTCGAACATTAGCATTGTCTGTGTTGTGTTTATGATCAGAGAGTGATATTCATAATTCGTTGGTATGTCCATTGTTCCGGTTTGAAACATTAAATAACCGTTTTTCGCATTAAGTGGATTTACTTCGATGTTACCGCCTTTAACCGTAGTGATAAGGGTAAACATGCAAATAAACATTATCAATAGCATGTTGCGTCCTTCACGTTTCCTCGGTTGCTCTGGAATTATCGTATTTACTTTTATTAATCTTTTTTGTTTCTTAAATTTTTATTTATAGTGCACGATCTTCCTGCCACGGTTAATTTCTTCAAAGTGTTTATCATCCACCTGTTCAATCCTTCCTGTCTTCTTAAACGGAATGGTAATCTTGCTTTTTACAAGCGGAGCTTGACGATATTTGGTATCTACTTCAAAATCGTGTCTCTTTTTATTTAGCTGTTCGATTTTGTCGATTTTGTTTTGCTGTACCTTAAAGTCGGGGCTACCTGCATATAGAAAAATATCCGCTGGAGTTCTCTTAGTAGTGTTATGTTTGGTTTTGTGATTATAGACATATAAGATTATTTCGAATCTTGTACATCTATCTTCTATGTTCTGTTCACTACAGATTATTCTCAATTTTTCGTTCACAGTCTTGTGAAACCTTTCTATATCGGATACGCCATTTTTGCTGGTTGTAACGGAAATATTCACGCCTTCAGAGGTTAACCAATTATGCAAAGCTGCACACATAAAAGCTGAGTCTTTGTCTGCTTTGATTTCTTGAGGCTTTCCCATATCATTGAATATCTTCATTATGGCTCTTTTTGCTTCAAGGCAATCTCTATTCTTTACTTCAACTAGTGATGCAAATTTCGAATAGACATCAATACATGATAGGAAGATCTGGTTTCCCGTAAGATAAAAATCTATTACGTATTTTTCTCTTGCGTTTAATATTTCCGGGGTTGTTTCGAAAGTCAATTTTGTATTTCGGTGTTCTGTTTTTGCCAGATTACAGATTTCACATTCATTGATGATGTTCTGAATTAGCTTCTGACTGTCCGGGTAATAGTATTCTTCTTTAAACCAATTAATGGTTTTCTCTATACCGGGATGTAATACTTCCTTATGATTCTTTAGAATTAGATCTTTAAATTCTGCATAGGTAGTATATCAATTAGCTTTCTAGTACATCTGAATAATTTCGTGAAATTGTTGGGGCTTATGATTTCGGTAAATGCCCTCTGGAAAATCAAGAAATCCTCATCATTAGGGAAATATATGGCACTTTTCTTAGTACACACATACCCCTTAATGAGTGGCGAGTTCGACTGTCATTTATAGATTATTTTAATCTGTAACTTCTGAAAGAAATGTTTTACTTCTGTCGTATCGCTGTCTCCTTTTTCTACTTCTATTTGTCTAGAAAAGAAATTCAGGGGTCTTTCCGTGATGGATATATAATTTAAATTGTCTTCAGTGGCAATGTGAATAGTTGCATCTGCACTTTCGCCAACCATTACTTCATCAATTTTTGTGCGGGAAAGCGCATCCGCTGGAAGATATTTGATTTTATAATAAAATTCATTCAATTTTATTTTCCATCTTTGTAGTTTCATGTTTGGCTCTTTGATGTTATTAAGCCATACCAATGGTTTATGATCACTTAAAATTTCAAATGGCCTTCCGAATAGGTATGACCTGAAATATTTCATAGTCCAAACTATAGCTAGTTAATCTTTTTCAATGGTAGCATAGTTTATCTCATGTTCATTCAGCGTTCTACTGGCATGACAAACAGGCTTGTGATTTTGTGATAATACAGCACCAATGGCTACATTACTCGCGTCAGTTGTTAAAGAAAAAGGCTTTGAGAAGTCAGGATAAATTAAAATCGGATCTGAGGTTATCAAAACCTTTAACCTTTCAAATGATTCGACATAATTTTTGCATTTGGTGTCAATTACAGCGCCTTTCTTTATCTTAAGGGTCATAGGTTTCACTACCTTGGCAAAGTTAGGAATAAACTTGCGATAGAACCCACATAATCCCAAACATGATTTTATTTGCTTAGGCGTCTTTGGTAATGGGAAATTCGTAATTGCGTTTGTTTTGTTTGGGTTAGGTTTTATGCCATTCGTTGTTACTATGTGACCTAGGAATTCAGTTTCTTTCTTCATGAATTCACATTTGTCCAACTGAATTTTCAAATTAGCACCTCTTAACTTTTCAAAGACTTTCTTCAGAGATAAGATATGTACCTCCAATGAAGTGGGGTAGATAATTATATCATCTAAATACACCAAACAATCTTTGTAGATCAAGTCTTCCAACAGATTGTTCATGCATCTCTGAAAAGTTGCTGGGGCGTTTTTCAATTCAAAAGGCATTCGCGTATATTCGTAATGCCCATGCTTAGTTGAGAAAGCAGTTTTCGCTATCGAATGTTCTTCCATTTGGATTTGGTGAAAGCCCTTAGCTAGGTCAATGGTCGTAAAATATTGGCATCTTCCCAATTTATCCAGTATTTCATCCATTCTTGGAATGGGGAATTTGTCGTTAACTGTTACCTCGTTGAGATTTCTATAGTCGACTACCAACCTAAACTTTTTCTTCCCAGAGGCGTCTGCCTTCTTGGGGACCACCCAGATAGGAGAACAATAAGGGGACTTTGATTTCCGTATAATCCCTTGTTCTATCATTTCTTTGATTTGTTTGTTGACTTCCTCGTCAACACTTTGGGGGTACTTATAGGGTTTACGGTATACCGGATCCTCATGCTGAGTCTGGATGACATGTACTGTAACATGTAACATGTAACATGTAACATGTACTTCTTTGTACTGAATGTCTCTATAGTCATATAGGACCTTCTTTAAACATTCAACCTCTTCAACATTTAGATGTTCCAGTCTATATTCATTACATTCACGTAACTCATTATTAATCGCGAAGTTGACTATTTCATTGTCAACGGACATGGGATTGAGATGTGTTGCATCATCATCCACTGTGTCACTAATAACTTTTGAAGTGAGGCATTTTTTGGATGCGGTCTCATTTTTTTGTTGTTTAGGTTTTTTTTTAAGGTTTGGTTTAAGGCACTTAGGTGCGATCTTAACCTTCCGCTTTTTTGAATTGATTTCCTCCACTGGAGCAGAATCAATTTTTGGTTTTGGATCAAGGCCTCACCAACTTGCACTTACCTACCATTGTTGTTTTCATCTGGATATGGAATTATTTGAATTAATGGAGCTTTGGTAACTTTACTAGGAACGTGAGAAATAATAAAAATTTCTTTTGTGTCTGTCCTAAACCATGTTAAAGTTTTTATTTTTAGAATCTTTTCCGAATTTATTTCTTTTAAATAATCATGTTTCAATAACTTTGGATTGAAGATCCCTAATCTGGTTAATTGCATTCCCAATTCAATATCTTCTATGTACTCAGTAAATTGTTGTAAGTTGAAAATTAGTATGGAAATCTGCTGATCTATTTCTTTCTTCGCCTCGAGTTTATTAATAACGTTAATCCCGCTATTAATTACATCTATGATCATGTCTAAGTCGTGTTTTTGTATTGAATTATCTGACAAGTCATTAATTTTTTCTTCTAACTCGTCTTTATCGTTCTGATCTAGGGTTCCAAATAAATATTTGTATACCGATCCCACTACGTTTACCAGACCTCTTTTCCTTCGTTTAATGATTCTCAGATCAATAATTTCTCGTCTTAGTTTTTCTACTAAGTATCGTACTTGAGGTTCATGGGAGAAATTCTTTGCTTCGTTTAACAGGTCTTCGAACATTAGCATTGTCTGTGTTGTGTTTATGATCAGAGAGTGATATTCATAATTCGATGGTATGTCCATTGTTCCGGTTTGAAACATTAAATAACCGTTTTTCGCATTAAGTGGATTTACTTCGATGTTACCGCCTTTAACCGTAGTGATAAGGGTAAACATGCAAATAAACATTATCAATAGCATGTTGCGTCCTTCACGTTTCCTCGGTTGCTCTGGAATTATCGTATTTACTTTTATTAATCTTTTTTTGTTTCTTAAATTTTTATTTATAGTGCACGATCTTCCTGCCACGGTTAATTTCTTCAAAGTGTTTATCATCCACCTGTTCAATCCTTCCTGTCTTCTTAAACGGAATGGTAATCTTGCTTTTTACAAGCGGAGCTTGACGATATTTGGTATCTACTTCAAAATCGTGTCTCTTTTTATTCAGCTGTTCGATTTTGTCGATTTTGTTTTGCTGTACCTTAAAGTCGGGGCTACCTGCATATAGAAAAATATCCGCTGGAGTTCTCTTAGTAGTGTTATGTTTGGTTTTGTGATTATAGACATATAAGATTATTTCGAATCTTGTACATCTATCTTCTATGTTCTGTTCACTACAGATTATTCTCAATTTTTCGTTCACAGTCTTGTGAAACCTTTCTATATCGGATACGCCATTTTTGCTGGTTGTAACGGAAATATTCACGCCTTCAGAGGTTAACCAATTATGCAAAGCTGCGCACATAAAAGCTGAGTCTTTGTCTGCTTTGATTTCTTGAGGCTTTCCCATATCATTGAATATCTTCATTATGGCTTTTTTTGCTTCAAGGCAATCTCTATTCTTTACTTCAACTAGTGATGCAAATTTCGAATAGACATCAATACATGATAGGAAGATCTGGTTTCCCGTAAGATAAAAATCTATTACGTATTTTTCTCTTGCGTTTAATATTTCCGGGGTTGTTTCGAAAGTCAATTTTGTATTTCGGTGTTCTGTTTTTGCCAGATTACAGATTTCACATTCATTGATGATGTTCTGAATTAGCTTCTGACTGTCCGGGTAATAGTATTCTTCTTTAAACCAATTAATGGTTTTCTCTATACCGGCATGTAATACTTCCTTATGATTCTTTAGAATTAGATCTTTAAATTCTGCATAGGTAGTATATCAATTAGCTTTCTAGTACATCTGAATAATTTCGTGAAATTGTTGGGGCTTATGATTTCGGTAAATGCCCTCTGGAAAATCAAGAAATCCTCATCATTAGCGAAATATATGGCACTTTTCTTAGTACACACATACTCCTTAATGAGTGTTTTGGCGAGTTCGACTGTCATTTATAGATTATTTTAATCTGTAACTTCTGAAAGAAATGTTTTACTTCTGTCGTATCGCTGTCTCCTTTTTCTACTTCTATTTGTCTAGAAAAGAAATTCAGGGGTCTTTCCGTGATGGATATATAATTTAAATTGTCTTCAGTGGCAATGTGAATAGTTGCATCTGCACTTTCGCCAACCATTACTTCATCAATTTTTGTGCGGGAAAGCGCATCCGCTGGAAGATATTTGATTTTATAATAAAATTCATTCAATTTTATTTTCCATCTTTGTAGTTTCATGTTTGGCTCTTTGATGTTATTAAGCCATACCAATGGTTTATGATCACTTAAAATTTCAAATGGCCTTCCGAATAGGTATGACCTGAAATATTTCGTAGTCCAAACTATAGCTAGTTAATCTTTTTCAATGGTAGCATAGTTTATCCCATGTTCATTCAGCGTTCTACTGGCATGACAAACAGGCTTGTGATTTTGTGATAATACAGCACCAATGGCTACATTACTCGCGTCAGTTGCTAAAGAAAAAGGCTTTGAGAAGTCAGGATAAATTAAAATCGGATCTGAGGTTATCAAAACCTTTAACCTTTCAAATGATTCGACATAATTTTTGCATTTGGTGTCAATTACAGCGCCTTTCTTTATCTTAAGGGTCATAGGTTTCACTACCTTGGCAAAGTTAGGAATAAACTTGCGATAGAACCCACATAATCCCAAACATGATTTTATTTGCTTAGGCGTCTTTGGTAATGGGAAATTCGTAATTGCGTTTGTTTTGTTTGGGTTAGGTTTTATGCCATCCGTTGTTACTATGTGACCTAGGAATTCAGTTTCTTTCTTCATGAGTTCACATTTGTCCAACTGAAGTTTCAAATTAGCACCTCTTAACTTTTCAAAGACTTTCTTCAGAGATAAGATATGTTCCTCCAATGAAGTGGGGTAGATAATTATATCATCTAAATACACCAAACAATCTTTGTAGATCAAGTCTTCCAACAGATTGTTCATGCATCTCTGAAAAGTTGCTGGGGCGTTTTTCAATTCAAAAGGCATTCGCGTATATTCGTAATGCCCATGCTTAGTTGAGAAAGCAGTTTTCGCTATCGAATGTTCTTCCATTTGGATTTGGTGAAAGCCCTTAGCTAGGTCAATGGTCGTAAAATATTGGCATCTTCCCAATTTATCCAGTATTTCATCCATTCTTGGAATGGGGAATTTGTCGTTAACTGTTACCTCGTTGAGATTTCTATAGTCGACTACCAACCTAAACTTTTTCTTCCCAGAGGCGTCTGCCTTCTTGGGGACCACCCAGATAGGAGAACAATAAGGGGACTTTGATTTCCGTATAATCCCCTGTTCTATCATTTCTTTGATTTGTTTGTTGACTTCCTCGTCAACACTTTGGGGGTACTTATAGGGTTTACGGTATACCGGATCCTCATGCTGAGTCTGGATGACATGTTTAATGGTACTTATGAAAGTCAAATCTTCACCTTCTTTGTACTGAATGTCTCTATAGTCATATAGGACCTTCTTTAAACATTCAACCTCTTCAACATTTAGATGTTCCAGTCTATATTCATTACATTCACGTAACTCATTATTAATCGCGAAGTTGACTATTTCATTGTCAACGGACATGGGATTGAGATGTGTTGCATCATCATCCACTGTGTCACTAATAACTTTTGAAGTGAGGCATTTTTTGGATGCGGTCTCATTTTTTTGTTGTTTAGGTTTTTTTTTTAAGGTTTGGTTTAAGGCACTTAGGTGCGATCTTAACCTTCCGCTTTTTTGAATTGATTTCCTCCACTGGAGCAGAATCAATTTTTGGTTTTGGATCAAGGCCTCACCAACTTGCACTTACCTACCATTGTTGTTTTCATCTGGATATGGAATTATTTGAATTAATGGAGCTTTGGTAACTTTACTAGGAACGTGAGAAATAATAAAAATTTCTTTTGTGTCTGTCCTAAACCATGTGTAGCATATAACGGTCTAACTTTAGTAAGAGTATGAGCAGATGACCTTGTAAAAATAGTTGGGAAACACGCGCTTGTTCCGGCTCATCTTCGTCGGCAATATGGGTGAGGGTAAAAAGATTACTCCTTTACGTGCTCTCAGCATGCTAGTAATTTATATAAAATTCGCGTGTTAGGATTTTGGGAGAGAGGAAGTAGAGAAAGCCGTTCAACTAGCCACCAATAGAGACAGACAAGAGAAAAGAATAGGGAAGCCAAACACGATAAAAATTAGGAATATACGTATAAGATCGTTAGCGACAACTGGCACACCAAGATGTTTGCTAGTGGCCGAATACCCCACCCTACCATGATCACTACAATGCTCAGGATCTCCATAATTGGTAGTGATCCCTTGAGGTCGTTAAGGACTCAAAAGATTATCGCCATTGCACTTCTGTCTCCCATGATTTCCGAAATAGTAAACGTTTAGTTCGACTTCATGATATAAACTTTTATTCTAAACATAATTTGTAGTCTTTAAACCTAATTATTTTATTGATTTATTATTATTTGTCCTAGCATTATTTGATTTATTGTAACGGCATTGTAAGCTTAATTCATAGTTTGTTTGCTTGTATTTTGGTCATTTTGCATTATCTTTTCATTGTTTGTTAAAATAGTATCTTTGATTAAATTGTTTTCCTAATATTCAAGAAGTTTCAGAGGTGCTAAAGGGGTATAGAAAATATGCGATATGTATATTATATTAAAAATATAACTAAATTATATGGGTAGGTATTATTTGTTTCCTACGCTCAGAAATATACGAAGAAGTTATTAATTATTCATTAAGATCGTATTAATTCAATTTATGTATCAAAATAAATTTACTTTGGATATACATATGTATATATATACATAGTACATATTGTTAAGATCATATACATTCAAGTTATTTATCAGCATAAAGTTAAACTACTTTATTTTCTTTTTCAAGTGTATCTATTAATGTGATGATCATTGTATGCAATAATTATGATTAATGCTCAAAATTCAATTTATAAAAAAAACTACTAATTTACTGCCTTGCGGTGTATATAGATAAGCTTGAGGCAGGTCAGTAAAGCTTTTCACAGGTGGCTGAGCTTAACAATAAGATCGGTGCATTGCCAGATAGAAACACTTGAGTTAGAAAGAGACAGTAGGATTGGGTCTGATTTGATCTACACTGGGAAAAATATGTTTTCTTGCGGGAGCGAGCATTTAATTTTATGAACTGGTTTATTGAATCCCAGACAACAGAACTGTATGCATATTCACAATAACAAGCGATTTGACACTTTCATAATTAGGAATCCATCGTCGAAAGATCTTTCGCCGGCCTGTATGGGAGTCAAAGGTTAATTTTTTTGGTTGTTCTTCCTTATTTCAATGTTATTATGCACATGTATGGCGGTGATTACATATTATTCCAATGTATTTCTTGACAGTTATACTTTTTAGTTTTGCAATTTTATTTACACAGAAAAAAAACTTTTCTTTACCTCAACCCCTTTTCTTGAATATTTCAGATGAGGTAAATAAACATTTTTAATAACCGAATTACTAGAATAGAATCAAGAATTTGCCGAAATTTGAGAAAATTCGAATTATTATAGACGCATATATAAAGAAAAAAGGGAATAATTAAGATCTACAGTTGCATACAAAATCATGTACATGGAATGAGATATTAATATACATATATTAATCCAGGGCTGAGCGATAATTAATATAAATTCGGGCCAATTTAAATTAGCGCACTAGCCATATCGGCAGAATATTGTTTTGTTCGGTTTTCGGTTTCTTTGTTGTACACTGACAAAAAAAATCTTCCGTCTGAACCGCGTGGGTTTTCTTGACGTAGGTGGCCAATTAGGTTAGGGCGAGACCACCCCGCCTTTCGCTCACTGTACTGGCGATTTCGCGAAGGGACACTTCCTCGATCTTTATGGTTGTTCTTTATCGTTTCTTTTTCTTTCACTGTAGCACTAGTTGTTGTATCATGGCAAGCGCAGGTCTGCGACGAGGGTGGTTGTTGTGTCGGCGGCGATCTTGTTGATTATGGAAGTGGCTGATCGGTTAGCACCGATTTGGCGATGGAATCTCCTCAGCAATAAGAAACTTATGGTAGCGATGCCTGGTAATAAAATACCTAGGATAAGGTGCCAGCCTATGTTAGCAAAACGTGGAAATTAGCTAATATAGACGTTGGTGGATTTTTCTAGTAAAATATTTACCCTCAGGGTCTGGCACGACACGGGGATTATTATTTTCCCTTTTTCTCGATCGGATGGCTTGGATTGGTGAATATTTTCACACTTAGGGCACTTGGTAAAACTTGTGCTTACTCGTATGCACGTCTAGGTGCGATGCAAATCAGCGAGAAAAAGAAAGCTTGATTAATTGGGTCTAGGGAAATAGCCCTTTCCGATAGTGACGTTGAAGGCTTGCAATGGCAAGCACAATCGAATAGATTTAGATAAGAGCTTGCTCGCTAGATGGCGTCTTGATCCTATCGTATCACTCGATCTATCTATACATATGCTTGACAGGGATTTTAAGTCAAGGGTTTGGGGTATTCTATCTAGCTTTATTGACGGCGCCACTACACATGTTAAAGTTTTTATTTTTAGAATCTTTTCCGAATTTATTTCTTTTAAATAATCATGTTTCAATAACTTTGGATTGAAGATCCCTAATCTGGTTAATTGCATTCCCAATTCAATATCTTCTATGTACTCAGTAAATTGTTGTAAGTTGAAAATTAGTATGGAAATCTGCTGATCTATTTCTTTCTTCGCCTCGAGTTTATTAATAACGTTAATCCCGCTATTAATTACATCTATGATCATGTCTATGTCGTGTTTTTGTATTGAATTATCTGACAAGTCATTAATTTTTTCTTCTAACTCGTCTTTATCGTTCTGATCTAGGGTTCCAAATAAATATTTGTATACCGATCCCACTACGTTTACCAGACCTCTTTTCCTTCGTTTAATGATTCTCAGACCAATAATTTCTCGTCTTAGTTTTTCTACTAAGTATCGTACTTGAGGTTCATGGGAGAAATTCTTTGCTTAGTTTAACAGGTCTTCGAACATTAGCATTGTCTGTGTTGTGTTTATGATCAGAGAGTGAAATTCATAATTCGTTGGTATGTCCATTGTTCCGATTTGAAACATTAAATAACCGTTTTTCGCATTAAGTGGATTTACTTCGATGTTACCGCCTTTAACCGTAGTGATAAGGGTAAACATGCAAATAAACATTATCAATAGCATGTTGCGTCCTTCACGTTTCCTCGGTTGCTCTGGAATTATCGTATTTAGTTTTATTAATCTTTTTTTGTTTCTTAAATTTTTATTTATAGTGCACGATCTTCCTGCCACGGTTAATTTCTTCAAAGTGTTTATCATCCACCTGTTCAATCCTTCCTGTCTTCTTAAACGGAATTGTAATCTTGCTTTTTACAAGCGGAGCTTGACCATATTTGGTATCTACTTCAAAATCGTGTCTCTTTTTATTCAGCTGTTCGATTTTGTCGATTTTGTTTTGCTGTACCTTAAAGTCGGGGCTACCTGCATATAGAAAAATATCCGCTGGAGTTCTCTTAGTAGTGTTATGTTTGGTTTTGTGATTATAGACATATAAGATTATTTCGAATCTTGTACATCTATCTTCTATGTTCTGTTCACTACAGATTATTCTCAATTTTTCGTTCACAGTCTTGTGAAACCTTTCTATATCGGATACGCCATTTTTGCTGGTTGTAACGGAAATATTCACGCCTTCAGAGGTTAACCAATTATGCAAAGCTGCTTGAGGCTTTCCCATATCATTGAATATCTTCATTATGGCTCTTTTTGCTTCAAGGCAATCTCTATTCTTTACTTCAACTAGTGATGCAAATTTCGAATAGACATCAATACATGATAGGAAGATCTGGTTTCCCGTAAGATAAAAATCTATTACGTATTTTTCTCTTGCGTTTAATATTTCCGGGGTTGTTTCGAAAGTCAATTTTGTATTTCGGTGTTCTGTTTTTGCCAGATTACAGATTTCACATTCATTGATGATGTTCTGAATTAGCTTCTGACTGTCCGGGTAATAGTATTCTTCTTTAAACCAATTAATGGTATTCTCTATACCGGCATGTAATACTTCCTTATGATTCTTTAGAATTAGATCTTTAAATTCTGCATAGGTAGTATATCAATTAGCTTTCTACATCTGAATAATTTCGTGAAATTATAGGGGCTTATGATTTCGGTAAATGCCCTCTGGAAAATCAAGAAATCCTCATCATTAGGGAAATATATGGCACTTTTCTTAGTACACACATACTCCTTAATGAGTGTTTTGGCGAGTTCGACTGTCATTTATAGATTATTTTAATCTGTAACTTCTGAAAGAAATGTTTTACTTCTGTCGTATCGCTGTCTCCTTTTTCTACTTCTATTTGTCTAGAAAAGAAATTCAGGGGTCTTTCCGTGATGGATATATAATTTAAATTGTCTTCAGTGGCAATGTGAATAGTTGCATCTGCACTTTTGCCAACCATTACTTCATCAATTTTTGTGCGGGAAAGCGCATCCGCTGGAAGATATTTGATTTTATAATAAAATTCATTCAATTTTATTTTCCATCTTTGTAGTTTCATGTTTGGCTCTTTGATGTTATTAAGCCATACCAATGGTTTATGATCACTTAAAATTTCAAATGGCCTTCCGAATAGGTATGACCTGAAATATTTCGTAGTCCAAACTATAGCTAGTTAATCTTTTTCAATGGTAGCATAGTTTATCTCATGTTCATTCAGCGTTCTACTGGCATGACAAACAGGCTTGTGATTTTGTGATAATACAGCACCAATGGCTACATTACTCGCGTCAGTTGTTAAAGAAAAAGGCTTTGAGAAGTCAGGATAAATTAAAATCGGATCTGAGGTTATCAAAACCTTTAACCTTTCAAATGATTCGACATAATTTTTGCATTTGGTGTCAATTACAGCGCCTTTCTTTATCTTAAGGGTCATAGGTTTCACTACCTTGGCAAAGTTAGGAATAAACTTGCGATAGAACCCACATAATCCCAAACATGATTTTATTTGCTTAGGCGTCTTTGGTAATGGGAAATTCGTAATTGCGTTTGTTTTGTTTGGGTTAGGTTTTATGCCATTCGTTGTTACTATGTGACCTAGGAATTCAGTTTCTTTCTTCATGAATTCACATTTGTCCAACTGAAGTTTCAAATTAGCACCTCTTAACTTTTCAAAGACTTTCTTCAGAGATAAGATATATTCCTCCAATGAAGTGGGGTAGATAATTATATTATCTAAATACACCAAACAATCTTTGTAGATCAAGTCTTCCAACAGATTGTTCATGCATCTCTGAAAAGTTGCTGGGGCGTTTTTCAATCCAAAAGGCATACGCGTATATTCGTAATGCCCATGCTTAGTTGAGAAAGCAGTTTTCGCTATCGAATGTTCTTCCATTTGGATTTGGTGAAAGCCCTTAGCTAGGTCAATGGTCGTAAAATATTGGCATCTTCCCAATTTATCCAGTATTTCATCCATTCTTGGAATGGGGAATTTGTCGTTAACTGTTACCTCGTTGAGATTTCTATAGTCGACTACCAACCTAAACTTTTTCTTCCCAGAGGCGTCTGCCTTCTTGGGGACCACCCAGATAGGAGAACAATAAGGGGACTTTGATTTCCGTATAATCCCTTGTTCTATCATTCCTTTGTTTGTTGACTTCCTCGTCAACACTTTGGGGGTACTTATAGGGTTTACTTCCACCTCCTCGCGGACAGGAAATGGGAAAACCTAACCTCCTGCCGCCATGCTAGAATGATCTGGCCACGCCGATCAGCAAAACGCTCCAAGGAGCTACTGTCACTAAGCAGAGAAAGCTGCGCCCTTGCCATTAGGGCTCTTACTGGTCACTGGCTGCTTGGAACGCATGCGTCCAGGTTGCGGGTGCACCACAACGACTTCTGCAGAAGCTGTAGAGATGAGGAGGAGGAGGAGACCGTTCTCCACCTCCTCTGTCACTGCCCGGCACTAAGCAGACGAAGGCTGCAGTACCTGGGCTGCTTCACCCTTTTAGATCTCGCCGATCTAAGCGGGACATCACCGAGGCAGATAACCCGGTTCATCCAAGGATCGGGTTGGTCCTCTCTCACGTAGGTCATTGGCCCATGAGCTCTTGCAGCGGACGGGGGATCTAGCCTATGCGGCATCACAAGGAGCCTCCTTAGGCTCAAGTGGATGGCCCGGCTCTATGCCGGGCTAATCACCGCCCTAACCTAACCTAACCTATAGGGTTTACGGTATACCGGATCCTCATGCTGAGTCTGGATGACATGTTTAATGGTACTTGTGAAAGTCAAATCTTCACCTTCTTTGTACTGAATGTCTCTATAGTCATATAGGACCTTCTTTAAACATTCAACCTCTTCAACATTTAGATGTTCCAGTCTATATTCATTACATTCACGTAACTCATTATTAATCGCGAAGTTGACTATTTCATTGTCAACGGACATGGGATTGAGATGTGTTGCATCATCATCCACTGTGTCACTAATAACTTTTGAAGTGAGGCATTTTTTGGATGCGGTCTCATTTTTTTGTTGTTTAGGTTTTTTTTTTAAGGTTTGGTTTAAGGCACTTAGTTGCGATCTTAACCTTCCGCTTTTTTGAATTGATTTCCTCCACTGGAGCAGAATCAATTTTTGGTTTTGGATCAAGGCATTCTGGTGCGGTCTCGCCCTTATTTTCTTCGTATATAAGCTTAAGGATCGTTGAGCTTAGAGTAACGGTCTCTTTGTCATAGTCAATCTTAGCCTTCGTATCTTCTAGATACCCTCGACCTAACAGGAAATCATAATTATCGGAAAATTTATGAATATAGAATTTTTTGACTGTTGGGCATACTGACGTGGGCTTCATAATTATACTTCTCTTTCATTTTATTGCCCCGTTTATAGTGTATACCGTCAAGTTCTCTTCTTCTTCTTCTAAATTTTCAAAATTTTCCCTTATGATATTGATGGATGAGCCTGTGTCGATCATTCCTTTGTAAAATTTGTTGTAGTAGTTCATTCGGACATAGGGACAGGTTCGTCCTCTAATGTCACTTGAGTGTCCTAGGCAACTTGATGAAAATTTACGTCCATCCTACTCTGTCCACTCTGACTTTCTCTTTGTCTCTTTACTGGTCTGTTGTTATTTGTGTTATTTGATGTTGAGGGCTGATGATTAAGGGGATTATTCCACCTACCCTGATTTAGATCATTTTGGAATTGCCTGCCTTGATTTAGATTTTGTTGATATGAGGTTTGATGATAATGGGAATTATTCCATCTACTTTGGTTTGGATTTTGTTGAAATGGATAATGCGTTCCCCTCTGACTACCAGGAACCCTATACGAATTTTGATTCTGGTTGTTATTAGCTTGGTTCGAATTGTGAGATGGTATATTAGAATTTTGGTTCACTGAAGGGTAGTAAGTATCATAATTATGCTGCCTATTATTATAGTATCTCTGATTATTTCTCTGGCTATTGTTATTATCCCTATTCCTTCTATTCCTTTTCAACCTTTGAACCGAACGGACGTGTCTTGATCGAGCTCTCAGTCAACGCGATTATCTAAGAAAACGTTTGCTCAAAAATTAACCAAAATCCATCAAAATCAAATCTGATTGTTTTTGGCTTAACTACTTCTCACCAAATTGTTGTAATAAATACGATCGAGTGCATATTTGCTAATTTAAAAAATAAACATAAACACAAACACACTAACACTGTGCCGATCGAACATCGAACTTCGAACATCGAACCTGCTGAATTGCATCGCCAAAAAGATCTGTAAATCGTCTTCAAGCCAGCAACAACAACAGCAACAACAACAGCAACATGAGTAAGCCAGCGAAGCGAGTGCGCAGCGACTCATCGATGGATCTAAGGGGAGGTCGCACTTCTGATGCCCTTTCACCAGCCCTAGTTGAACTTATCAACAAAAGGTTTGACGAGCATTTGCCACATTAATGCTCAAAGCTTAGTACGTAAAATGGAACAATTCAGATACTTGTTCGTTAACTCATGTGTGGATGTTGTATGTATCTCTGAAACTTGGTTTGTCCCTAATTTAGTTGATGTTATTGTTGAATGTGAAGGATATAATTTATTTCGTTCCGATCGTGAAAGTCATGGTGGTGGGGTAGCAATTTATGTTAGTAAAAAGTTACAGTCCAACCTTGTGTGTAAACATCCCATTAACAGTGCTACAGAATATATTTTCATCGAAATTAAGCAGAGGCATAACAAAAAGCTACTGATTGGGTGCATTTACCGTCCCTACTGTCGCACTAATTATGAAGACGTTGTGAATTATATTTCTCAAATTTGCTGGACGTATGCAGATATTATCCTAACAGGAGATCTAAATAGCGACATATTAAGAGAATCACATCTGTCTGACAATATGAGTTCGCTAGGCATGCATTTGGTTAATTGCAACACTCCTACATACTTTACCATATCACGCAACACACTGTTAGATTTTTTGTGACTAACAAAGACAAAGTAGCTTTATATGACCAATTAATTGTGCCGTCCTTTTCGAAACACGACCTTATTTTCTTGACATATACACTTGACCTTCAATATCATGACTACTCAATAGCTTTTAGGGACTTTAAAAACATAAACCTTAATCACTTAAGTGCAGCACTAAGAAACTACAATTGGGATAGAATCTACTCCCTACCAAGAGTTGAAGACCAAGTTGACCAACTGCAACGAAATATACAATCCCTTTATAACTTTTTTGTACCGGAACGAAGGAAGACGATTCGCCCGACTCAAAAACCTTGGTTCTCTAATAATATACGCAGGGCTATTACACAGCGCGATAAAGCATACAGCAAGTGGAAAAGGTACAAAACCCCACAAGAATATTCTAGGTTTAAGCTTTTAAGGCAATCAGTAACTAACTTAATCGAGTCCGCAAAAATCAATTTTTACTCTCGTAAATTTGACCGCGCGGTTTCCACTAGCCAAAGATGGAAAGCCGTTAAAAGCTTGGGAGTACGTAAAGTCGAAGCTAGTCACGACCCGGACATAGACGTCAACGTGTTAAACAATAAATTTCTGACATGCGCAGTACCTGAGATCATTGATCATCCATACCAAAATCTAAACCTACAATCCGTACCTGACGAGTTCTGTGATAATAGATTTACTTTTGCGTGTGTTGGTCAGTGTGAGGTCCTTATAAAAAACAAAACTTATAAAACTTATACTACCATACATACTCCCACATATCACCTACATTTTTAATAGTGCTTTTACAACTTCTGCTTTTCCGGACTGCTGGAAAGTTGCAAAAATTATACCAATTCCCAAAGCAAATAAGGAATACATACCCATTTCGATTCTGCCTTACTTATCAAAGGTGTTCGAAAATTTAATGGCAGTGCAAATAACCCGCTTTATATCTGACAATGAAATGCTAAACAACAGCCAATCTGGCTTTAGGAAAAATAGAAGTTGTACTTCAGCAGTATTAAAAATTTCTGACGACATTAGGGAACACTTAGACGATAGAGACGTGACTTTTTTAGTATTACTTGACTATAGTAAAGCTTTTGACACTGTTAATCATAGTATACTTTGTACAAAACTGCGTAATATGTTTTAGTTCTCGAGCTCTTCTGTCAAACTTCTGTCCTCCTATCTTTGTAATCGTCGCCAATCTGTTGTAATACAAAACGCTTCCTCTTCATTTAAAAATGTCAGTCGTGCTGTCCCTCAAGGCTCAGTCCTTGGACCACTATTGTTCTCGTTGTATGTTAACGACCTTCCCAGTGTTCTATGTGAGTGTAACATTCACTTATATGCGGATGATGTCCAACTATATGTGAACCGTCCGTTAAGTAGAATAGATGAATGTATAACCGTGTGTAACAGTGAACTTGAACGTATAAGTGTATGGGCTAAAAACAACGGCCTTGGTATAAACCCAGTAAAATCTAAATGTCTTGTGATCAGTAGAAAAAAATGTATCCTAAATAATCTCCGCCCTCTCAAGATTGACGACACTCCTTTGGACTACGTAGAGAATGCGTTAAATCTAGGATTTACTTTCAATAGAACTCTGACGTGGAGTGATCACATCACAAGGGTAGTTGGCAAAACGTATGGAATATTAAGGTCACTCTCGATAACCAAACGTTTTCTGCCAACCAACATACGGCTATTAATAGCAAAAACATGCATCATTCCTGCTCTTTTCTATGGCCTGGAAGTCTTTGCATTCTGCGATACCAATAACCAAAACAAAATCAAAGTGGTTTTTAATAATATTGCTAGATATATTTTCAACCTACACAGAGCAGAGCATGTATCTGGATTCGCTAATCAAATATTTGACATTGAGCTGACAAAATGGATAAAAATTCGCATCTTAATCTATCTGCATAAAATAATATATAGTAAGGAACCATCATATCTATTTGACAAACTAAAGTTTATGACATCAAGAAGAACCAACAACATTATGTGCATTAGGCCCAGATCTCTAACAGCAGAAAGACAATTCTTTATAAACTCTATTCGATCCTGGAACCAGTTACCGGTCAACCTGAAGTGTATTAGCAGTGTGCCGCAGTTCAAACTTAGAATAAACACATATTTCAAAAATTTAAATTCCTAATTAAAGCGACTTAGGGCTTAGGGTTTAGTTTTAAGTAGTCTTAGTTAAAAAACAAATAAAAATTGTAAACTCGTTGTGACTAGCGCAATAATTTATAAGTCCCAGACTTGTAGCGTTAGGAATTATATTTATAATAAAATTCAAATTCAAATTCTGTCTGTCTGTTCTACCAAAATGTTGTTCTTCAGAATTACCCTGGTAAATACCAAGCTCCATTGTAGCTTGTTTTAAATTCTCAACAGTATCAATGTTCTTTTTTGGTAACGATATGTATAGTCTTTCCGGC
Organism: Drosophila aff. chauvacae BK-2020; assembly: GCA_018903765.1. NCBI lineage: Eukaryota > Metazoa > Arthropoda > Insecta > Diptera > Drosophilidae > Drosophila > Drosophila aff. chauvacae BK-2020. Next base: position 505,590 of record JAEIGO010000787.1, on the reverse strand, counting down.
AATTTATCATCAATTACTGAGATCATTGTTGTGTATAACATTTCTGTATAGGTAGCTTTCTGTGCAGGGTTAGCTTCAAGTTCTAACTTATCAGAAAAATTTCTAAATTGTGCTTCAAGATTATCGATAAATTTACTTAAGTTACCGGGATACTGAGTCTCCTCCATGTTCTTCACCAATGTTGTTGCTTTAGCCCGCATTACGGCTTCCAATGCCGAGTCCACAGAACACGTCTTATGGCCCCATAGATGATATGAGCCTGTAGAGGTTCCTGGGTCGGGTATAAGTTAAGCAGTATCTCAACTTGACTGATAATTTCAGATAGTTTGCCAATCTGCCCATCGTAATAGTTTATTTCTTTTATTTGGGCCAACAGTTGGTTCATGTGGCCTTCGGAGATTGGGGGATTTGCCATTGCTATAGTTTTGTCTTTGTGGCTTTTATTCAATACACGGTGTTTGAAAATGTTATAAGTTTTTATAAACTTCGGAATTAAAACTTTGAATTAAAATTTTTTCCGACCGCACGGGATTTTTATTTGATTTACAGTTTATTTCTGACCACACGGGATTTTGTTTAATTTGCAGTTATTTCTGACCACACGGGATTTTGTCTTTTGAATTCCACTTTCACGTAGATTCTTCTGCGTATCACAAAGTTTTGAATCACTATTCAATTCGCCTAGTTAGGATAGCAAGTTGTATAGTGTATCCTTTAGTTACTCAGTACCGTATTAAAAGGACTCTTTTTACTTGTAGATCCCACCGACTGCGCCAATTAAATAATTGCAATACTCATAAGTTAACAAAATATAAATTTTATTTAACTGAATAATTACAACATTTTATATTGAAGAACACCGACCGAATAATTTCAAGTCTCAAACTGAACTTAACTAACTGATCTGAATTGATTGACATTCAAGCCTCGGTTTCGAGCTTTTTGGATATGGACTTTGGACTTAAGGTCCTAAGAGAATCTGGAGAGAGCTTTGGAGTTCTTTGTTCTTACTCTTGGATTCAAGTGCATTCGCTCTTGGAAACAAGTTGCTCTTCAATTTGATTTTACGATCTTGTAATCTAAAACTTTTGTTTTCGAGTTTTAGCGAGTCCGAACTTTGAACGTAGAATTGTGACAATCGGATGAGGACTTGGTCTTTTATGTTTAGTCTACCACCGGCTACTGCGTCTGGGGTTCTGATTACATCCTTTGTTCGATCTTGGGGATTTTCCATTTGGCCTTGTGTCTGGGATTTAGGTGACAGTTTATTCTTATCTATTGGTTGGGTACATATACATATATTGTGAGGAGCGATTGGCCCTCCCAAATTAATAATATAAAATAAACACTAATATTAAATAAAAATAAATAATAATAATCTAAACGATATCATAAATAATAATAACATAAATACTAAATACGCAAATAACTAATAATGTAATTAACTATAAAAAAAGAAAAAAAATAAATATAATCACTACATGTAAATAAATAATAATAGATAATCAATACCTAAATACAATAATAACTAGGCGTAAACGAATAGTATAGATAAATAAGTTAGATTTATATTCATAATAATTAAGTAGGGTAAGGCCCACACCCGATACGATAGTTACCAAACTATCATCACTAACCCGAGCTCGCCCCGTTAGCCTGGAAGGCTAGAACACACACCGACACACACACCAGCGCAAACGGCAAAACTCACCCCGATCACGCCACCGAAAATAGGCAAGCGCTCATGAGAGCGAGCGAGAGGGAGCAACCGATCGTACGGTAAACTCCTGGAAGAAGGCAAAAGAGAACTCCGCGAGAAATTTCGAAGCAAACGGAGTCGAGTTGAAGTACAGTGGCGAACCAAAGCGGACGTGTTTTTGTGAATCGGAAAACGAGAAACCGCGTGTGAGCGAAAACCCAGACTGAAAACTTGGAAACCTTAAAACTAAACAAACTAAAAGTGAACTACGGGCCGGCGATTGCCACCGTACGAGGCACAAAACGGATTTGCGCGAGCGGAAATTTTGAGGAGAAATGGAAATGGACAAGGCGAAGTCTGGCCCAGGACCAGCGGCGGGACGGAGCCGGTCCAGCAGTGTGCCGGAGCGAGACGGGTGAGTGTTAGTGTGAGACCGCAACGAGTTGGCTAGCAAGTGTGTGTGTGAGAAAGATCTTTGCGAGCCCTCGATGCGGTGGTCACTAGAGAGTGCGGTCAGACCGACTCTAGAATAAACATAAGTTTGAGCCCTTAACTAACACCGAGAGAAATTGTGCGAAAGTGTAAAACTCGGAAATTATATGAAATTAAGAAAATATATAGAAAACATGAAAATAAAATAGTAAACGGAAAATATGATCTTAGAAATTATAAAATAATGTAAAAGGGCGTGCACCGAGAGAAACATGTGAAGCTGGGAATGGTGAAAATTATGAAAATTATGCAAATTAGGAAATTATGAAAAAAAGGAAATAATAAAAAAAGCGAGTGCATTAAGATAAATTTTGGGAAGAACAAAATAATTTAAAAATAAATAATGATATTAAATTTAACCAATTGTGTTTAATAAATAAAAGGCCGGGAAGACGGGAAACCATAAAAATAAAAGTAGATGAGAAACCGAACCAAGCTTAATTAAATTAAATAAAATAATTAAATAATATAAATTAAATGCCACGCGGCCGAGACCTCTACACTGGGAGAAAAGTATTTACAAAATTTCAACAAAGTAAATTAAATTTAATTAAATAATTTAGGATTTAAACTAAAGTAAAAGCCACGAGGCCGAGACCTCTACACTGGGAGAAAAAAATATTTACAAAGTTTAAACGAAGTCAATTAAATTTAATTAAATAATTATTCCACTAAATAATTATAAGTAAATACCGCGAGATGAAGGCGGATACACTGAGGAGAAAAATATCGGCCAAAATCAAACAAAATTTTATATAATAAATTTAAAGTATATTTATTATGTGTTGAATATATTTCTGGGCGAACTCTGTCCTGTAGAAAATTCCCAAGGCAAAACTGAACATATTTTGGACGGGCCAGGCACAGCCGGCCGGAGCAAATTCAATATTATTTCTTCTGTTTCTCTCTCGGCCCTCCGACCTCGAACATGCACGAAGGCTGATTCAATACTTCCCTCTGTCACACCCTAGCAACATATTTTTTAGTGTAACTCGGTGGCTGACCAACTCCACCTCGCGTCAGCCCACCGCCTCATAGTAGTCACATTGTCCCAGATCTTTATAAATTTTCTGTAGAGAGACCCTGGCGAGACTGAGTCTCTATCCCAGCCCAGATAACTACCTCACAGATGGCGCCCGAACAGGGACCTGGGGCTTACGAATTTTAGATGAGATTTATGGCCTAAAGACCCATTGAGTTACACTGAAAAAAAAAAAAAAAAAAAATTTTTTTTGTCTGTTGTGGGTACGGCAGGGGAAAGTTTGCAGTGCATTTAAGAAGAATATAAAATCTAACAAAAATATATATTTGGATAAAAGGTTTCCCAGAAAATCCCGAGAAAAATGATATAAAAATTTTTATATATATATATATTTATTTCCTTGTATATGAGAGCCCCAGGAAAAGAAAAGGTATCCAAAGAAAATATATATTTCTAAGCAAGGTACGAAACATAACCTGGAACGAGAGGTTGTGTAGGCACGTGGGCAGCAGAACACGTGAGCCCCAGAAAATAAGAACAGGGCAAAAGAGAATCGAGAAAGAGCGGGCCCTCTCTCGGTCAGCCCATCAGGTCGCAAGATTTTTCTAGAACACGAGGTAGGGAGAAGCTAACATATTCCCCACAGCACGGCCATCTTGTTTCACTCTCATCGTCGTCTCTCTCTCACACCGGCAGTGGAGCCGATCTACCCCCACGATAGTCAACGGAATTTTGGAGAGTTCGCATACAACCGTCGTCGAGTACAGTCACTACTAAGTTGGGTTTAGTAAATCGCCGTCGCAGAATTTTGAAATCGTGTTGCCTCATCGTTGCTACCTTCGGTCCGCCTGAGAATTTATACGCCGTTTCTATAAATAAATACGAGAATTTCGTGAGCTTCGTTTGACCCCGCAATAAATTTTCGCTGTGCAGAAAAATATTTCTTTCGTGTCTGGAATTAGCTTCGAGGAAGATTGTTTTAAATTTTGCAAACATGGGTGCACGTTGGATTTCGTATCTCCGCAAGCGAGAATTGGAAGCGATTTTAAAGGAGTTTGGGTTAGACGCAACGGGAAGCGTCGAGGACATGAGGAGCCGGTTGGCTGCGTTTAATAATAAGGAGGACAACGTCTTGGAAATCGTCGAGCGGCTCCAGGAATGCGAGACCGAGATTTTAGCCGCGATCAACGAACGGAAACAGCGGGCACCGAGTCCCCACACCCTGGGTCATCATCAGCTGCAGATTCCAGTACCTGGAATTACCATGGACGTTGCCGGAGGCACAGAGTCAAGGAGAGACGTTTCGCCTAGGAAACCCGAGATGACAGCCGCCACCCTGGCGGAGAAGCTTCGTAATGGGGAATAACGTTCGACGGGAACTCGGATCCGATCGCGTTCATCCAGCATCTCGAGGAGCGAGCCACCGCATACGAGGTCAACGTGGAGAAGATGCCGCAAGCCATTCCCGGACTACTGACGGATACGGCGGAGAACTGGTTTAGGACCAGCCAACTGTTGGGAGAATCTTGGGCAAATTTCAAGAAGGCTTTTCTGGATTTCTTTTTGCCGCCGAGGTATTTTCAGCGACTCGAAGATGACATTCGTAATAGGTATCAGCGACAGGGGAAACATTTAAGCAATACTTGGTAAATATCCGACTGCTGATGCACAGAGCGGGATACAGCCCCGAACAGGAGTTGGATAGGATTTACGAAAATCTTCAGCAGGATTACCAACTTTTACTAGGCGACACGAGTTCACGACGCTGGAACAGTTGACTGTCTTAGCGGTAAATTATGAGGTTACTCGGGATCGGGATGCAGGAAACCATGCCAGGAGGCTGGCCGAGCTGCAGCCACCGAGGAGAACGGACCACGGATCGTATCCTGGAATGCCCCAAAGGAACCGCCCGAATGTCGCGCCACCACCTGCACGAGGACCTATACCCGCCGCTGGTATTTCAGGACAAGTTCCCCGGGTGGGCAACTTATCAGTGGTGCCTAATTTCAGGGAAGCTTGCAGGAACTGTGCAGAATTAGGACACTATGCGAGCGGGTGCCGTAGTCGTCGTGTTGTTTTCTGCTGGGGATGCGGTCGCAGAGGAGTCTGGACCCGAGAATGCTGCCAACGAAACGATCCGGGAAACGAGAGGAGTCTTCGCCAACACGGGGAGCGACCGGAGACTGCCAGGAGGAATCCCCGGAATTAGAAGGAAGACTACAAGTTCAAGACAGCCGGATCATCGCGCGTGCGGATTGAGGGGCAACTATTTAATGCAACGTTAGATACAGGAGCTAGTAGGAGTTTTGTGAGCGAGAGGGTCGTTCAATGCGTAGGTACACCTGACAACGTACGGACGGTACGCACCCAAATTAGCCTGGCTGAGGGCTCACGAAAGGAAGTCACCAAGTCACTAGTAGCAAAAGTTCAGCTGGACCAAAGTTGGGTCCAAATTCCACTATTAGTTTTGCCTTCAATTATGGAAGACGTACTGTTAGGCATGGACTTTCTCTGCGGCATATCCGCCACCCTGCAATGTGGTCGTACTTCTATTCAGCTCAGTCCCCCTCTCCTAGCCAGTACTAGGAATAACACAGTCCTTTCTCCGCTTTCTGTAAATGATTCCGCTCCGAAGCCGATTTCTAATACCGAACCCGCAGCACCAGAACCTCCAGTCATCGACGCAGAACAGAGTAGAAAGCAGCCCCGACTGATAGATCACTAGGACCCCGAGATGAGAAGGCAGTGCGGAACAATCCGTTTCGACGAACTCAGGAGACGAGGGAAGAACCAGCTCGAGAGGCACCCCAAGCCAACCACGCAAGTCGAAGTGACTCGCCAGGAACTCACTCCCAGCCAGACCGGAGAACTTACCCGACGCTGGAGGAGCCATAGCAGTTATCAAGGAGACGGAAGAAACGGAAGATTTAGGGCCGCGGGTGAAGGAATTTCTAGGGAAGGAGCTAGCATTGTTTGAGGGTTTGACAGGAGTGTCACATATCGCCGAACATACGATTACGATGCGGGATGACAAGCCCATTAAGCAGAGATATTTTCCCAAAAATCCGGCGATGCAGCGGATTATCGATGAACAGATCGATGAGTTGATACGGAACGATTGCATCGAGGCTTCGTACAGTCCCCACAGTGCCCCGATTGTACTTGTTGGCAAGAAATCAGGAGAAACGAGACTCTGCGTGGATTTTCGGCAACTGAATGCTGCCTCCATTCCAGATGCATACCCGCTGCCAAGGATCACACACATATTGGAACGTCTGCGACACGCGAAGTACATCTCTACACTAGATTTGAAGAGTGGGTATTGGCAGATCCCATGGCCAAGGATAGTCGCGAGTGCACTGCGTTTACGGTGCCGGGGAGAGGACTGTACCATTGGAAGGTCATGCCGTTTGGCCTGCACTCCGCTCCAGCCACATTCCAGCGGGCGCTGGATAGCGTTATTGGTCCGGATATGGAGCCCAACGCTTTTGCATACTTAGATGATATCATTATCATCGGACGAACTTTGGAGGAGCATACGGAGAACTTGAAGGAAGTATTCCGACGGCTACGAAAGGCGAACCTTCGCCTCAATGCAAAGAAATGCAGTTTCTTTAAGCGCAGCCTGGTATACTTGGGACATGTTATCAGCGAGCAAGGAATTCACACCGATCCCGAAAGATTTCGGCAGTGCGTCAGCTGAGCCCACCCACCACATGCAAGGAGCTGAGAAGATGTCTGGGTATCGCTTCGTGGTACCGGAGGTTTGTGCCAAACTTTGCCAGCGTGGTCCAACCGATGTCTCTTTTGCTCAAGAAAGGGAAGAAATGGCAATGGCAACAGGAGCAGCAGGATGCATTCGAGGAACTGAAGAGGAAGCTCACGGAGGCGCCCGTCCTCGCGTGCCCCGATTTCAATGAGAAGTTTGTCCTTCAGACAGATGCTAGCGACATAGGACTAGGAGCCGTTTTAACCCAGACGATCCAGGGGAAGAGAGAGTCATCGCGTTTGCAAGTCGACGTCTCATAGCCGCGGAGGAGAATTACTCGACCACGGAGAAGGAGTGTCTGGCCATTATATGGGCCATTAGGAAACTCAGGTGTTACTTGGAAGGATATCGGTTTGAGGTGATAACGGACCATCTCGCGTTGAAGTGGCTCAACTCAATCGATAATCCCACGGGACGGATCGCGCGCTGGGCGTTGGAATTGCAGCAGTACCAATTTGACGTCACATATCGGCGCGGAAGTCAGAACGTTGTCGCGGATGCGCTGTCACGACAGCCTTTGGAAGTGATACAGATGATTCAGGAAAACAAACCCACACGCACTTGGTACCAGCGGATGCTGAAACTCGTCCAGGACAAGCCTGAAGAATTTCCGGACTATGTATACGAGAATCTGCAGCTATATCGACATATCGGGCACGACCCGATGATGAAGACTCGGTGCCATGGAAACTGTGCGTGGCCAAGGAACACCGCCAGCGAGTGCTGTCGGAATGCCACGACCAGCCCACGGCAGGACATCTCGGAATCAGGAAGACTACCACCCGGATCGCCCAGAGGTATTACTGGCCGGGACTCTTCCGTGATGTAGCCAGGTATGTACGCAAGTGTGACACTTGCCAGCGGTTCAAGGTCAGGCAGAGTAAACCAGCGGGCAAAATGTGTACCAGGCAGATCAGTGAGCCTTTCGACACTGTCTGCGCAGATTTCATCGGGCCACTTCCGCGTTCCAAGAGCGGAAACAGTATGCTTCTCGTATTCTTTGACGCTTTCTCTAAATGGGTTGAGTTGGTCCCCTTAAGGAAAGCTACTTCGGCATATCTCGAGAAATCGTTTAGGGAAAGGATTCTGAATCATTTCGGGGGTTCCACGCAGGTTCGTTTGTGATAACGGAACTCAATTCACTAGTCGTTCTTTTAAAGCTTTCTGTAAACAAGCGGGAATGGAGATCCAGTACACGGCACCCTATACACCGCAACAGAACCCGACGGAGAGGGCCAATCGCACCATAAAGACTATGGTCGCCCAGTACATCGAGGATAAGCAGACGACTTGGGACGAATTGTTACCGGAGCTGAACTTGGCGATAAACAGCAGCGTTTCGGATTCGACCGGATTTAGTCCGGCCTTCATCGTTCAAGGCAGAGAGCCACGACTCCCAGGGGCCTTGTATGACGAAGTTACTCCGGGACCAGGCGAAGTTCCCCGAGCACCCGTCGCGAAAGCGGAAATGCTTCGCGACGTGTTCAGGATCGTCCAGGAGAACACTCAACGAGCTTCACTCGAACAGCGGAAGCACTACGATCTTCGAAGACGAGCCTGGAGACCACAGTTAGGATCCTTAGTATTCGTCAAGCAACACTACTTATCCAAAGCGGCGGATAACTTTGCGGCGAAGCTGGCACCTAAATATGAAGGGCCATACAAGGTCATCAAGTTTCTGGCACCCACGATCGTGCGTCTGCAGCACGTCCAGAGTAAGCAACGCAGGACTGCATCACTAGGAGACTTGAAAGAGGCAGCCAACGAGCTGGAACCGGCGAAGCCGGAGAACGAGGCGGAAGTTAGCGGCGTGTGGCCCTAAGATTTCGTAGAATAAGACCGCAGTGACGATACCGCGGCAGGAACCAGAGGTTCTGCCACCAACAAGGGTTGAGGCCCGGAAACGCCAAACAGTTGGCTACGAAATGACAGGCAAGAGCCAGTAATAACTAGGAGCACTGTGACAGGAGCCAAACTGAGTCAGTGGGGGCCACTTGTTGGACGGTGCGCCTTCCCAACGTCCCCACTCCCCTGAGGGGAAACTCAAAGCTTCCAGAGCCCACAACTAACCCACCCCAACTAACGATTAACCAGTTACTAGTTTCTTCGTAAGACAAAAAAACTTATAAAACTCTCGTTTCCTCTCCTACAGATATGGCAGAAACAAGCGCCAACGAGACCTCCAGTCTCCCGGACATCGCCGTGTTCCCGCGGCGGAGGTGCGAGTGGATACGAAATCCGTTTTACCCACCGGAAACCACCCATTACCGTGGGCAGCGCTCTTACGACACGCAGCTCTGGGTCGATGCGCTGGCCTTCATCGAGCGGGCTAGTCCGATACCCAGCCGGGACCCGACCCCGGAATCGAGAGGTGGCGGCTGGAAGACCCCACCCTATACGTACAACACGTCTTCCGAGTCTGAGGGGACCAAGGAGTCCGAGGAGTCCGGGAGCGAGAAGGAAGACAAAGTCTTTGTGTGGCCAAAACCGCTTCCCTGGGGTCCCAGCGAGGACATCTCCATATCAACCCTAGGCAGCGACGAAGACTGCTCCGCGGATGCGGACGACCAACACCTCGAGGTCCCGAAAGGCGTGGACCGGTGGACCGCATCTCCTTGCCCAGACTTCGACCCCCATGAGGCGATCCACGACCCTGGCCTGGACTGGTGCCGGAGCAAGCGGGAGTATCCCGGCCACAGGAGGGCAAACCGGCTGGCGAGAAAGAAGGCCGCCCGCCTATTGCGCCGCCAGCAGGAGCAACAACAAAGGGACGCTGGGGAGACGGCGCGTGCCTCTCCCGAGTCAGGGCTGCCTCCAGGGTACGACCCACTCCGCCCAGAGGAGACGATGGTGCCGCAGCGCCCCATTTGGACGGCGATCGACCGATGGCCCAAGGGCATCCGACGCCGGCCAACCCTTAAGACGTTCGATCCGGCCGAGGAGGTCACTCGAGACGAGGTGTGCGGCCTCGATGAAATCGACCCGATACACGTGTTCGGCATACGCGTGGAGGTGTCGGAGCAGGAGCCGCCGGAGCCGGAGAGCCACCACCGGCAGAGCGACGGCAGCAGGCTCACCAACGAGGGCAGCCAGGAGGGTGGTCAAGGCCCCGACGGTGATCGCATGGTTCCGTTCCCGGGCCATTGGGTTTTGACCACGGGCGGTAACGAATTGCCCCGTTCCCTGGTCGCGCAGGCGCAGGACGAGGAAAGGCAGAATCGGCGCACCCTGCGAAAATTTCTATTCCACGCAATGGGGGCCCAATACCGGATACACGTCAGCAAGACGAATAAAATTATCATTTCGCTGCGTTCCCCGAAGAAGGAGGGGAATGTGAGGACCGATTGGCCCTCCCAAATTAATAATATAAAATAAACACTAATATTAAATAAAAATAAATAATAATAATCTAAACGATATCATAAATAATAATAACATAAATACTAAATACGCAAATAACTAATAATGTAATTAACTATAAAAAAAAAAAAAAAATAATAAATATAATCACTACATGTAAATAAATAATAATAGATAATCAATACCTAAATACAATAATAACTAGGCGTAAACGAATAGTATAGATAAATAAGTTAGATTTATATTCATAATAATTAAGTAGGGTAAGGCCCACACCCGATACGATAGTTACCAAACTATCATCACTAACCCGAGCTCGCCCCGTTAGCCTGGAAGGCTAGAACACACACCGACACACACACACCAGCGCAAACGGCAAAACTCACCCCGATCACGCCACCGAAAATAGGCAAGCGCTCATGAGAGCGAGCGAGAGGGAGCAACCGATCGTACGGTAAACTCCTGGAAGAAGGCAAAAGAGAACTCCGCGAGAAATTTCGCGAAGCGAAACGGAGTCGAGTTGAAGTACAGTGGCGAACCAAAGCGGACGTGTTTTTGTGAATCGGAAAACGAGAAACCGCGTGTGAGCGAAAACCCAGACTGTGAAAACTTGGAAACCTTAAAACTAAACAAACTAAAAAGTGAACTACGGGCCGGCGATTGCCACCGTACGAGGCACAAAACGGATTTGCGCGAGCGGAAATTTTGAGGAGAAATGGAAATGGACAAGGCGAAGTCTGGCCCAGGACCAGCGGCGGGACGGAGCCGGTCCAGCAGTGTGTGCCGGAGCGAGACGGGTGAGTGTTAGTGTGAGACCGCAACGAGTTGGCTAGCAAGTGTGTGTGTGTAGAAAGATCTTTGCGAGCCCTCGATGCGGTGGTCACTAGAGAGTGCGGTCAGACCGACTCTAGAATAAACATAAGTTTGAGCCCTTAACTAACACCGAGAGAAATTGTGCGAAAGTGTAAAACTCGGAAATTATATGAAATTAAGAAAATATATAGAAAACATGAAAATAAAATAGTAAACGGAAAATATGATCTTAGAAATTATAAAATAATGTAAAAGGGCGTGCACCGAGAGAAACATGTGGAAGCTGGAAATGGTGAAAATTATGAAAATTATGCAAATTAGGAAATTATGAAAAAAAAGGAAATAATAAAAACAAGCGAGTGCATTAAGATAAATTTTGGGAAGAACAAAATAATTTAAAAATAAATAATGATATTAAATTTAACCAATTGTGTTTAATAAATAAAAGGCCGGGAAGACGGGAAACCATAAAAATAAAAGTAGATGAGAAAACCGAACCAAGCTTAATTAAATTAAATAAAATAATTAAATAATATAAATTAAATGCCACGCGGCCGAGACCTCTACACTGGGAGAAAAGTATTTACAAAATTTCAACAAAGTAAATTAAATTTAGTTAAATAATTTAGGATTTAAACTAAAGTAAAAGCCACGAGGCCGAGACCTCTACACTGGGAGAAAAAATATTTACAAAGTTTAAACGAAGTCAATTAAATTTAATTAAATAATTATTCCACTAAATAATTATAAGTAAATACCGCGAGATGAAGGCGGATACACTGAGGAGAAAAATATCGGCCAAAATCAAACAAAATTTTATATAATAAATTTAAAGTATATTTATTATGTGTTGAATATATTTCTGGGCGAACTCTGTCCTGTAGAAAATTCCCAAGGCAAAACTGAACATATTTTGGACGGGCCAGGCACAGCCGGCCGGAGCAAATTCAATATTATTTCTTCTGTTTCTCTCTCGGCCCTCCGACCTCGAACATGCACGAAGGCTGATTCGATACTTCCCTCTGTCACACCCTAGCAACATATTTTTTTTTAGTGTAACTCGGTGGCTGACCAACTCCACCTCGCGTCAGCCCACCGCCTCATAGTAGTCACATTGTCCCAGATCTTTATAAATTTTCTGTAGAGAGACCCTGGCGAGACTGAGTCTCTATCCCAGCCCAGATAACTACCTCACAATATATATGGGGGGAGGCCTCCCTACCAGTGACCGGAAACGCCTAGCCAATGGATGCGGGATGTGTCATCCTGGAGTTGTTGTGCTAGGGGGGGCCCCCTTGCCTATAAAAAACTCTCTCGAATAAATAAATAAAAGAAAATAAAGAGAAAAAATAGCAACAAGAGCAAGAAAAAATGACAAGGGGGCTGCTTATCGTTTGTGGGCCATACAACCCAAACTACGCTACTCTACTCTAATAGAGTTGCATGGCCCACCGCAAGACTGTCAGAGTCCTGCGTGATCCTGGATCCCAGGATCATGGGATTGGTGCTGCTGCTGATGCTCTGCTGCTGCTGCTGCTGCACGCCGCTGCAAGCCGCTGGCGCTGGCGGGTTTGCCAGGGTGTTGTTGTTGATACTGCTGCTGCTCTGCTCCTGCACGCCGCCAATGCTGGCGGGTATGCCAGGGTGTTGATGTTGTTGTTACTGCTGCTGCTTCTGTTCTGCTTCTGCTGCTAGGCGCTGCTAGGTGCATGCCTTCCGCAGCTACCACTACCAGCACAGAAATCTACTACGAAATTGCCAGTTTGGTTGTAGTTTTAGTAGTAGTTTTTGTAGCAAAGAGTAGTAGTGAACTGGAGTTGGGGGCATATTATTAGCAGTCCATCGCAGCCAAGTGTAGAACGCCAGGTTGTTGTTGTTGCTGCTGCTGCTGCTGCCAGGGTGAGCCAAAGGGAGTGACATCCTTGGGCCAAGATCATGTGCACGTGGCACGCAGCGGACCAAACGCAACACACACCCACATATGTAATGCCAAGTGCAAGAGGAGCAGCCAATATCGTAGTCATTCGATGGAAGTGTAATTCGCTTGGCTACTGGTCGAGTATACACTCCTCCACTTGGAGCTAAAGGAGCATCCATGGGGGGAACCTTCTGCAGGATGTTGTGGGTCCTCCAGGACCTGCCAGGATTGTTTTCCGATAAGCGAAGATTGTTGAAGAGTTTCTCTTCTATCTCTGCCGCCAAGTTTTATTTATATAATAAAATAACTCCACGGCCGTCTCCAAGTTTGTGTGTTGGTTCGGAGTACAAGAGTCCAAGAGTCCGGAGTATTTTTCCATGATAGCCGAAGGATAAGTATTCGGCCACATCTTTATGACAACCAAGAGGATTGTTTCAGCCTCCCAGGAGGATGTGTGGCTGGAATTTTGCGTCGTCGTCTTACGTCTTATTACTGCGACCTGTACCTGCAGCTGCTCTAAAGGCAGGCTGGTGTACAGGTGGGATAGTACTGGGAACTCGAGGAGCGGGTGCTGTCGAGGCGCAATTGTTGTTGTTGTTGTAGATGATCCAACACACACGCCCGTGGGCATGGCGACAGTTTTGGATGCACTGGAGGTGGCTAGAAGATTCCCATGGGTAGGATGCCATCGATGAGCGATATGGGTGTGGGCAAAAGATGCAAGTGAATTATAGTAGTTGTTGTTGCTGCTGCAGTGGGTGTGATGGCGTTTGGTAAGAGTGATCCCACAGGATTGTAGGCCATAGCGTATGCATGTGTGCGTGCATGTGTATAAGTGGGTGTGTGCCGCCAGTGGCAGGCGGCGTATGGACGCAGTTCATCATAAGGGGGAAAGGCGAGCAGAGTCCAGGGAGCCGTGGCACCTACCGTGTGAGCCGCCCTAAAGAGGGCGAGACTCCTAAGGATGCCAGGTCCTTGTACTACTGCCACGCGTTTCTTGGACTGCGATTTTCATGGTGTGTTTATTTTTTTAAAAAATTCTTCTCCTCATCCAGGAGAAGAAGTAAGCATATGTGTGTGTGTGTGTGTGCGTGTGTGGGGGGCACACTACCCAAATTTATGGTCATAGTGGCCCCATTTGGAGAACGCACAACACCTAGTCGGACCCTTTTCAGGGCCTCTGACATTGTCTGTTGGTTGTTGTTGATGGTGATGAAGGCGAGGGAATCCTTCCTGTAGTATGTTCACATAGCGAATGCACACTGTACTCAGTGTTATGCATAAATAAATACAATAAATACAAATATATTAATGCACTTATTTTATGAGTCAAAAACCCTTGCAACGGGCTACCTAAGTACTGAGTCCGCATTCCTTACATGCGCGACCATTCTGTCACTACGAGAACATAATACCTCCTCTACCTCAGCGACCCTTTGCCGTCGCTTACTTATATATGCATATAAGCGTCGCAGCGCTGCAGGCGCTGTGAAACACACTTAGGACATCCTCATCCCGGCATCACTAGCCGAGAACATCCGTATATGCACCAGAATATAAATAGCCTGTGCGAGGACCAGCACCGGCGCCGCCTGAGCTCATAGGCCCAGGTCAGCAGCAGCAGAACCCGAGCGCGGGAGGCAAACCGCCGCCTGCACCTTCGAGGGAACGTCAGCGTGCCAGCCCGGCGACGCCCAGCTGACGTAAGGGAAAAATGAGACAACGAGTGCGGGAGGCAGCCCGCCGCCTGCACCTGCAACGTGGCACGCCCAAAATCGATGCACTGCGCTGCATATTAGTTTTAAACGAAAAATTGTAACATTGAGCGGAACCTTTTCTGCCCGATGAGAGGTGTGGCCCGTAAAGCCTTACAAAATACTAGGTAGGATGTTAAATGTTAACGTTAATGTTAAAAATGCTAATTAATTTACATGATTTCTCTTATCAATTTATATTTGATTTATCTTATCTTATTGAGGAAAAGAAACGTCCGTTCGTTTTGGCTCCAATAATCATAATTTTGTTTTCTTGTTTTGCTTCACCAAGGGCACTGCTACCGCACTGCGCTTCCTTTCCTTCACTTAGACTTCGCGGCGCCTCGCCACCATTCGAGCCGCAGCACCGCCTTCCACACTGAATGATTTATATGATTTCTCTTATCAATTTATATTTGCTTTATCTTATCTTATTGGTTTATATATGATTTTGTTTTTCTTGTTTTAACACATGTGTGAATCTTAGGATCGGCTGAGGCCTTATAAATGTATATGATTTACATGATTTCTTCTTGTTTTAACACATGTGTGAATCTTAGGATCGGCTGAGGCCTTATAAATTTATATGATTTACATGATTTCTCCTATCAATTTATATTTGATTTAATTATTTATAAACATATGTTTTTTTTCAACAATTATTCCGTGACAATCGAGGGATGGGAGTAACAACGCTCAGCGAAGGGATATTCTAAACGACTTCTTAATTCCTAATTACAAATTACGGCTTTGATTGTCAGCCAATTTAATTAACGTTTATTTAAACACTGAATTTAGCAAAACAGGCTTATTCTGTTTATTTCCTTATCAATGACTTATATTTTCTTATATGACTTATGAAGGGAAGCTTAAGAGCTTAAATTGTTAATTTTCTTATCAATTATAAATTAAAATAAATTAATATTTTTTCAATAAATATCTTATTAATAAATACAGCAAATATTTGGTTTTTTTAATAAAATCATAATAATAAAATCATATATGCTGGCTCGATTTGGGCACAATGGAAAATTTTTTGGTTTTTCTTTTCAGCGTCAGTTTATCTGGTGTTTTTATCTCCCAGAGCGGAGGCAAATTCCCTCTTCAAGATATCTTGTCTGATTCGATGATTCGGAAAAATAAAATCAAGAAAAGCCTAACAAGCCTTACCAAAATGCTTGAAACTATAGAGATAACGTCCGATATATTGAAATGGAAAACGAACTAGCCCCCTTGAGCGACAACCAACAGTATTATTATTATTATTATTACAAAGGCCTTGTTGCACTGCGACCAGATTTTAGATCTTTTGTGCCGGCCTGTAGGATTAGGGAAAGAGGCCCTATACCTAGGCTTTTAATAAAAGAGAGCACTTTGGTAAGGTCTATTTGTTCCCAAATCCTGTAGGGGGGAATAAGTTCGCCTCCTAGATGTTGAAGTCGACGTCTGATTAGCGATGGGCACTCACATAGAATATGTTCTGATGTTTCTTGCTCCATCTCGCAGAATCTGCAGGTGTCGTCTTCTGAAAGTTTTAATTTCTTAAGGTGATACCTAAGGTTGCAGTGACCCGTTAGGTAGCCTGTTAGAGAGCGAATTTCGCTCTTTGGTAGGTTGATGATGCGTTTGAGCGCGTCATCTGGGGGACGAGAAATTGTTTGGCTTGTCTCAGCCCTGCACTGTCGGTCCAGTGACGATTTATCTCCGCTTCCTCCCATTTCCTGAGCAGTTCTCTATTGCGTCCTTTCGATAGTCCACAGAACGGCTCAGGGCCGATAAAAGGTGTCATCGCCCCGCGTTTAGCTAGGGAGTCTGCCACCTCGTTTCCTATATGGCCTTCATGCCCTGGCACCCAGCCTACCGTTAGGGTGTTTTTGGAGGCAAGGGAGTTACAATCCTGTGGCCGAGGGAGAAAGGCTTTCAAAGAATTCAGCAGAATGACAAATCTTTATTTTTTCAATATCTTCGTCAGAGTTCGTATTGGCACCTCCTCCTTGTTGCTAGGTCCGTCTCCAAGTGTGCCCAAAGAGATAGGGGGCATGTTGACTCTCGGTATTGGTTCCAGTGTGACCGGAGAGAGGAGGCATGTTAACTCTGGGTCGGTCCTGTCTCCAGTGTGGGCATGTCAACTCCTCCCCCCCCCAGTCCGAAGAGAAGGCCATAAGGGGAAATGGCCGGATCGGAGAAGGGTGATTAGGCGACGTGTTGTTGGTGTATGCCACGAACTCCGACGACATTTTGAATTTAACAGTTTTTTTTATGGATATCTTAATATTAAACATGAGTGTTGTGTTTATAAACGTTACATCTAAAGCTAAAGTTACATTTTGTTTAATTATTATGTATTTTTGTATCGTAGATTGTTTCTTGTTAATGTGGGTTTTTAAGTTACTTGGTTTGATATATTTATTGAATAATGCTTGTCTATCTTATGTTTCTTCCATTGATTTCTTAACTATTTTTCTAATTTTTTGTTTGTGTAACTTTTGACCTTTAGTTGTTAGGAGAGTGACTGCTTTGTCTCTATCTACTTTGTGTATTGAAAATCTCGGTGTTATCTTGTTTCTACGGTTTTCTTTTCTAAATATTTTATCATTAGGATCGACTTGGACTGGTGTCTCCCTGTCCTTGTTTAATTTAGCCAATTTTTTTTCCTGTGGTCGCGCTTAAATGTTCCTGTACTTTTGGGTATATGTCTTTTCTAAATTCGTTTAATTTCTTAAGGTAATCATGGTGATTGTCGAATGTTATTGTTTTGTTAAATATGTGTGTTCTTCCGTGGAAGAGCTCGAAAGGGGTATAGGAAGTGCTGGAGTGTATTGCATTGTTATATGTTGCTACTGCTTCTGCGAGTATTTGGGCATGATCGCGTTCTATGCGTGCTTCCTTTCTTTTGTTCAAGATTATCCTGTATAGTTCGGTTAAGGTGGAGTGCAGTCTTGTAGTGTCCAACTTTTTGGATTAATTTAATGGCATTTATTGTTAGGTACAATTAGTACGACATCTTTTGTAACCGCCCTCGCTGATGCACTTACTATAATTGGTGTAATGAAAGAACTCAGGAAGATCACCCGATTTCACCGCTATGGCAAAGCTTTAAGCGAAGACCAAATTTGGGAGTTTTGAGCATACGAACTCTTCACGTGCAAATCATTCGATTTTTATTCAGCGAGCGATAAAGACCTATAGTCTATATATGGTCGTGGCATAAGCAGCTCAACTGTACACACGTGGTCTTAATTTTCAAATTTATATTAGCTAATCAGCTATATACAATTTCATAAAAATAAACATCAAAACCATCAAGAAAGTGGAGTGAATAAAGTGATTAAGTGTTAGCACAGGAGGTATGTTTCCTGATCGAACGAATGTTCTGAGTTATAATTTTACTTTATGCAGGCATTCAGCCTTGGTTTGAGCCAAAGGGCTTAAACGCTTTATCTGTAAGCGTTTCCAACTTGGCTGTAGCCGCGAGCACCTCGCCAACTGAGCGAAGGCGGTGCCGACCCTTGGACCTTTGGATTCCATTACCAAGACTGCACTCGGAGACCGAGACAGCAGCTCTGGACCTACGTTTTGGATAAAGTCTGGAAATTAACGGAAAATTTAGGATTGGTTGGACCCCTCTGAAAGAGATCGCGGTCCATTTCCATAACCTCCTCTGTGATCGTCGAGCACCTGTGACGTAACTAAACCGAACCCAATTCATTGAACCAGTCTAGAAGTTGTAAAAGAGTTTTCGTTTTGTTTTGATTCTCGGCATCGTGCTAATCTAGCCTTTGAGCTATAAATAATTACAATTGCACCTGCTGCGGCCGCTCTTTGTCATTGCGCCGAAAATATGATATAAAAATCTTCTTTGTTCTTATATAAAGTAATGTAAAAGTCATATAAATAATCGGTTAAGCTAAAGAGTAATTTAAAATCTTCTTCTTGTTTTTTTTTTCATTTCAATTTTTTCTTTTTAAACTATGAACTAACGCATAAATTAATTAAAGAAAACTAGTGTAAGACTGAGCAATATGAAGATGGGAATCATTTGAATATATCTTTCTCCCTTTATCTATATATATATATCTAACTACTTCCTAAATTATACAGCAATTACATCGGAGTCATCTTGGGCCCAATGATACATCGGTGAGAGTTGAATTACTGTGAGTAGCGAAATGCATGCCTAAATTATAAGAATATATATAAATAATGATATGAGAGAATATATCAGTATGAACCCCAGTAAATATTTTGCTGATGTCAAAAATTAATAACCGATAATTAAATTATTGTTGAATGTAAATATTTTTGTTAGTTTTGCTTTCTGTGAATTACCTATGGAATTAAAATGAAACTTATTTGTACCTTTATGATCATAAACATGTTGGCTTAAACTTATTTATTTTCGTCCGTCGAGTACTCATGCTAAGTTATACTAAAGTGAATTAAGAATGTGAAGATTCTTTTGACTTGGGACAGCTATCAAATTCTAGTAGTTGTCAAGGTTGGGTGGGTAGAGAAACGGGACACTGTAATGTCCCCATATATCAAGATTTCTTTTTTAAAATCACTGAAATTCGCGCCTTCGTTATTAGCGATAATAATTATCGGCACCTTATCTGGCAACGTCATTTAAATTGACCAGCTGGTGAATATTGACTCGGATAAGGGTTCTTCGGGTCCCCAGCATCTAGCTTCGATCTTTTTCCTAATCCGATCGCCAAGCTGATAAGTCAGACCCTGAAGAGATAAGACCTAGCAAAAAGGCAAAGAAAAAAAAAAAAAGAACTGGAGAGTGCTCCCATGTGCTCCCAACTTTAATCCAGTTTTTCTTTCGGCATCAAAATTAAAAGCCCAAAAAGAAAAGGCAATTAATAAATGGCCGTGGATTGCCGTGTCGGCAAGGTCACGCGTTATATTCATCGACGACTCCACAGCGAGAAATCGCCAGGTCGATCGATCCCAGTAAAGAAGCCAATCACTGGTTATCTGAGGAATTGAAGCTGCATTTTCAGACTCTTCCACGCCGACTGTTCGGCTGGAGTCACCCACCTCTGCTGGGATATAATTTGTTGGCGGTTGCAGGAAAAATCTAAAGAAAACCTACCTAGAAATAAAAAAACAATTACAAAACTAGTGTAAAACTAAAAACAAATTAAAATAACCTAAGTGCCTAAAAACCTAACTATGAATTGAAGTTAAACCTATTACATATTACATGAAACAAGAGCATGGGATAGTGATGTGTGTGTGTGCAGATAAGTAAAAGCAATAAAAAAAAACGAAAAAAAAAAAAAAAGAAATACAAGTGGGCCAACGTTAATGTAATCGTACACTGAAAAAAAAGTTTCGTTGCCAAGGCAAAAATAAAAGACTTCAAGTCAAAATAGAAATAATTACTCATAACAATATAAAAACAACAATAAAATAAAAACAAATGCAAAAAAAAAAAATTAAATTAAAATAATGAAATAAATAATCCTATATTTTAATTATTACTTATGGAAAAAACTAAATAGTGCATTCATAATTTTAAGTTTGCTTACTAATAACCCCCCAACACCGCATCGACAAGAAGGCCTTCTTCGAGAATCAGCAGTGGGTGAGTGATATTAAAAAAAACAAAAATTGTATATCTATATCCAAAACAAAACTAAAACTTAAAGCTACGAAATTGCACTTATGTAGTTCAGTGTAGAGTCTGGCTACCTGAGTAAGGCTTATCAACCGCTCGCGCCGATTGATTTGCCTATTTTTTGCCAATTACTCTTTCGCTTCTTATCTAAATTCTAACATGATAATTTAAAGCCCTATAATGTAAAGTAACGTTAACGACTACACTGAAAATAAATTAATATTGGCATGATTTACACATACATATTTTCTCCTTTTTAGCAATAGAAACCTTTTTTTCCATTGATACGATTAATTAAATAAACCACATAGAAAAAAAAAGACCCACTAAATAATTTTTTAGGATTAATGATTACTTAATAACTACAACATAAAAAGAGAAAACCCACATCACTTCAATGTTCTTTTGCTGGTAATAAACAAAGAAAAGAGAAAAGCTTGGCACAATAAAACAAAAAACAAAAATAAAATAAATAAACAATAAGAATGAATAGAGATTTTTGCGCAAATTAAATAAAGATAAATAATGTAAAATAAGGAGCAACACTTAGAAAAATAAGGAATTAATAGTAATAAATTAGGATTATGGAATTATGCGATTAAAACTAGTAAGGCTAATTAGGTAGAATTAGTTAGTTAGTTATGTACACTGCAAGAAATGAATTTAAAGTGAAAGAAGAAATTGTTTATTGAAAATTAAAATGGTTATAAAGATGAAACTCTAAGTTTTTATTAATGGCAGGGGGGCATAATTAAATGAGGCATATTTAATTACATTTGGGGTCTTCGGAAAAAGGTTACAATGAAGACCATGGTTGGGAGGGTAATGATAGTGGGAGTGGAAAATAACAGCTAAAACCACCCCGTCAGGCTTACCTACCGATTCTTGCTTCCTTCTCTACCTTATATTTTAGTTAAGTTTAGCTCGCTGTTAATTTTCTAGAAAAAAGAAACTAAGACAGTGGAGTTGTTTTGTTTTTTGCCGCTGTTTTGTTCACATGAGGATCGTCTCATTCAGTAACTTCAGGAGGGACTCTATAATAAAACCTTCTGGTGTAGCAACCATTATCCTCAGCAAAAACCCCCCCACATCTCCCGATAGAGCTAGGAATAAATGGGTCCCGCTCAGCTGATGGGTAATGGTCGACAAGCCTGAAAAGGTTGAACATTCTGGGAATCGAATCGCCAACAAGGATACCCAGTCAATGTTTCTCGTTTTCCACGGCGCTCTTACGCCACATAGATTTTTGGCGCCCAAACATGGGGCAAGTGCTTATTCCTTACATATATTTTGGTCCAGAAGGCAGTCACACAGATTTTTGGTAAGCCGCCGATGCTGAAAGGCAGGTGCTAAAGTATTTGTCTGGTATATAGTACTAACCCCTGATTTTTGAAAGTTGTATGTGAAGCTAGAAAAGAATCTAATTAGACTATTGGAAAGCGAGCCATTATTAGTGAGTGCTGATAGGTTTCGACCGTAGAAAAATTAATTCTATAAAAATACAATTCTTTGGAATTGGAAAAGCTTACGACCAAATGACATCGACGTATTATCCTTCGAGTTATGGAGTGAAATGAAGAAAAATACCGGGTTGTTACAACAGACATTAATCTGAAAGCTCTTTGTCTTCGATTGAGATTTTGAGAATTCGAAAATTTTCGACCAAGAATACAGGTAGCTTGTTATTCAGAATTATTAACGACTGGAGTAAAGTAAGAGAAATTCTTAGTCCGACGTGTTCTTTGGTGTGATCAGTGTTTGAAAACTGACTAGAGGTTAGCTACTGGAATACAATATAAATGCATTTGTGTTTATTTGTCCGTAGAAGTCTGCACAGTACAGTAGATAATGGATGTTCATACAAAGAAGTAACACTTATTAATTGCCATAGCCCAATTTAAGTAAATTCGCTAAGCACAGAATTCGTAGAAAGCCTAGAAATATGTATCTTTATTATGTCTCCCTGAGAATGCCATCGAAGTAAAATATAAAAAAAATTTTAGTTTAGTATGCCACTAGAACATAGCTTTGAGTCAACCCAACCTCAGCACCAAGCAGATGCTGCAGCAAATTGTTGTATTATTTGCGAAGAAATTATGTTAAACACACAACCTCATAAGAGTTGTTTAGAATCACATATACAAGTACATAAGGAGTGTCCTTGCTGCTTAAAGACAGTACAGCCCAAGGATTGGAAAGTAGTTGTAGGTAACCATTCGCCGAATGCAAGGAGTACGGTCACCTATCCTCCAAAGAGACCCGTTGCAACAGGTTCCCGTATGTGTACTCGTTCTTTAGCACATCAACTAGAATCACTTACCCAACCGGCACCAACAGAAGCCGAGGTCCTGATCAGAGTCCATGATTAGTCTAATTCACCAAGTACAGAAAATCAACATCCACCCGGTAGTACTCCTACGAATCAAGAAGTCAGGCCACGAGCGAATCAAGCCGCCAATGCACCAGTTAGACGAGGTCGGCCACCAAGGCAAAGAAGACAGAATAATCCGCCAGTAGCCAATAGCGTACCGAGAGCGGAGATCGAATCCATAGTTCGAGAGACAGTAACTCGTGCTCTGTCATCAATTTCCAGAAGTGGTAGCCTTGCACCACCACCCGACCAAATAGCTGGACATGGGAGTCCAGGTACTCAACGTAGTTATAGGTCAGCCCACGGTATACATCCTCTTGGTCCACATAAAATAGCCGACGTCTTACAGAAATGGGGAGTAAGGTTTGATGGCACAGTTGAAGGTTTATCGGTAGAAGAATTTCTATATCGAGTGAAGATATTGACAGTTGAACATTTTGACGGTGATCTTGAAATTATCAGCAGAAATATTCATAATCTTTTAATTGGCAAAGCCAGCAGTTGGTTCTGGAGATACCATAAATGAGTTCAAACTTTTAATTGGAGAGAGTTTTGCGTAGCTTTCCGAGAACAATATCGTGAGAGTAGAACGGCAACTGAGTTACGTGAACAAATTCGCTCGCGGAAGCAAAAGCCAGGAGAGTCGTTCGATACGTTTTATGAGAGTGTTTGTAAGCTCATGGATAAGCTATCCGTGAGTTTTGCAGAAGATGAGTTAGTAGAGATGATCCAAGGAAACTTACTAATCGACATGAAAGAGAGACTGTTATTTGAAAATATTTCATCTATATCAGAGTTGCGTAGGTTGGTTCATCAGCGAGAAAATTTCCTTAAAGAAACAGGCCGAGTGCGGCCACCCCAAACTAAGCCCGGTCCATATCGCGTATACGCGATGGATGACGACCAACTACCAGAGACTCAAGAATGTGAGGAGGAAAATGAAATTGCAGCAATTCAACGTACAACTCCTTTGTTGTGCTGGAATTGTGAGGCTCCTGGCCACATATGGGAAAATTGCTTGGCCGAGAGACGTATTTTTTGTTATGGTTGCGGAGCTCCGCAAATATATAAACCCAATTGCCAAAACTGCAAGCGAAAGACGGAAAACCGGCAAGGGGGGACATCCAATCCAGGAAGGGTGTCCCAAAAGTAGAAGATAGCTCTAGAATAGATTTTGAAAGAGTTACAATTCTAAAAAGTAAGTTAGCTCAAGAGTCGATTAATGAAGTCAACATACCTTTTAAGCCGTATCATGAGAGGTTAGGAGTTTTCTGAACTAGGTTTACTCGACACTGGTGCAAACATAAGTTGTATCGGATCATCACTAGCGCTTGTGGACTTTTCGAAATGTACGAATTTTAAGCCCATATTGTCGAAAGTTCGAACCGCGGACGCCAAGTCTCACAAAGTTCTTGGAAGTCTAAGCGTAAAAATGAAATATCAAGATAAGGAGAAAGATTTAGAATTATTTATTATTCCTTCTATAGCACAGAGGTTGATATTAGGTATAGATTTCTGGCGCGCTTTTGAATTAGCTCCAGGGATCATTAGCTCTATTCTGAATGAGGACATAGAAGTAGAGGAAGGTGAGGAAAAATACCCATTAACAGAAAATGAAAGACAACAACTGGAGATTGTTAAGGAGTTATTTCCCAATTTTGAAAAACAAGGATTAGGTCGCACGGCCTTAATCAAGCATAGTATTGACATAGGTGAAAGCAAGCCGGTCAAACAGCGTTATTATCCGGTGAGTCCTGCAGTGGAAAAACTAATGTACGCGGAAATTGACCGAATGCTTAGCCTCGGAGTCATCGAACCTTCGCAAAGTGCGTGGAGTTCTCCAATGCGCCTGGTGGTAAAGCCAAACAAAGTTCGTTTATGTCTTGACGCACGCAAACTAAACGAAGCTAAAAAAAAGATGCCTATCCTCTGCAAAGCATCGAAGGCATTTTTGCTCGTCTGCCAAAGGCAAATATAATTTCGAAATTAGATCTCAAAGATGCTTACTGGCAAATTGAGTTGACAGAGGAAGCGAAACCATTGACCGCTTTTACAGTCCCAGGTCGAGCATTATATCAGTTTACTGTCATGCCTTTTGGCTTATGTAATGCTCCCTCGACGATGTCTCGTCTAATGGATGACTTAATTCCGCCGGACTTACGTCATTGCGTTTTCGGATATCTCGACGATCTATGCATTGTCTCAGAAGATTTTGCGTCACATTTAACTGTCTTAGTTCGCATTGCTGATCAATTCAAGAAAGCAAACCTTACCCTGAACATAAAAAAAGTCACTTCTGCGTTACTAAGGTAAACTATCTAGGTTATGTGATAGGAAGTGGTGGAATAGCCACTGATCCAGAAAAAATATCATGTCTAATGAACTGGCCCACACCCAAAAATATGAAACAAGTCCGAGGTTTCCTAGGTGTGCATTGGTGCTGTGCTGGTACAAGTCTTTGATACCGGAGAGGAAAGACCATTGGCATTTATGTCCAAAAAACTATCAAAGTCGCAAAGGAACTATAGCGTAACCGAACGCGAATGTCTGGCGGTGATATTAGCGATCGAAAAATTCCGGTGTTATTTGGAATTACAGCCTTTTGAAGTAGTGACAGATCATTCAAGCCTTCTCTGGCTTATGCGACAGCAAAATGTATCTGGAAGACTGGCCCGATGGATTTTTAGATTGCAAGCTTTCAAGTTCACCATTTCGCACCGAAAAGGGAAAGATCACATTGTTCCAGATGCGTTGTCCCGAATTTGTGACCCTGAAATTCATAGTGTTGAATGGATAGGTCCAGAAATTGACTTAGAATCGTCATCTTTCAAAGATCCTGATTATCTTCAGCTCAAGAAAACAATAGAAGAAAATAGCGAAAAATTTCCTGATCTGCGAACGGCAGACCAATTTGTGTACATACGCACCGAACACCCTTAGGGAAATACCATCCAGGACTCGGATTGTTGGAAACTGTGGGTGCCAGAGGCGTTACGAATAGCAGCGATCCGCCAAGCACACGACTGTGTTGTATCTGCGCATGGTGGAATGCAGAAAACCATCGAACGGCTGCGAAGACACTTGTTTTGGCCAGGGTTGTCCAAACAAGTTAGAGAATACGTTCGAGCCTGCGATGTTTGGAAAGACACTAAAGCCCCGAACACAACATTACGGCCACCCATGGGTCAACAAAGTGTTTCGGACAGACCCTTTCAGAAACTTTATATTGACATTTTAGGTCCCTACCCAAGAAGCAAGAAAGGTCACATAGGATTACTTATTGTTCTTGATCATTTCAGTCGTTACCATTGGTTATGTCCACTAAAAAAGTTTACTACCTCCGCGGTTATCGATTTTCTTGGAAATAGAATTTTTGCTGAATTTGGAACACCAGAGACCATCGTAAGCGACAATGGATCTCAGTTCAAGTCTCATGAGTTTGAAGCCTTTCTAACCAAGTTGGGAATCAAGCACACATTCACAGCGTTATACTCCCCTCAGAGCAACGCTGCGGAACGAGTTAATCGCTCTTTATTGGCTGCGATAAGATCCTACCTGAAAGCGGATCAGACTGAATGGGATACCAATTTAACTAGCATTTCATCGTCATTACGATCCTCTCTGCATCAAGCTATTGGATGCTCACCTTATAAGGCATTGTTCGGATTCAATATGATTAATCATGCCAGCGATTATCAATTGTTAAGAAAACTATCCCTCTTAGAAGACTGTCCGCTGTTAAATTGCCAGGATAAACTATATTGGTTAAGAGAAAATATAAAACAAAATAGCCGTACGGCTTATGAACGTAATGCGACACAATACAATTTGCGATCCAAGCCGGTCTCGTATAAAGAAGGCCAAGAAGTGTTTAAGAGAAACTTTTACCTAAGTAATTTCTCGAAGAATTTTAATAAGAATTTAGGGCCTCAGTTTTCAAAGTGTCGAGTAAAGAAAAAAATAGGAACCGCCTATTATGTCTTAGAAAATTTACAAGGCAAAGAAATAGGTACATACCACGCTAAGGACTTACGAAGCTAATTCCAGCTAATCGTGCCTCGTTCGACCCTCTCGTTAGATTATCTGGTGGTGTAATGTCCCCATATATCAAGATTTCTTTTTTAAAATCACTGAAATTCGCGCCTTCGTTATTAGCGATAATAATTATCGGCACCTTATCTGGCAACGTCATTTAAATTGACCAGCTGGTGAATATTGACTCGGATAAGGGTTCTTCGGGTCCCCAGCATCTAGCTTCGATCTTTTTCCTAATCCGATCGCCAAGCTGATAAGTCAGACCCTGAACTCTTCAGGCAAAGAAAAAAAAAAAAAGAACTGGAGAGTGCTCCCATGTGCTCCCAACTTTAATCCAGTTTTTCTTTCGGCATCAAAATTAAAAGCCCAAAAAGAAAAGGCAATTAATAAATGGCCGTGGATTGCCGTGTCGGCAAGGTCACGCGTTATATTCATCGACGACTCCACAGCGAGAAATCGCCAGGTCGATCGATCCCAGTAAAGAAGCCAATCACTGGTTATCTGAGGAATTGAAGCTGCATTTTCAGACTCTTCCACGCCGACTGTTCGGCTGGAGTCACCCACCTCTGCTGGGATATAATTTGTTGGCGGTTGCAGGAAAAATCTAAAGAAAACCTACCTAGAAATAAAAAAACAATTACAAAACTAGTGTAAAACTAAAAACAAATTAAAATAACCTAAGTGCCTAAAAACCTAACTATGAATTGAAGTTAAACCTATTACATATTACATGAAACAAGAGCATGGGATAGTGATGTGTGTGTGTGCAGATAAGTAAAAGCAATAAAAAAAAAGAAAAAAAAAAAAGAAATACAAGTGAGCCAACGTTAATGTAATCGTACACTGAAAAAAAAGTTTCGTTGCCAAGGCAAAAATAAAAGACTTCAAGTCAAAATAGAAATAATTACTCATAACAATATAAAAACAACAATAAAATAAAAACAAATGCAAAAAAAAAAAAATTAAATTAAAATAATGAAATAAATAATCCTATATTTTAATTATTACTTATGGAAAAAACTAAATAGTGCATTCATAATTTTAAGTTTGCTTACTAATAACCCCCCAACACCGCATCGACAAGAAGGCCTTCTTCGAGAATCAGCAGTGGGTGAGTGATATTAAAAAAACAAAAATTGTATATCTATATCCAAAACAAAACTAAAACTTAAAGCTACGAAATTGCACTTATGTAGTTCAGTGTAGAGTCTGGCTACCTGAGTAAGGCTTATCAACCGCTCGCGCCGATTGATTTGCCTATTTTTTGCCAATTACTCTTTCGCTTCTTATCTAAATTCTAACATGATAATTTAAAGCCCTATAATGTAAAGTAACGTTAACGACTACACTGAAAATAAATTAATATTGGCATGATTTACACATACATATTTTCTCCTTTTTAGCAATAGAAACCTTTTTTTCCATTGATACGATTAATTAAATAAACCACATAGAAAAAAAAAGACCCACTAAATAATTTTTTAGGATTAATGATTACTTAATAACTACAACATAAAAAGAGAAAACCCACATCACTTCAATATTCTTTTGCTGGTAATAAACAAAGAAAAAAGAAAAGCTTGGCACAATAAAACAAAAAACAAAAATAAAATAAATAAACAATAAGAATGAATAGAGATTTTTGCGCAAATTAAATAAAGATAAATAATGTAAAATAAGGAGCAACACTTAGAAAAATAAGGAATTAATAGTAATAAATTAGGATTATGGAATTATGCGATTAAAACTAGTAAGGCTAATTAGGTAGAATTAGTTAGTTAGTTATGTACACTGCAAGAAATGAATTTAAAATGAAAGAAGAAATTGTTTATTGAAAATTAAAATGGTTATAAAGATGAAACTCTAAGTTTTTATTAATGGCAGGGGGGCATAATTAAATGAGGCATATTTAATTACATTTGGGGTCTTCGGAAAAAGGTTACAATGAAGACCATGGTTGGGAGGGTAATGATAGTGGGAGTGGAAAATAACAGCTAAAACCACCCCGTCAGGCTTACCTACCGATTCTTGCTTCCTTCTCTACCTTATATTTTAGTTAAGTTTAGCTCGCTGTTAATTTTCTAGAAAAAAGAAACTAAGACAGTGGAGTTGTTTTGTTTTTTGCCGCTGTTTTGTTCACATGAGGATCGTCTCATTCAGTAACTTCAGGAGGGACTCTATAATAAAACCTTCTGGTGTAGCAACCATTATCCTCAGCAAAAACCCCCCCACATCTCCCGATAGAGCTAGGAATAAATGGGTCCCGCTCAGCTGATGGGTAATGGTCGACAAGCCTGAAAAGGTTGAACATTCTGGGAATCGAATCGCCAACAAGGATACCCAGTCAATGTTTCTCGTTTTCCACGGCGCTCTTACGCCACAACACTTAACATCTGTGATCCCATAATCTAGCGAGTTTACATTTTATTTGGTTATAGTACGCGTGGCGGCGCGGAATCAATTCCTTTTCTTTCTATATGCCATTTCCCTTGTAGAGACTGATTAATTTTTGGTTTATCTCGCGCATTAATTGACTTGTGTTAGAAGAAAAGATAGCTAGGGGAGAAAGGACCCCGACCAATCCGACGAGCTGGACCCGAGCACAGCAAGAATGCGCACCGTCGGAACCTAGCTTCTTATAAAAGAAACATCTTTGGGCAACGGTCATAGTTTCTGGCCGTTTCAGGCTACCAAGGCTAAGCCGTCCTGTTCTGTACACTACAGTCTCTCGACAGAAGCGTTGCCCGTTGATTGTTGAAATTAAGTTGTATGAGCCGTTATTTGGAATTGAGTTAAGAAGTCGTTGAATAGATTGCCCGAAAATTCCGCGCCCTGGTCGAAAATTATTTTCTTTGGTGCGCCATAGTGACTTATAAATTGTAATAGGGCATCGACGACTTTTATTGAATTCCTATTGCTAAGGGGGTAGGCTTGTGCTAGTTTGGTGAATTTATCGATAATTGTGAGGTACGACTGCCAATGGTCCATCTGGGGCGGTTGGGGTTTGCATCAATGGGTTAGGGTTAGGCAGGTATCGCAATTTTTTATAATTTTTGTGATAATGTCTTTTAAATGCGGAAAATAAATGTCCCTTTTTAAATGGTTATATGTTTCATCTATGCCTCTATGATTGGTATTAAAGTGGTATGCAAGTTAACAACACGCTTTACCAAAAGCTTATACAGCTTATAAGATAAAGCTTAGGTCAGCGTCTGCAGTATTTCCTGCACGCGCCAACATAAAGTAAACAAATCATCAAAATCACAGAGCATTGAACTGCAGTTCACACGGGCACCTGTTGCCAATTCCAATTCCCAAGAAATATAAGCCAAAGCAGGAAGTGGATTGCAGTCACACGGGCATATGCAGTTCCCGAGAAGTATTGGCAACAGGGAAAAGACAAATCATCAGCAGAACTGTAATTAACCAATTACAGCCGACTGCACCAGCACTGCCACCTTCGCCACACCAGCGCTGCCACCATCGCTGCCCTGACACGCTGTTAGCAATCTTGGATTCGTCGCTGCTACCGTCGCTGCACCAGCGCTGCCACCATCGCTGCCCTGACACACTGTTACCAATATTTGATTCGTCGCTGCCACCGCCGCTGCCACCGATACATAAAAAACCTGATTCACAAAAAGTCCAGATTAGGGAACCAGAATAGAACATTAAGTCAGTCTAAATTTTACATTCAATAAAGAAAGTTGATAAAACTAAATTCGTAAATTTATTTTTTTATTTAATTTATAACTAAATAAATTAACTGGCGCCCGAACAGGGACCGGTTTATAACTAACATAACAGAGCAAAAAGCCTCTAAGTGTTCGCGAATAAAAGAGCAAAAAGCCTCTACGCTCGCGTCGTGACGAAAAACAAAAGTGTAAGTCGCGAATAACCGTGTTCCGCCAAACAAAAGGGAAGACTCCCACCCACAGTGGTGGCCCTAAAAAACAATATAAAGGCAACTCATCGCCTACAAAGACCAACGCCGTGCAAGGCCCGTCCCCACGGAACCTTCTGAAGGAAGTATCGCACCTGGATCCTCAGTAGATACAGCAAACCGGACCAAATCCAGACGATCGGGAAGGATGGCAACAATAAGCTACTTGTAAGATAGTTTTAAGGAATATTTAAAGAGAAAAAAAAACTCACAATCAAAAACGCAAAAGAAAATTAGAAATTAACAATTCAAATCAAACAAAACTTTAAAGAAAAAACATATTAGCATAAGAAACGAAAGTGAAGTGATCAACCAAAGCAAATAAACACTGTAAAAATATAAACGATTAATTTACTGCAGAATACTGTAGTATAAAAATTTCCAACTTTGCGATTCCCTACGAGGACCCTCCAAAGTAGAAGGAAGAAACCAGCTACTGGTTTTCAAACATATAAAAACTTTCCTCTTCGACCAAAATATTTCAAATTTCGTTGAATCACTCTCACTGGTGAAGAGCATATTTTACCACAAATCCCTTTGCGAACAAACACTTACGATTTCTATTTTTATAAGCCTGAATTAATACGACATATTCTAAAATTTTTTAAATTTCATTGACCGTTAAACTTTGCCATTGCAAATCCTAATAACTTACTTAGACCCCCAATGCTTCCAGCAAACCAGATAGAACAAAACAGAGTCAATATGAACCAACAAGAACTTAACGCACACATTGGCAGACTAATCTCAGAGGCCATCGCTTCTCAGGTTCCCCAATTAATCAGACAACAAAATAACCCGAATAGTAATTTCTTAGATGTACCAAACCAAATAATTCAGCCTCAACATCGGGGAAGTCTTAACGAATTAGATAGAACACCGGATGTAGTTAAAAGCATCCGAGAGTTCTCAGGCGACCGCGGAGAATTTAGTTCATGGAAAAAGGGCGTAGATAGAATCATAGAGAACTACGCGACACTACAAGGCACTGCTAAATATTTCGGTATAATACATACCATAAGAAACAAAATTGTTGGCAATGCCGACACAGCCTTAGAATCCTATAACGTGCCACTAGACTGGAGTGCTATTTCAAAGTGCTTAACAATGCATTACGCAGATAAGCGCGATTTGAGTACATTAGAGTACCAATTGACAACCATTACTCAGGGTGTCAATCAAACAGTAGAAGAATTCCATCAAGTAGTTTATCGTCACCTGTCCTTACTACTGAATAAAGTTGGTTGTATGGAATTATGTCGCGAGTCAGAACAAATGATGACTAAGCTTTACAGAGATAAAGCTCTAGACACTTTCATTCGTGGATTGAGAGGAGACCTACCTCGCCTTCTGGGAATGAAAGAGCCTGAAGATCTACCCCAAGCTTTGCATCTATGTTTGAAAATCGAAAACCAAACATATCGATCCAACTATGCTACAGGCAAAATTCAATCGACGGTCTTCCGACCAAACCAAAAACCAATACCAATGCCTAGAACTCAATACTTAAATAATTCGACTCCCCGAGCATTTCAAAACATGCCTCAAAGAGCACCAATTGCTCAACAATATGCCAGACCAATGCACAACATGACATTCTCTAGCAACCAACAACGTACTTTCAATATAGAAAGTAATGAACAAAATAATGACACTACCACACCTAGTAGCAATGACCAGAACACAGAAAACGAACAAACAGAATATGAACAGTTAGCGTACAGCCAAACAGACTCAAACGAATATGGACAAACGTTAGACGAATACCAAGAACAATACGAGTACGGTTACGGGACCGATGTAGGACAAGAACAATACGCCGACCTGCATTTTTTAGAGTAAATTCCTCCTCCCTACCTTATTTTGAGGTGAACGTAGGAGGAGAAGTTTTGAGAATACTTATTGATACGGGATCTAATAGAAATTATATTAAACCTAGTTTAGTTAGTAATCCCGCTCTAATCGAGAAACCGTTTCAAGCCGTTACAGTTGGCGGTAACGTTAAAATTACACACTATAAAATGGCATATCTGTTTAATATCCGAGATGTGCGTATTAAATTTTTCCTTTTGCCGACATTAAAATCTTTCGATGCCATTCTCGGCAACGACACTTTAAAAGAACTTAAAGCAGTAATTCACACACATTCGAATTATATGACCATTAAGGACAACGTAAAAGTAATTATTAAAGAAAAAAAATATGACTCAATAAACAATATTTGCCCCCGTACAGCCCATTTGTCCGATCAACAAAAAAATAATTTAGAAAATCTACTACAAAATTTTCCCAACTTATTCTCAAAACCAGGCGAAAAATTGACGTACACTACTAACGTGACAGCAGAAATACGTACGAACAATGAAACACCTATATATTCCAAATTCTACCAATATCCCATGTCTCTAAAAGACGAGGTTAATAAACAGATTTCAGAACTATTAGCAAACGGTATAATACGACCATCTCGTTCCCCGTACAATTCACCTGTGTGGATTGTTCCCAAGAAGATCGACGCTTCAAACGAAAAGAAATACCGAATGGTAATAGATTATAGGAAATTAAACAAAGTAACAATAGCTGATAAATACCCTATCCCCGAGATAAATGAAGTGCTTGCCCAATTGGGCAACAACAAACTTTTTTCCGTCCTCGACTTAAAAAGCGGATTTCATCAAATAAAACTAAAGTCCTCAGATATAGAGAAAACCGCTTTCTCTATAAATAATGCCAAATACGAGTTCACACGCCTTCCATTCGGTCTTAAAAATGCTCCATCCATTTTCCAACGAGCACTAGACGATATACTGCGTGAACATATAGGGAAAATTTGTTATATCTATATTGATGATATAGTTGTTTTTAGCCAAGACGAAAAATCTCATCTTGAAAACTTAAATATCATATTCGATACCCTATACAGAGCCAATATTAAATGTCAACTTGATAATTGCGAATTCCTCAAGAGCAAAGTTGAATTTCTAGGTTTCGTAATATCCGATAAAGGTATTGAAACCAACCCTGACAAAGTATCAGCGATAGCTAATTTTCCTACCCCAAGGACAATAAGAGAACTCAGATCATTTCTAGGCTTATCAGGATACTATAGGAGATTTATAAGGGATTACGCAAAACTTGCTAAACCACTCACCATACTGTTAAGAGGTGAAGATGGACACGTAAGCAAGAAAGCAGCATCAACTAAAGCAATAAGCTTCAACCAAGAAGCCATGAAAGCATTTAAGAAACTAAAAAATTCATTAATTTCACAAGATGTGATACTTAAATACCCCGATTTTAAAAAAGAATTCCACCTCACCACCGATGCATCAAACTATGCCATTGGTGCAGTTCTCTCACAGAACAGTCAACCTATCTCATTCATCTCACGAACCCTCTCCAAAGCTGAAGAAAATTATGCAGCTAACGAGAAAGAGATGTTGGCCATTATATGGGCCCTTAAAGCGTTACGCAACTATCTATGCGGTAAAGCCAAAGTGAAAATATTCACTGACCACCAACCGCTTACACATTCATTGAGTAGTTGGAATGGCAACGCTAGAATTAAAAGATGGAAATCTCACTTAGAAGAATACGACTACGAATTACTCTACAAACCAGGAAAAGACAATGTAGTAGCAGATGCATTGTCTCGCATTTCAAATTTAGGTCAGATAAACTCAGTATCCACTCAACATAGCGACGAGAGTTCAAGCCATAACCTCATCCCTAGTATAGAAGTACCCATTAAAGCTTTTAGAAATCAAATCTTCATCCATAAAGCAGACAACAACGACTATAAATTTAGCATACCTTTCCCTACGTTTCATAGACATGACATATACTTACAAACTTACGAACTTGACGAACTTATACTAATACTTCGGAAATACCTTAACCCATCCGTTATTAACGGAATAAAAACTTCTGAGGATATCATGGGGAAAATACAATCAATATACCCAGATAACATTAGTAAAGTTAAAATTCGTTTTACCCAAAGCAAAGTTACCGACCTCACTAATGAATCAGAGCAAGAAGAGGAGATACTTAAAGTCCACAATAGAGCCCATAGAAATGCTACGGAAAATAAATCTCAATTGTCCGAAAAATTTTACTTTCCCCAAATGAAGAAGAAAATAGAAAAATTGGTAAAACAATGCAAAGTTTGCAAAGAAGAAAAATATGATAGACATCCGACTAACCCCGTTTTAGAGCAAACTCCTATTCCGGAATACCCCGGACAAATTATCCACATCGATATCTATTCTACAGAAAAGAATTTAGTTCTAACAGCCATAGATAAGTTCTCTAAATTAGCGCAGGCCAAAATAATAAAGTCCAAAGCAATAGAAGACATAAGAAACCCTCTAAGAGAGATTATTTTCTACTCCGGCGTCCCCAAATATGTTGTCATGGATAACGAAAAGTCTTTAAATTCACAGTCCATAACCTTTATGCTCAAAGACCAACTCAATATAGATATTTTTCAAGCACCACCCCACAAAAGCACTGTAAACGGTCAGGTCGAAAGATTCCATTCGACACTTTCTGAAATAATGAGATGTATCAAGAAAGATGGAACCCACAGAAACTTTCCAGAATGACTAGAAAGAGCAGTGTACGAATTTAACTACACTATTCATTCTGTAATAAAGAAAAGACCACTTGAAGTGTTCTTTGGTAGAACAGTATCAACTAATCCCGAAGCCTACGAACAAACCAGACTAGACAACATAGACAGACTAATAGACAAACAGAAAAAGGACCTCGAATATCATAACCAGAACCGTAACGAATTAAAAAACTATAACGTAGGTGACGAAATTTATGTTAAGATAAACACACGACTTGGTTCTAAACTATCAGCAAGATATAGAAAAGAAATAGTTTAAGTTAACAAGAATACTACAGTTGAAACAGAATCAGGGAAGAGAATACACAAAAGTAACATACGAAATAACTAAAATTACGTTACCCTTTCAGGACATTAATGCTATGCACCATAACAATAGCGAATGGACTTCTAGACATTACCAACTATACTGACGTACAGACTGCAGTAATAAATAAAGGACTGGGGAAAATTCAAACATCCACCACAAGAATAATTCATGTTATAGATATAAACCACATTACAAACACTTTAAATACCTTAGCTTCATTGTAGATAACGAACTAAAAAATTCAAACAGTTACCATACCATAAAACACGAATTGGATCAAACATTCTCCATTCTCCAAACTTTATCCCCCACACCACATAATAGAAACACTAGAGCAATCAATTTAATAGGAACCGCATGGAAGTACATTGCCGGTACTCCAGATCACGACGACCTAATTCTACTCCAAGATAATATGAACGATCTAATTAACAATAGCAACAAACAACTCTTAATTAACAATCAATTTCAGGAAAGACTAAATCAGATAACTAAATTTACTAATTCTTTATCAAATTCTATCAGAAAGGATAGCTATGTTAACACAGAAATAACTTTTAACTTGCAAAATCAAATCAGGCTCTTCAAGGAAGAAATCATAAATGTTAAATACGCCATTCAATGGGCTAAGCTAAATGTAATAAATACATTCTTATTAAATGAAAAAGAAATAATTGAAATTGATAAAATATTCAAAGAAAGCAATATGCCATTACTATCAATAGAAGAAATGCTAGAATTTTCCGATGTAACTATATTAAATAACAAAACTACAATTTTATATATAATTAAAGTCCCAAATTTAGAAAAACTATATACGAAAACACACTTATCAAGCCCATTATCAAAAAGAACACAATTGTAAACATAAAATTTCAAGAAATATTTTTTAATAACGAAAATATGTTTGGCATAAGAAATAAATGTAAAACTTATCATAAAATTAAAATTTGTAACAAGAATAATATTGTAAACATAAGCAATAGTACTTGTCTACCTAAGCTTTTGATAGGAGAGAAAGGGTTATGTGAATTCAGCAACGATGACCACATCGAATAGAGGAAATAAGCAGCGGTCTTATAATGGTTAACAACTACAATGGCACACTAGAGTGGAACAACAAAATGCAGAAACTGGAGGGAACATACGTCATCAACTTCTTCAACGAGACACTCACCATCAACGGAAAAGAGTTCAGCAACGTTGAGACGAAGCCCATACAATCATCAAGGCCCATGATCCAAATAACCCCAGCAGAGAAAGAACGAATAAAAATACTATCTCTCAACGCTCTGGAAAGTTTACATATTAACAACACCAAACGTTTGGCAGAATTGGAAACAGATAGCAACTATAACAAATACTACGTCACCCTTCTTTTCGCTACCTCCACAATCGTCGCAGGGTTTTTATACTGTTGCAAACGAAAGCAAGAGAAGATTATTCTACAAGTGGCACCTCCCGAACCGCTGAAAACCACCAACAGAGTTAATCTCAACACCATACCATTCTTCTAATGAACGTCGCTTGAGGACAAGCTCAAAATAGAGGTGGAGGAGTTAACAACACGCTTTACCAAAAGCTTATAAAGCTTATAAGATAAAGCTTAGGTCAGCGTCTGCAGTATTTCCTGCACGCGCCAACATAAAGTAAACAAATCATCAAAATCACAGAGCATTGAACTGCAGTTCACACGGGCACCTGTTGCCAATTCCAATTCCCAAGAAATATAAGCCAAAGCAGGAAGTGGATTGCAGTCACACGGGCATATGCAGTTCCCGAGAAGTATTGGCAACAGGGAAAAGACAAATCATCAGCAGAACTGTAATTAACCAATTACAGCCGACTGCACCAGCACTGCCACCTTCGCCACACCAGCGCTGCCACCATCGCTGCCCTGACACGCTGTTATCAATCTTGGATTCGTCGCTGCTACCGTCGCTGCACCAGCGCTGCCACCATCGCTGCCCTGCCACACTGTTACCAATATTTGATTCGTCGCTGCCACCGCCGCTGCCACCGATACATAAAAAACCTGATTCACAAAAAGTCCAGATTAGGGAACCAGAATAGAACATTAAGTCAGTCTAAATTTTACATTCAATAAAGAAAGTTGATAAAACTAAATTCGTAAATTTATTTTTTTATTTAATTTATAACTAAATAAATTAACTTGCACGAATTTCGTTTTCCTGATCATGAGGATTCGTAATTTCGGTTAACCATATATTGCAGTGGAAAATTTTGTATAAGTCATTTTCAAAGAAATAGTTACTATAAGACTCTTCTATTATTTTGAAAATTTCGTTTGGTGCAAATATTGCGAATGTTTTATTCGGTTTCAGGATTGTTTGAAGGGTGTTTGTAACAGAGTCGAAAGTATGTACGGGTTCCGTGATAATATGTCTTACTTTATGGATAAATGGTGTTTCTACTTGTCTTAAAGTTGTTGATCCGATACGGAATATTATTTGGCAATTGAAGTGATTTAGTGGTTGCGAAGCGATTGGTATAATTTGTGGGTCCTCGTTTATGTTCAAGTTTGGCTCAATTCTGCTGAGTGCGTCAGCAACTACGTTTTGCGACCCTTTTTTGTATACGATTTCGTAGTCGTAAGCGGCCAGGATTGTTTTCCATCGAAGTAGTTTTGGATTCTGACCTTTCAAATTTTCTAGCCAGATTAATGGCTTATGGTCTGTGACTATTTTGAATCTACGCCCGAAAAGGTATGGTCTGAAATGACCTACAGACCAAATGATAGATAGCATTTCTTTCCCTATCGTCGAATAGCGGATTTCCGTGTCCGAGAGTGTCCTGCTAGCGAAGGATATGGGTCTGTCATTAGTATCTGGGCCTTGTGACAACACAGAGCCTATAGCATAATTACTTGCGTCTGTGGTCAGAGTGAACGGTTTATTGAAATCAGGGTATATGAGTATGGGATCATTACAAAGAAGATCTTTCGACGTTTCGAATGCTTGTTTAAATTCATCGTCTTTTATTATAGATTTCTTCCCTTTTAACTGTCTCGTTATGGGTTTAGTTATTTTCGCAAAGTCCTTTATGAATTTCCTGTAATACCCTAATAGTCCTAAAAATGATTTAATTTCCCTGGTTGTCTTTGGGCAGGGGAAGTCCTTGATGGTTTGAATTTTAAGTGGGTTTGGTTTGACTCCTTCCTGGGTTACGATATGTCCCAGGAAGTCGATTTCCTTCCTTAAAAAGCTACATTTGCTTGGTTGGATTTTTAGATTTGCGTTTTGAAGTTTTGTGAAAACAGATTTAATATCTGCTATATGTTTTTGGAGTGAGGGTGAGAATACTATTATATCGTCGAGATAGACGAGACAGACGTTACCGACTAAGTCACCTAAAACGTTGTCCATAACGCGTTGGAACGTGGCAGGGGCGTTCTTGAGACCGAAGGGCATTGTCGTGAATTCATAATGCCCATTTTCGACGGTGAACGCCGTCTTGCTCGCATCGCGTGGGTTCATTTGAATTTGGTGAAAGCCACTTGCTAAGTCTATCGTTGTGAAATACATGGTCTTCCCTAGACTATCTAGTATATCCGCAATGTTCGGGATAGGGTATCTATCAAAGACAGTCTTCTCATTTAATTTCCGAAAATCGATTACCAAGCGCCACTTTTTTTCGCCTATGACGTCACTTTTCTTAGGTACGACCCAGACGGGTGCACTCCAGGGGGAATGGCTGTTTTTTATGATGTTTTGCTCGAGAATTTTTTAAATTTGCTTTTTTACTTCGTCTTTATGTACAAATGGGTAACGGTAAGATTTTGTGTGTATCGGTATATTATCTGTTGTTGGTATAGAGTGTTTGACGGCGTTAGAGAACGTTAGTTGGTTGTTTTCGTTGTGGAAAAGTCTTTTGAATGACTTGCATAGTTTGAGTATTTCTTGTTTTTCATCGCTGTTAAGGTGTTCCGTTTGAATTTTTAATTGTTGATCATCCGGTCGTTCTGTATCTGTTCCCGCGGACATACAGTTTAAGTATTGGTGGGTTTGTGTAGAGAACTCTTCTGCTTGTAACGGTTCCTCGAGGTAAAGTGTTTGGATCTGGTCTGAGTTATTGCAGACTTCGAAATAGGCGGATCCTGCGTTTGCGGTGTATAACCGCCTGTTATGGATATTTGATTATCCAAATTCATATTTCAAATATAAAGTCTCCCTGCATGAAGTTTACTGGGAGCGGAAGTAGCATTTTGGTATTTTGTGGCAGGTTATGTAATGTGTCTACAGGGTTTGCCCTTGTGAGGATTGGGATGGCGGTTTCTGGTGTTTCTAGTATGGACTCGGCAAAGTTTATTCTTGCATTTAGGCTAGATAGGATATCCATGCCTAGGAGACCATTGAAGTGGGGGTGGAAATTAAATAATAAGAACTTAAAATTGGGAATTTTTTTGAATTGTTTGAAATTTATTTTATCTGTATATTCCCGAATTTTGAATGTACTGAGAACAGTGTGGATATTGATATCTGAGGTTAGTTTTTTGATGTGATCTTCATTAATAAGTGCCGGGTTTATGAAACAGTAAGTAGATCCAGTGTCTATTAAGAATTTTAGAGGATTTGACACCATGGAGTTTGGTAATAATAAAACAAATGGCAAGGAAGATCCGTGAGTCTTCTTGATTATGTAGCCGACTGGCTTCCCGAGGCTTCTATTTGAAAATTTGCATCATCGTTGATGTTACATAGGGGAGCTCTTGAATTACGGTTGTTTCTGTTTTGGTGACTTAGGGATTGATTTGGTTGGTCGTTATTATGGAAGGGGTTTCTGCCCAGAGTTTCTTTATCTTGTCGACCATTACTATTGTTGTGGGAATTATGTTGACGTGTGAAGCGTCTATTATTATTGTTGTTAAAATTTTGTTGTCTCTGTATAAAGCGGCCATTATTGTCATTGTTGGTGTTATCGTATCGTGGTACATGACGAGCGTTGTTGCCATTATTATAGTTCTGTTGTCGTGGTATGTAGCGACTGTTGTAGTCACTATTAGTTGGTTGTCCTCTCACGTATGGGTGATTCCTGTATATTGTGCTGTCGCGTCGTCGGTTTTCTTGTTGTTTGTTCAGGCTTCTAGAGAAGTTTAATTCAATCTGTCCGTACTCGTATGCTTTTTCGATTGTCTCTGGCCTTTGATTCCTAATGGCTGACCTAAGTGGGTCCTTTAATCCAGCTAAGAATGTATTTAGGCAGAATCTGTCGTATTGGTCACGTTTGGCCGCAAGAGAGTGTCCACTAGAGTCTGCTTCTCTGGCGAGTGACATTAATTCGCTTCTTATTTTTGCGGCTGAGTAATACAATTTTCCCATACTGAGTCCGTCCGGAAGATTATGTAGCTCTCTAACAAGCATTTCTTCTGTTTTCTTGCTAGAGTATAGTTGCTTGAGGTTTGCTTTGATATCATCCCAACTAAGGAGTGCATCGCAGACATTCAGCGCTTCGTCTGCTCTGCCTTTAATTTTGTCACGGATAGTTCCAAGTAAGTACTGTCCGCATGTTGCTTGGTCCACCGATGAGGCTAACAAAAGAAGCTGATCTACTCTGTCTATAAATCTATCAAGATTGTCAGGTGGGCCTTCGTAGGTTGGTAGTTGATGTACAAGGGTTAGTAGTTGTTGTAGATTTAGGTTGGTGGTGGAATTTAGTGGCCCTGTGTCGTTACCGGAATCCATAGCGTTGGTGAGATTAGGATTATTGTTTTGCGATTGAACCGACTGGTCTTCCTCTTCTGTTCCTGTCGCTTCCCTTATCTCAGATAGTCTAGATCCGCTTCTTAGCCCTGATCTGCCCCTAACTGTGTTAGTAGTATTCTTTAACATTTACGTTTGTTAGGAATAAATCTGTATTTTTGTTTGCAAATAATCGCGATTAATTATATATTGGGGTATGGTTATGGTATTTGTATATGGAAAATTTTGGGTGTTTGTTTGGTTTGTTTTGTTTTCGTTTGTATATTAATGTAGTAAACTATTGTATTATATTTTATGATACTATGTTTATGCATCTATTTTTTAGTGTGTATTATTTCCAAAATAAAAGAAAACCTGTATGTGTGTGTCCGTTACGCAGTTTTCTCTTTTCCTTGTTTCGCGTTGTTTATTGTTAGTTGTATGTTTTTCGTGCAGTGCTGCTGTGCTTCCTTCCACCTTTGTAGTTTTCTAATGTTTTTGGCTTTGACTGTAATGCATAAATTAAATT
Source organism: Drosophila aff. chauvacae BK-2020 (assembly GCA_018903765.1). NCBI lineage: Eukaryota > Metazoa > Arthropoda > Insecta > Diptera > Drosophilidae > Drosophila > Drosophila aff. chauvacae BK-2020. Next base: position 463,651 of record JAEIGO010000787.1, on the reverse strand, counting down.
AGTATTCAATAGAGCGTATTTTAGAGGTTAGTGAACATGTGACACCAGTAGATGTTAAGTTGTTTGTGGATTGTTTCGTCGTTTTCTCTTATTTTTCTTATTTCTTTTTATATACATATGTTTAATATATTTATAGAATTGATTTTATTGCTTTTTTTTTGTTTTAAGTGGTTCTATTGTCGCAGTGCGTGGTGTGCAAAAAGAATTCAATAGAATTCAACAGTGTAGAAGCGAACTCAGCGTCAAGCGTCGCAAGGGTTTTACAAGCGGCGTAACACAAACACATTCATGCTTACTTGTTTTTGCCGTATCACTATTTATTAATTAGTTTTTTAAATAAATTTGCGTTCATGTAAATTGATAAATGAAAACGATCCCGGTGCCTTAACAGCGATTGTTGTACACATATTCGGTCGTTAATCACACAACTCACATTTATTTTTATAAACCACTGTGCGGATATCCCGTTGTCTTGGCGGCGATTGATGTACAATCGCTTCTTGCGCAGCGAGTTCTGATTACAACTCAGCGCCAGTCTATCGTCACGGCAAAACTACAGAACTACAACAAATATAGGCTGCAATATTACCATAGTGATGAAATTGCTATTCTTTTGAAATGACCAAAAAGCATACCTATGGTGGTGTTCACGCAGCTAATAACATGCGTTCCTTGCACTTAGGACATCCAGTGACCAAGTCCCACAATTATTTATTTGTTTTCTTTGATGATTAGCGTTTTTGTTTAGATTTAATTTGAATTTCACAATAGGAAAACTAGCGTCGCAGAAAGTGAAGTCAAGACTAAGAAAAAGTAGCGATGGTAAAAAAAAGGACGCTATAGAGACTCGATAGTTGTACATAACTTATAAATCGATAAATCATGACTTGTGATATTTCATAAAAATATGTGTGTTGCCGGATGTCAGAATCAAGTGTGGCCAGATCACCATATACCAATACTCTCCCAAATATGCACACCAAGTGCTCTCCGACACACACAAACGGTCCCCACACAGCAGTTTTATGTAAAAAAAAAAAATTTTTTTGATTCATTTTCCACTTTTAATTGGTAATATTTTATGATTTAGGGTGTATGGATGATCCCGGTGCCTTATCAGCGATTGATGTACACATATACGGTCATCACACACAGCATTTTTTGTTTGTTATATTGTTGTAAATTAACCCACACAAGCGATCCCGGTGCCTTATCAGCGGTTGATGTACACATATACGGTCGCTTGTGAAGCAATTTTAACTGGATTTTGTTTGTTTCTTTTGTTTTATTTGCACTTGCACGTTAATATGTTTCAATAACTTTTTACTTAATTTACTGTTTTACCACTCACAACCACTGCCGTCACATGTTCATTACCTCTTTTAGAATTTCAACGAAAAGCGTAGTGGGCATTGTTAATCCCTTGTGGTGATCTTACCGGGCATCTTAGGGTCCTTGAGCCCCTAATAAATGAGCCCATTCTGCGCGTAACTGACGAGCAGAAACCAAAACTCGTTTTCCACAGAAACTTCTCATTAGTCTTGTACACTAGGAATGAATGAAAAACAAAATCAATATCTCTGCCCAGTGGATCACAAACGTGGTACACTGACGGGTCGAAACTGGAAAACGGTGACACCGGGGCTGGCATTTTCGGACCAAGGTTCAAAAAATCCATAGCCATGGGAAAGTCCCCAACCATTTTCCAAGCAGAGATACACGCCATAGAAATCTGTGCTCGTGAATGCCTTCGCAGGAAAATGCAAGGCGCACGGATTTACATCTTCTCTGACAGTCAGGCAGCGCTCATAGCGCTGAGTTCCTTTACGATCTCATCCGGACTTGTAGAGAACTGTTTCCAGCAGCTGAACGCCCTTGCCTCCAAAAACACCCTAACGGTGGGCTGGGTGCCAGGGCATGAAGGCCATATAGGAAACGAGGTGGCAGACTCCCTAGCTAAACGCGGGGCGATAACACCTTTCATCGGCCCTGAGCCGTTCTGTGGACTATCGAAAGGACACAATAGAGAACTGCTCAGGAAATGGGAGGAAACAGAGATAAATCGTCACTGGACCGACAGTGCAGGGCTGAGACAAGCCAAACAATTTCTCGTCCCCCAGATGACGCGATCAAAACGCATCATCAACCTACCAAAGAGCGAAATTCGCACTCTAACGGGCTACCTAACGGGTCACTGCAACCTTAGGTATCACCTTAAGAAATTAAAACTTTCAGAAATCGACACCTGCAGATTCTGCGAGATGGAGCAAGAAACATCAGAACATATTCTATGTGAGTGCCCATCGCTAATCAGACGTCGACTTCAACATCTAGGAGGTGAACTTATTCCCCCCTACAGGATTTGGGAACAAATAGACCTTACCAAAGTGCTCTCTTTCATTAAAAGCCTAGGTGTAGGGCCTCTTCCCTAATCCTACAGGCCGGCACAAAAGGTATAGGGCCTCTTCCCTAATCCTACAGGCCGGCACAAAAGATCTAAAATCTGGTCGCAGTGCAACAAGGCCTTTGTAATAATAATAATAATAATAATAATCCCTTGTCCGTAGTCCGGCTACGCCAGTTACAATCCTGTGGCCGAGGGAGAAAGGCTTTCAAAGAATTCAGCAGAATGACAAATCTTTATTTTTTCAATATCTTCGTCAGAGTTCGTATTGGCACCTCCTCCTTGTAGCTAGGTCCGTCTCCAAGTGTGCCCAAAGAGATAGGGGGCATGTTGACTCTCGGTATTGGTTCCAGTGTGACCGGAGAGAGGAGGCATGTTAACTCTGCGTCGGTCCTATCTCCAGTGTGGGCATGTTAACTAGGGCGTTCAGCTGCTGGAAACAGTTCTCTACAAGTCCGGATGAGATCGTAAAGGAACTCAGTGCTATGAGCGCTGCCTGACTGTCAGAGAAGATGTAAATCCGTGCGCCTTGCATTTTCCTGCGAAGGCATTCACGAGCACAGATTTCTATGACGTGTATCTCTGCTTGGAAGATGGTTGGAGACTTTCCCATGGCTATGGATTTGTTGAACCTTGGTCCGAAAATGCCAGCCCCGGTGTCACCGTTTTCCAGTTTCGACCCGTCAGTGTACCACGTTTGTGATCCACTGGGCAGAGATATTGATTTTGTTTTTCATTCATTCCTAGTGTACAAGACTAATGAGAAGTTTCTGTGGAAAACGAGTTTTGGTTTCTGCTCGTCAGTTACGCGCAGAATGGGCTCATTTATTAGGGGCTCAAGGACCCTAAGATGCCCGGTAAGATCACCGCTTTTGATATTGGTGATGTTTTGAAGGCGAAGTGCCCCCCGGCCGGCCTCCTTTTTCAATGTAATTGGTAGAGGGGGTATGCCAGTTATGACTCCTAGTGCTGCAGTGGGGCATGTCCGGATGGCTCCAGTGATGCCTATGCAGACCAGTCTTTGTAATTTGGTAAGTGCAGCCGCAGCTGTCCTCTGGGTAGATTTCGTCCACCAAGCAAGAGATGCATAGGTTAAGATTGTAACGGCCTGCCGCGGCAGTTTAAAATAACCGCCAATAAATATCGATAATGGTATAGAATCTGGTAATGGTGTTGCCAGCTAATATTGTTACCGGTATCTGGTAATATGACCTATATAGATACATAGATATCGATAGAGTTATCGATAGCCAGTGTTGTAAATCGTGGCTCCTGTCACTGTTTACGTGCCACGAAGTTCCGCCGGCCATTTGCCGATCTCGGCCTATTCTTTTCTTGGCGAGCTGAAATACAGACGTGTGAATCTCCGAAAGCCAAAGCTGAAGGAGTCAACAACGCCTCGTGGTCTGGTGTGGAGTCACCGGTTGCTTTGCCTGTGCGTGCAGCAGGGTAGTGGAAGGAAGCGATAGCAGTTAACTCGGTGAGAGTCTCTCGGTTGCTAGTCAAATGGCAAAGTGACAAAATTTGCTTGGCCAATTGGAATTAATGGAATTTATTCTCAGGTTTTGGGGGAGGCTTCTCTGCCATCAACGTCGCCCGAGGGCGTCTGCTAAGTCAGCGGTGCTGTCGGATCGAGCGCGTGAGAATTATATTCAAAGCCAAAAGTAATAAATTACTTGGCTAGTTTCAGAAGTGAGGTTAATGTTGAATCTGTTTGCAGGTTGTTAAAGGGAGGCATTTCTGCCAATATTCTCGACATTGTGCCACTGGAGCGTGGTTGTGGCCGCGCAAGGCAGTGAATTTATTGTGTTTTGAGGAGAAATCTGGTCGAGACGCTCTGCATCGAGCGCTCGGCGAGAGAGTCCCAGAGGGGTGCTCCTGCGGACGCCACCCCTGCAGGAAGACCAGAAGACCTTTACGGAGTTCCAAGAGGAGCACCATAGGATATTAACGCGCGTCGAGAAGGCTCGGCATGAGCAATTAAATTCGTGTCCAGGAGGATCATCATGGAATACTAAATTTGTGACCAGTTTGTTCTTGACTCCGAGTCGTCTCCTCGCGAGATCCCCAACGCACCGTTAGGAGTTTCTAGTGCGGATGTGCCTCGGTGAACTGTAGCAGGGATTGTGTAAAGAGGAACCGCAGTTCCAGGGCCGTTTTAACCTCGTGAGGCTTTCTGCGCCAGCCATTAGTGAGACCCAATGCCTTCGCCATAGAGCCGCGTGTGCGCCTATGCCAAGCGACCAGGAGATTCCTGTTAACCGCCTTTCCGTCCGCTAGCCTCTTGTAGGTCAAGAAATTCATTCAGCCGTTGGATGTTTCATCCAGAAAAGACAGTTTCCTCAAACCGTATACCTCCGATAATTCGATAATGTAAATACCCATGCGTCTTTGGGACAAGCTGAGAAGGCTTTCCTTGTCGGTCAGCAGCGCTGTGCCTAATTAGTGAGACTTGATAAATTGGTCGCCAGGACACCAACGAATGGACCTGCAGCCAGTCCTTATTTGAAGGCATATGTATATATATCTCCTAAAATTGATTAAGTTTATATTTTAGTTAATATCTTTTAAGTTATCCTTTCAAAGGAAAAATCTTTAATTGCGTAGGTCAAGGCAAGAGCTTCAACTACATGGCTAATAAGAGAGTTGTTAGGGAAATTATTTTTTGGGTGCATTCCCGTGCTGAGCAAAAGGCTCGCGTGATCTCTCATTTCTTTCAGATTATACCACCGGAAGACCGATCTTCGTCGTTGGATAAGAAATTGAACAGTGAGTTTTAAAACCAAAGTAAGAATTTGCCGACGTCTCTTAAAGATGACTTGCCTCGACTAACGTAACGTACTCTAATGAAAATTGAAATAATTGTTGTTTAAAGTAGTGAATTAAAAGAATTTAAATTTTGAATACGACAAAAGTCGACCACTTTAATATAATGAATTTTAGTAAACTATAATGTGGCGAGTGCCTTTAATAATAAGAAGATAACCTTGAAGAAAACTATAGCCCGATTGTCTAAATTCTAGTTCTTTAATTCTATTAATTGCCGGAGGACAATGTTCCATTCCTTCCTTATTCTAAGTATTATTGGTGAGCTTGTCGCCACGGTAGTTATACAATCCGAATAAATCATGGATGTTTAAATTTGAAGTAAACTGAACTCGGCTGATGTATTCGTGTGCGTAGAGATTTTCAAAAGGGGTCACCAGAGCCTAGCTCTAAGGGCGTGATCACAGGATGGGAGGGCACAACGCGACCCGGATAACAGCCGTGGGTTCGCATTCCTGAATTTCTCGCCACCTTTCCTATTTCTTAAACTGTTTTCGCGAATCGTCTGTTCTCTTCTTCCGGTTTAGTATTGCTCATTCTATTGTCGCAGCACGCTCAATTTTCGAACTATTTAATAATAAAGGGTAGCAGTGCTTGAATCGGTGCAGGCAAGAACAACACCCCCCCAAGCCGACGAGCAAGGCCGGATCCTATAGCGTGCCCCCGCAAGTATCGATTCTAGGAGTCTTAGCACAGCACCCGTCGTTACACGTTACAAGATCGGTTTTACCACAGTGTTAAAAGACCAGTAGATCATTTTGGGACTTAGGCCCCATGTTCTACCGTAAAGCCTGTTGCAAGCAAAGTGTGCTCGAGTGGCTTTGTTTATAGTCTTTTCCAGGTGTGCATTCCAGTTGAGTTTGAAGTCAATTGTGACTCCTAGGTAGTTGGCCTCAACCGAAAGTCGATGATGGACCCATTTAGGGATGGTCTTTCTAAGGAGAGAGACCTTTTCCTGGTAAATGGGACTAAAACTGTTTTTGATGGGTTTATGGACAGTCCTTTGTCCTGACACCATCCGTTGGCTATATTAAGGGCTTGCTGCATGCGGTCCGAAATGGTTTGCTCATGCCAGCCCACTATATAGATGACTAGATCATCAGCGTAGCCTTGAGTGGGGAACCCTAAGTTGTTGAGCTCATATAGTAGCTCGTCGATGACCAGAGTCCACAGGAGAGGAGAGAGTACTCCCCCTTGAGGGCATCCCCTTGTGGCTGTGATTGAGGTCATAGTTCCTCCAAGGTCTACAGTTATGATTCTGGATTTAAGCATTTCCAGAATCCACCTAGTGATAGGTGTAGAGACATTCTTTCGTACAAGAGAGGCACGTATAGCCTCATATGACGTGTTGTCGAAAGCTCCTGAGATGTCTAAGAAGGCACCTAGTGCTATCTGTTGAGCGCCAATGGCCTTTTCAATGGTTGTTGTAAGGCAGTGTATGGCGGTCTCAGTTGATTTACCAGCTTGATACGCATATTGGTATTTATGTAGGGGTGGTTCCTTGAGATTCACCTCCCTTATATGCTGGTCAATTATCTTCTCCATCGTTTTAAGGAAGAAGGAGCTAAGGCTAATCGGTCTATATGATTTAGGCAATTGGGAATCTTTCTTCCCTGCCTTTGGGATAAACACGACTTTTACTTTAGCCCAGTTGCTTGGTATGTGTCCAAGCAGGAGACTGGCTCGAAATAGATGGACCAGGGGGAGTGCGATTAGGTGCAGACCCAGCTGCAATAGGCATGGATATATACCATTCGGTCCGGGTGATTTGTATGGGCTGAAACTTTGTGGTGCCCATTGTACGCTATTTTGATGAAACATCCTATAGGGCATGTTTCCAACACGTTCTGAGCGATGGGGGGGTTCCCCTCTCTCAGCCCCATTGGAGTGTGCCACCATAGTCACATGCAGGTGTGGGCACTCTCCAGTCTCAGATAGGTAGGTTGGTGCCTCTCTCTGTGAGATGGGTTGCTCCACAGCCACACACCCAGGAAAGTGGGTAGCCAGGAGTAGGCTACTCGTCTCCTTTGGGTTGTTTGTGTATGTTCCATCCGGCTTTTTCAGCGTGCAGATGCCGTTTGAGTGGTCTTTGGAGAGGGCTTTTTGCAGCCTAACAGCTTCCGGGAGAGATGAGATCTGCCCGCAGTGTTGACGCCAAGTAGCGCGTTTTGACTTTCTCAGCTCTTTATTATAGAGCGTTAAAGCAGATGTGTAGGAGTCCCATGAGGCCCTCCCACTCCTCGCCTTATTGAAGAGCCTGCGCGCAGCTTTTTTGAGATCGTCAAGGCTTTTGTTCCAACAGGGAACAGCCCTTCCGGTCTTGCGTACCTTTTGGTCGCAGCTGGCGTGATATGCTGATTCAACATTTGTATGAAGCACAGTGGCTTCCCGCTCTAACTCGTCTATGGATATTATCGGACGGGTTGAGCAGTCTCTGGATTGCTCAAGTTCAAAACAGAAGAGATCCCAGTTGGTTTTCCTGGGATTTCTGGTGACTAGGCTACATTGCAAGGCGCATCCTATGTCAAATCTAATGTGTTGGTGATCTGACATGGTGATCTCACTTGCAACGTGCCAGTTTGAGACAACGGACAACATATTTGTAATACAGAGAGTCAGGTCAAGAACCTCCTCTCTAATGGCATTAATAAATGTGGGTTCGCTGCCCTGGTTTAGTAATCCTATGTTATTACTAATAATATATTCAAGAAGGTACTCACCCCTCTTGTTGATGTCACTGCTCCCCCAGACCGTGTGATGTGCATTGGCATCACGGGCGATTATCCATCTGAGCCGGTTTCTCTGGCAGTGCTCTATCAGGGCACAAGTAGCCGCCGTAGGCACCTCCTCCGAGTCGCCGGGTAGATAGGCGGAGGCCAACACTGCCTCCTGCTCGCCGTGGGCGGTGGGTATTTTAGCCCAAACCGCCACCAGGTCCTCAGTTATAAACTGTGAAAGGGGAACAAATGTTAGATTTTTGTTAATTAACAACGCGGATCTAGGGCGAGGTTGGTCATTTGCATACAGCAACTTACCGGATGGGGTGCTAAGATCCCGGACACGTCCTGCATTTATCCAGGGCTCCTGGATGAACGCTATGTCCATTGTAGCGAACCTCTCGCAAAGTACGTCGGATGCGGCCTTTGCGTGGTGGAGGTTCGCTTGGAGACATCGGAGGTGTCTCCTGGTGTTAGGGGGAGTGGGGAGAGGGGGAGAGGACATTAGTCCGCCCTCTTGCCGCCCCTGGCCGCCATCTTCCGGCCGCGGTTAGTGCCTAGAAGGGCCTCCTCCTCTTGTGTGCGCCTCGCACCCTTGGGTACGCGCCCGGTGCCTCGAGTGGGGCGCCCGGTTTCGCGCGTATTGCGCCCATGGAGTGGAGGGCGCAGGATTTTCCGCGGTGCTGCGGGCTCTTGTGCGACTGCAGTGCCCTGTGGTGTCGATGCAGCCATAGCAGAAGCACTGGCATTCGAGGAGGTGGGCTTCTCCGTTGCGGGAACGGGAGCCGCTGCCTGTCTCTTCGCCTGCATATCGGCCTTTGGCTTTAGAAAAGCCGTGCCCAATGCAAAATTGAGCCGATGCCCCAGCGCTTTTAATCGGTTGGCGGAAACCGGGTCTAGCGCGATCGTCAGGACAGCCGTGTTTTGCCTCATCTCACCGTGGAAGACCCGCCAGTCTCCCACTCGCAAGCCGCTGTTCTGGCCTTCAATGGGATTTAAGACCTCTGCTGTCTTTAATTCCGCATTTGGAAGCGGGAAGTAGCCGACATAGACGGCGGCACGTGGTGCCTCTGCCTCGGGGACTACTTTGAGGTGGGCGTCTTTCCATAGCCGGAGCTTTGGCACCTCTGTGCTCAGCCACTCAGCCGTCTCTGCGTTCCCACACGTGATTGCCATCCACCCTGGTCGAAACGTGCAGCCTGAGAACAGCGGCTTCACAGATCCGTGTCTCATGGCCATCACTCTCGCTAGGATGGCAGACTGGATGCTGTTCAGCTGATCCGTCGTGTAGAGTTGTTGAGGGTAGTCGGCAGGGAGTATCGCCATCTTCGATGAGCTGGCAACGTCCCTGTAGGAGGGCATGACACCGACTTGGGGTGATTGCTCCTGTATCTGCTGCCCAGCCACAGCTACAGCTGCGGATGTGGAGGCTACTGGAGCCTCCGTGGCAGGCGGTGCAGTCGCAAGGCCACCCCTCGTCAAGGCACTGGGTGCCGCGGTTTTTGTCATGGCCCTCTTGGTCGACACCTCCTCTGGGGTCGCGTTAGCCGATCTTACCCTTTTCTTAGTCGCGCCACTCCTGCTGGGCTCTACCCTAGGAGGGTCCATAGGCTTCTGGGCGAGCCTTTTGGCCTCCTCCATGGGAATGCCGTTCCCAAGGTGTCTGCACAACCTTTTCCTTGCGGCGCCCGATAGAGCGATCCGCTTGGGTTTATCAACCTTGGGAGAGGCGAGAAGGGCTTCTTCCTGATCCTTGGTGATGGTGTCGGTGCCAGAGCCTTGTGAACATACGTCCATGGCTTCTTCGGGCTCCCGGATTGGTTCGATATTGATCGATTTGGGGCTGCTAGAGCACCCTGTTTCAGTATTTTTACTTTGTATGGTTTCCATAGATTGGTCCCACGAGTAGTGAAGAAGGGAGTATCCCCCGGGGCAGAGCCTCATACCCCGGATCGGGCGCTTGTACGACCGGAGGTGCCAGGTATCCGGAAGCCACCGTTAAAAGACACACTGACGTAGTGCCATTCATCACAGGGGCACGGTATGGTAACACCGGTGATTACGGGTTTTTTCGAGTTGTCCTCTCTAGATCCGCCATATTTAGTCTAGAGCAGGGGCACCTCAAGCAGGATGTGGTTCTTCATGGTCTTTCATGGTCGGCCTTTAGTAGTCGGCATGTGACTGCCAACCACCACTAGCTGAGTAGGATCGACGCGGCGACAGGCGCACACGCTTCACCAACCCAGCCTTAGCCCCCGACAACCAACAGTAAAACTGTACAAAAGTAATCTCAATTTAAGCATTTTCGTTAAAAAAAAAATATATATATATAAGTACCAATTCAATGGTAACTCTTTTAATAGATACAGGTGCTGAAATTTCTCTCTCCAAAAAAAAAAAAAATAAATAAATAAATAAATAGTTAAACTTAAATTATTTAAATTCGCCGAATACAAGGAGTATGTAAGGCATAGGGCAAGGGACAATTCAGTCTCTAGGTACTATAGATTTGGAATTGTGGGTTGCAAATGCAGCAATACCATATGAATTCCATATCGTACCTCACAACTTTCCTATACCAGGGGATGGTATAATTGGTTTGGATTTCATTAGGAAATACAATTGTATTTTAGAATTCCACGACCAAGAGGATTGACTCAATTTGAGGCCCGAAAATTTCAGGAATATAAACATTCCTATAATACATTCACTAGATATTGAAATAGTTTTGCCAGCTAGATCAGAAATTATTCGAAAGATTCAACTAATGTCTACTGACACATATGCTCTCATCCCCAACCAGGAATTACAGCCTGGCATAAAAATAGCAAGTGCACTTGTAAACACCCAGAACGTGTTGATTCGCATTAACAGCGCATGTTAACAGCGCAAAAATAAAAAGCGAATCATTAGACTATTATGATGTTTACAATGCAAATACAGCACATAGGGCACAAAGAACTACAAAAGTATTAAAACTTCTTGAATTGCAATCGTTATTTAAACACGATTTAACAAAACTATGCACCGAATATAGCGATATTTTTGGTCTCGAAATAGAAACCATATCAGCTAATAAATTTTATACGCAAAAAATTGAGATTAAATGACTAAAAGAGAAAAGAAAGTGAGACACTGTAGCAAAAAAAAAAAAAAAAAAAAAACCGAAATAAGAAAAATTAAAGTTTAAAATTTAAACTCAAATGCAGAACCAACAGTAAATGCATCAGATAATTAAAAATTAAAAAAAAGGACTTACAAAATAAAGACCTGAAAATCACTACCAGGCAACAAAGTAGACAGAAATCCTGCGCAGGGAAATAAAGAATAAAAAAAAGTAGGATTGCCTAGGCAATAACTACTAAAAGCTTCAAAGCCCAACGTCATAAAAAATGACGGATTATGAAAAGTAGTGACCTTGCATATAAAAACCTATGTTATGTTTCTTTAAACATGATAAGAAAATTATTGCAAGATAAGAAGTTAGCGATTTATAGACTAATGGAGTCCTTGACTTAGGTCAATTTTTCCAAAGGCTTGGAAGGCAAGCCGGTATATATAATCCGCAAACTCAAATGGCACCGCGGGGAAATATCTTTGTACATGTTGCAATAGATCATTTCAATATATGTAATGGGAAATAAAATATTAAATTTATTGAGAGTAGCTACTCAACCCGGTGACCCAAAAAGAAGCTTACTGTCTACACTTAAAAATAAAACTCATTAAAAGAGGTTATAATGGCATAAACAAAACTTTGGCCAAAGTAAAAAGACACTACTATTGTAACAAAAGTATAAATGTAGATGTCCTAAATGCCAGTAAATGGCAACGAATAACCAGTCACTCTGATTTGTGACATAACAAATATTTGGTAACAATAAAAAAAAAAAAAAAAATTGTCACTAAAGCAATTTTCGAATGTTTTATTCTAAAGTACGGTCCAATGAAGACGTTCATTTCGGACAAGGAAATAGAAAAAAAACCCTGACCTTGATGTTTATGGGGAAGACAACGAATATGCCACCCTTAGCAATATAATTAATAAAAACGCACGATAGGTTCTATTAATAATATCTGCTCTGTTTATTTGATCGACCGATGCGGAGTTTTGATCGATCGATGCTGAGGTGCGAAGAATAGAGAATAGAATTTAGTGTGAAGCTCGGCTTCCAAATATATAACAAAAAGAGCAGCAGTTTACAATATGTAGTTTAAGAAAATAAAGCGCGACAGATTTAACGAAAGAAGAGGAAGGCGAAAAGAGATAAGAGGAGAGCGCTGCAGGTGCAGCGGAACACCCATGCGCGCATGCCTAGGTGCTGGCGGTCTGCTCCGAACATACTCCCCCCGTTGGAAGAGGTACGGTTCCAACTATTTCAAAATCGACGGGCAGAACGGCTAATTTAGCGACGGCTCTCGTGCCTATACCCGCAGCTGTACGGACCATAGCTACTCTGATGATGCCGTGGCGATGACGGTCGGTGCTCCCTGTCTTCCAAAAGTGTTGCTGCATCTGGGTCACCCTCTGCCATCTGCTGATGCGACCTTCGCGAAGATGAGCGATGTCAGGCCCAGGAAACTTGGTGTAGCAGGAACCCTTGGCTACTCCCAATGCCTTGGCGATATCCGATCCATCGTGAAATTTGCTTGACTGCAGTCGCAGTCTGATTCTCCTTCCAGGGCTGCTGGCTCATTGGAACACCATTTACAGTTTGGAAGGTGGCCTCGCGACAGTAGCTCCTTCCCTTGATGACGAAGTTCTATAACCTCCTCAACTGCCATGACCGTGGTGAAGGTAGCGAGAAAATCCGGACAGTCGGCGTAGGAACCATTAACTCGAGCGATTTCAACGTTCGGAAATCGATGCTCCCTAGATCGAAAAGAAAGATCCGGATTGTCAGTACTGTCAATGGATGTTGAATTTGCAGCGGCTGAAGCCGGCGACTTGCGAAGGGCAGCTAATCCACGGCTGAGCTTCACCTTCACATCGATGAAAACTTAGGCAAATTCCATCCGAGTGTCACTGGAGAACTCCGCGAAATCCAATTTTTCCAGCGATGTCTGCGCAGAATCAAATGCCAGATTTTGGGAATTTATCCAATTAACTCGCACCAGGAAATCTTCTTCGTCGAACTGCGTAACCGACTCAGAGTTTAAATAAATGTTCATTGAGCTTATTTGCCGCAAAATAGACTGGGCTTTAGCTCGGTAGAAATCCACGTCACTTGGGGTCTCATTCTGAGCCCGATCCGAGTTTTCCGTGTCAGACATTTTTCCGATAGCAAGAAAAAATAAATTAAATAATATGTCCGACCGAGTCAGAGGTACGACACACCCTGTACTTTACCGCGAAATGTAAGGTAACAAGCGTCGCCGAAGTGCAACGGAACCTTTTAATTTGTTGTTGTTGTTCTTGCCGGCAAATTATTTGCCTAGCAACAGCGAAACCGAACAGTATATATGTATGTAACGGTGGCTATATGTACATATAAATGTATATGTAAAATGCGCTAATTAACAAAAATTAAATGCGATTCACTTTTGTTAATCTTATTGTGCACAACACAGTTTTTGGCTTTCACAGCGCGAAATGTACGAAAAATGAAGCGGCTGCGGCTGCGCACTTATTTATGTATGTTCGTGTGTTTGTGACCGAATGCCAGCAAACGACAGCGACAAAAGTTGACTTTGTTTAAACGAATTAAACAATATCACGTCGGGGTCACCAAAATGTTTATGGGGAAGACAACGAATATGCCACCCTTAGCAATATAATTAATAAAAACGCACGATAGGTTCTATTAATAATATCTGCTCTGTTTATTTGATCGACCGATGCGGAGTTTTGATCGATCGATGCTGAGGTGCGAAGAATAGAGAATAGAATTTAGTGTGAAGCTCGGCTTCCAAATATATAACAGAAAGAGCAGCAGTTTACAATATGTAGTTTAAGAAAATAAAGCGCGACAGATTTAACGAAAGAAGAGGAAGGCGAAAAGAGATAAGAGGAGAGCGCTGCAGGTGCAGCGGAACACCCATGCGCGCATGCCTAGGTGCTGGCGGTCTGCTCCGAACATACTCCCCCCGTTGGAAGAGGTACGGTTCCAACTATTTCAAAATCGACGGGCAGAACGGCTAATTTAGCGACGGCTCTCGTGCCTATACCCGTAGCTGTACGGACCATAGCTACTCTGATGATGCCGTGGCGATGACGGTCGGTGCTCCCTGTCTTCCAAAAGTGTTGCTGCATCTGGGTCACCCTCTGCCATCTGCTGATGCGACCTTCGCGAAGATGAGCGATGTCAGGCCCAGGAAACTTGGTGTAGCAGGAACCCTTGGCTACTCCCAATGCCTTGGCGATATCCGATCCATCGTGAAATTTGCTTGACTGCAGTCGCAGTCTGATTCTCCTTCCAGGGCTGCTGGCTCATTGGAACACCATTTACAGTTTGGAAGGTGGCCTCGCGACAGTAGCTCCTTCCCCTGATGACGAAGTTCTATAACCTCCTCAACTGCCATGACCGTGGTGAAGGTAGCGAGAAAATCCGGACAGTCGGCGTAGGAACCATTAACTCGAGCGATTTCAACGTTCGGAAATCGATGCTCCCTAGATCGAAAAGAAAGATCCGGATTGTCAGTACTGTCAATGGATGTTGAATTTGCAGCGGCTGAAGCCGGCGACTTGCGAAGGGCAGCTAATCCACGGCTGAGCTTCACCTTCACATCGATGAAAACTTAGGCAAATTCCATCCGAGTGTCACTGGAGAACTCCGCGAAATCCAATCTTTCCAGCGATGTCTGCGCAGAATCAAATGCCAGATTTTGGGAATTTATCCAATTAACTCGCACCAGGAAATCTTCTTCGTCGAACTGCGTAACCGACTCAGAGTTTAAATAAATGTTCATTGAGCTTATTTGCCGCAAAATAGACTGGGCTTTAGCTCGGTAGAAATCCACGTCACTTGGGGTCTCATTCTGAGCCCGATCCGAGTTTTCCGTGTCAGACATTTTTCCGATAGCAAGAAAAAATAAATTAAATAATATGTCCGACCGAGTCAGAGGTACGACACACCCTGTACTTTACCGCGAAATGTAAGGTAACAAGCGTCGCCGAAGTGCAACGGAACCTTTTAATTTGTTGTTGTTGTTCTTGCCGGCAAATTATTTGCCTAGCAACAGCGAAACCGAACAGTATATATGTATGTAACGGTGGCTATATGTACATATAAATGTATATGTAAAATGCGCTAATTAACAAAAATTAAATGCGATTCACTTTTGTTAATCTTATTGTGCACAACACAGTTTTTGGCTTTCACAGCGCGAAATGTACGAAAAATGAAGCGGCTGCGGCTGCGCACTTATTTATGTATGTTCGTGTGTTTGTGACCGAATGCCAGCAAACGACAGCGACAAAAGTTGACTTTGTTTAAACGAATTAAACAATATCACGTCGGGGTCACCAAAATGTTTATGGGGAAGACAACGAATATGCCACCCTTAGCAATATAATTAATAAAAACGCACGATAGGTTCTATTAATAATATCTGCTCTGTTTATTTGATCGACCGATGCGGAGTTTTGATCGATCGATGCTGAGGTGCGAAGAATAGAGAATAGAATTTAGTGTGAAGCTCGGCTTCCAAATATATAACAGAAAGAGCAGCAGTTTACAATATGTAGTTTAAGAAAATAAAGCGCGACAGATTTAACGAAAGAAGAGGAAGGCGAAAAGAGATAAGAGGAGAGCGCTGCAGGTGCAGCGGAACACCCATGCGCGCATGCCTAGGTGCTGGCGGTCTGCTCCAAACACTTGACTTAGTAACTTTGAATTAAAAAACGAAAAACACAAAAAAAAAAACCAAAACATATATAAACCAAATCAAATTAAAAAAAGAAAGGTAGGTAGGTGCAAGTGGTGAGGTTACTCTTGGCTAAGTAACCTCCAATTAGAGCTTGGCTCCGTTTTGAACCACACCCTCGATTTGGTGGTATTCCGCGCTTCCCTTCAGTACCAGCCCGTGTCATTCAGGTACGCTAGGATGGCATTCACTGTCTGCCTTCCCACTTCCCCTAGTGACCCGAGTTGGTGTGCTCCGAAGTGACGCGCTCTTATCTGGTTGAATGCCGGGCAGTGACACAGTAGGTGCTCCGGTGTCTCCTGCTCGTCCGGTTCGTTGCAGCTTCTGCAGTGTTGGTTGTAGGGTAGGCCCATCTTACAGGCATGCGTGCCTATTGGCCAGTGGCCGGTGATGGCTGCCGTTATCCTCCTAATATCCGATTTACTTTTGGGGACCAGATCCGCTGTCCTTCTCCTGTTGAATTCAGGCCAGCATAGTTTCGATCTTCTGTGTTCAGCTTTCAACGACCATTCCTTGCTGGCGAATGATTTGAAGTGGTCGTGAATTTCAGCTTGCACCGTGTTCAGAGATACTTGGATATCTGTTGTTAGTGTGATTTCTTCTGACCCTTTCCTGGCCAGTTCATCGGCTTTTTCGTTGCCGGGGATGTCATTATGTCCGGGTACCCAGGTTATCTGTACCCTGTTGTTTTCCGCTAGTCTGTTTAGTGCCTCCTTGCATTTGGCCACTAATGTAGATGTGGTCTTGGCTGTTGATGGCCGCTTGGCTATCCGAGTATATCCTTACCTTGGTATTCCGGAGGTCTCGGTCCAGTGAAAGTTCAGCTGCTTTCAATATCCCGAGAACCTCCGCCTGGAACTACTGTTGCTGACCCTGGGAGGTGGAAGGACTCTTCTATCCCCCAGGTTTCGGCAAAGATTCCGGCCCCTACCCCGCCGCTCATTTTTGAACCGTCGGTGTAGAGTAATACCTCATCTGGCTCGGTTACACTCCCTCTTCTCCACTCTTCCCTTGTGGGGTATGTTGTGGTGTATGCATTGCCGAATCTCATTTCGGTTGTCATGTAATCAGTATTTTCTGTTAGCCGATTGTTTATTTCGTTCAGGATCTTGCAGTGCCCGGTGTGGTAGTTCTTCCAGCTCTGGCTTGCCTTCAGTCGTACCGCGCTTTGGGCTGCTGTGTTCCTGATGAAGTGTTCTATCGGCATTATATTTAGAATGGCATTCAGCGCTGCTGCGGGGCACGATCTTAGTGCTCCCGTGGCACCAGCGCATGCCGATCTCTGTATCCTTGTGAGTTTCTGGATGTTGTATGCCCTAGTTAGTGCAGGCCACCATACTAGTACACCGTATGTGAGTATGGGTCTTACAACCGCTGTGTAGAGCCATAGTATTGTCTTGGGGTTTATGCCCCAGTTTTTTCCGAACATCTTCCTACAGGAATAGAAAGCTATGCTTGCTTTCTTCACTCTCTCGTTGATGTTTTGTTTCCATAGAAGCTTCGTGTCCAGTATCACTCCCAGATACTTGGCTTGTTGTGATAGCTCTAGCTCTGTACCGTCTATCTTCGGTTTACTAAATCTGGGGATCTTTGTCCTCTTTGTGATGTTTATGCCCAACCCACAGGCTTTTGCCCATTGGTTGAGTTTTTTCAGCGCCCTTGTCATTAGTTCGCTTATGACGTCTGGAAATGGTCCTGAAGTGAGTAGAACTACGTCGTCTGCGTATGCTACCACTTTCACGCCTTCGCTATTGAGTTCTCTCAATATGTCGTCCATGTTAATTAGCCACAGCAGTGGAGACAGAACTCCTCCCTGAGGTGTGCCCCTCCTCACATATCTCGTGTGATGAGTGCCACTCAGTTCGGCTGTTATCCTTCTGCTCGTTAGCATTGCGCCGATTCATTTTCTGATGCCTTCTTCAACTCCAATCCTGTTGAGGGAGCTCAGGATGGAATCTGCGTTTACGTTGTTGAAGGCGCCTTCTATGTCTAAGAAGGTTGCCAATTTGTAATTTTTGTATGTCAGTGCCTTTTCTATGTATCCCACTACTTCGTGTAGTGCTGTCTCCGTGGATCTTCCTTTCCTATATGCATGCTGTGCTTCGGAAAGGCTTTTCTCCGTTCTTCCTCTGATGTGGATATCTAGTATCCGTTCCAGTGTTTTCATGAGGAATGAGGTCAGGCTAATCGGCCTGTAATCCTTGGCTTGGATGTGTCCTCTTCTTCCTGGTTTTGGTATGAAGACTACTCTTGCTTCCTTCCATGGAAGTGGTATGTGTGCTGTTTTAATGCATGCTTGGAAAATTGCTTGCAGCCATTTGCCAGTGCATGCTTTTGTTGTCTGCAGCATTGCTGGTATGATTCCGTCCGGTCCCGGACTTTTGTACTTGTCGAAAGAGTCTATCGCCCATTGGATTCTTTCCATGGTGACGATCTCGTCGACTCTTAGCTGGTGTTCCACCATCTGGCTTTCCACTGTTCTTGTTTCTTCTATCTGGCTACCTGGGAAATGTGTGTCCAGCAGGATCTCCAGTGTCTCTTCTGCTGACGTACTTCCTGTACCGTCAGGCCTGTTTATAAGGGTGGGGCTCGTGTGCCCCTTGGCTAGTATTTTACCCAACCTAGCCGTGTCCTTGATTCCTTCTAGCGATTCGCAGTACCTGCTCCAGGAGTCTTTCTTGGCTGCGTATATCGCTTTTTTGTATTCCTTGTGTATTTCCTTATACGGCTGCCAGTTCTTGGTTCCGTAACTTGTATTGAAGGCCTTCCTAGCCTTTTTTCTTAGCTCGCTTAGCTCCTTGTTCCACCATTGTGGGTATGTCTTCTTAGAGTACGTTAGTCTGCATGACTCTTCGTACGCGTTGTTCAGAATATTTGTGAAGTCCTCAACTTCTTTGTCTATTCCTTCCGGGGTGGATCGCACCTTGACCCTCCTGTTCATTACCTTTGACTGTACAACCTTTTCGTATTTGTTCCAGTCTGTGTTACGGGGATTGTGCTTCGGTGCTGTCTCGCTTGTCGGCATCGAAATCTCAAAAAGTATGTACCTATGGTCTGAAAAAGAGTTTTTTGGCGAAACCCTCCATTTTCCTACCTTTTGGTTGCTATACTCCATTTGGAGCGTTATGTCTAGGACCTCTTCCCAACCTTGGAATTCCTCCGTACTCGGAAAAATGAAGGTGGGCGTTTCCCCTCTGTTACATATAGTGACGTCACGGCAAATAATATGTTCGAAAAGAGACTCACCCCCTCTCGTTTGTTTCCTTGCTTCCCCACAGTGTGTGCCTGGCGTTGGCGTCGCACCCGAGGATAAGCGTCGTCTTAGTCTCCTCGGCGAATTGCATCGCCCTGATGAACGCTTCAGGTGGTGCTGGTAAATGGCTCTTGTAGTAGGCCGATGTCGATGTCCTCCTCTCGGAGGAGGACTGCGAGATTCGCTGAAGCGTGAGAGCTGCGCTTCAGGTTTATCTGCACGACAGTCGGCATTATTGCGGCGTGGTTTTGGGTGTGTCGTCGTCGATTGCCAAGTCGTCCATCAGCTGCTTGGTATCGTCGACTTCGTCCTCAAGGTTGTCATCTGGCTCGGTTAGGAAGACTTTTACCTTAGCCTTCCTAATACCGTATCGCACTTTGAAGTCTTTCTTCTCGAGTTGTGGGAGGCATTGCTTATTGATGAGGAACAAGTACGGCTGGCTTGTCCTCATCTCCCGCTCTGCCTTCAAGATGGCTCAGTCAGCCATGTCGACATCCTGGTTTAGGGCTCTTAGAGTCTTGAGCACCCTGTCGTGGCTCGAGAGTCCCTTAGGCAACCAAATGCGAGCTCTGGGCCTTCTCGGGATATCCGTGGCGGGGACGAGCTTTAGGCTAAGCCCCTTCCATGCGTTGCTGATCTTAGCAACGCATACCGCCAGGAAGTCCTTTGAAGACTCGTCGTCGCACCTGATCACCCGGTGCCCCCGAACCATGTCTGAGGAGTCGAAGGATGGTGTCGGACCAGCTGGCTCAGCTAGTATTTTGTCTGATACCATCTCAGACAGTCTGGTCTCGACCTCATCCCACTTCTCCGACAGCAGGCGCCCATCGTCGTTGAGCTCGTCCACCAGTGCCATGGCTAGGCTGTCTCTAGCCACCTCGCTGAATTTCTTCGCCGGCTTGACGAAGGATGTAGCTCTGGCAGCCCCTTTGGCGTCCTTTGCCCTTTTCGGAGCGCTCTCACTCACTTCGTGTGAGCGGTTGCGCTTCGATTGGGGCTGTTGGAACGCTTCCGGGTGCTCCTTCTCGTATGCCTCGAAGTCCGCGATCACGGCCTGGAATCGGGCTTTGTCATTCAAATCGCGCTGGTCCGCTTTGCCCTCTGCCTCGTTCTTGGCTATCTTTGCCACAATGAAGCGGGCCTTGCTGGCCTGCGCTTTCTTTTGTTGGTGGGAAAACGACTTTGGGTGGTCGTTACCCTCCACCTTGGCGTGGCTCGCCTTGGTGATGTTTGTCTTCTATTGTTGTTGCGTTTGGGGAGTGCTTGACTTTGCATTCCCCACCGAACTCGACGGAGTTAGCGTCTCGTCGTCCGAGCGCAGCAACTCGTCTTCGTCGAATTCGTCGTTATTTTGGGGTTTTACCTCCCCCACGAGGTCCGAAGCGGATTGTTTGTTGTGTTCATATTCAGAAACGCCCGCGTTGCTCGACGAGGGGTTTGGGGCTTTGAAGGTGGTCCACCGTGGCTTCGCCCCTAAGCCACGGCAAGGCTAGTTCCGACCCAGGGTTGCCCGGCCCTGGGAAGGCTCCGTTCGAACACAGCTGGATTAACCCCTCAGCTGCGAACCGAAAGTCAGAGAGCACGGGTCGCGTTACACGCCTAACTTGAGGGGAGGCCGTTTAAAGACTTGCCCAGGTCTCGGTAGGGACGTGGAGTCATAGGAATGTGGATTGAGGATTCACGGGATACTGCCGCTCGTATTAGCCGTACCTTGGTACGTTTCCAGGAGGTACCACGCGGAGGACCCTCTCCGAGGAGAGGGTGGTGTCTATCAAATTGATATTCACCTACGAGTCGACTTGATGCAGCAGAAAGCCAAGGAATATACATCAGCAGAAACTCTGCTGATCTTGCCTTGGTCTGATGCACCCTTACCAAACAAAACACAAAAAAACAAAACAGATATATATATATTAGTATATATATATATATATATATACCAAAAAATATATCAGTAATAAAAAAAAAAAAAAAAATATATACCTATATACAAATAAAATATATATATTTGTAAAAAAAAAAAAAAAAAAAAAAAAAAGGGTTAACTTAAAATACTATTTATTATTAAATTAAAAACATTAAAACTAAAACATTAAAATTAAAAACAAATACAAAAATGTATAATAATTAGAAAATAACTCCATTAGATTACGTTATTTTTCAAAAGGAGGGAGATGTAGTATGTTCACATAGCGAATGCACACTGTACTCAGTGTTATGCATAAATAAATACTATAAATACAAATATATTAATGCACTTATTTTATGAGTCAAAAACCCTTGCAACGGGCTACCTAAGTGCTGAGTCCGCATTCCTTACATGCGCGACCATTCTGTCAATACGTGAACATAATACCTCCTCTACCTCAGCGACACTTTGCCGTCGCTTACTTATATATGCATATAAGCTTCGCAGCGCTGCAGGCTACGCCGGAATATGAATATGTCATTCAGAAATATATTACGTTACTTCCCAACACAATGGCCATTCAATAGCAGTTTAAAAAATTGTTCACATATAAGACATGGAATAGGCAATACAGTATTAAAATTATTATTATATCTACACAGAGTATGACACTTAATTATTCCTATAACCTATCACTACACTTGGCAGTTCCATCACAGTTGAATAAAATTGTGTATATATGAATAAGGTAAATTTGTCTTTGGTTCAGCTCCTTTAGATTGTATAATTGACTAGTTTGTTTTGACTTGAGTTCTCATAATTAGTTTTAGTTTTGGTTTTAGTTTTGTTTTGTTTCGTCTCAAGGTATTGTTGTCCGTCTGTTATTTAATGTCCTGCCACAAGGAATATATGCAATCCATTGAGTCCTTTGCACAGGTACCACACAAATATTGGGCAATTTGTGGGTGTCAAAGGCTCTGGATCGCGTCTTGTATATTTCCCTTTGGCAAGTAAACAAACAAATTATACATCTGCGGCAATATTCTAATTTTGGTTAGAGCAGCCCGAGTATAAGCAATTGAATGCAAATCCCAGGTGTTTCTACCTATATTCTCTGCCATGGCCGTTAATTTTTAAATATGTTGGTATATTTATATGTTTGTGTATTTGAGCTGAGGAGGAAGACAAAGAAAAATTCCAGAAGCAGTGTTGGCAAGTGCGATATCGATATATCGATATTAGATAAAATCGAGTTCATGAGAAGTACATCGATGTGCATGTGTGTGGTCTCTAAAAAACAGCTGTTTGCATCTCTGAAAAAGGTAAAGGTTTCCAGATTGGGTTAAAATTGCCAATTTGAAGCGAAATTAACTGGAAGAAGGAAGACATGTGGTTGCAGTTGGGCTTCAGGTGAGTATGCAATGCCATTATTGTTGCGATATATCTTTCAAATTGTCTATTTTTCAGGTATTATGTCCTGCACTCTCGTGTCCCGGCCGCGCGGCCAAGGTCTAACATCCAATAATTTGGCTGGAGAAATGGCGCTAGAATATGCTTTGTTGGGCATTTGAGGGGGTCAGGAAATGTGGAGTCGAGATGTAGGGACTGTTGCCGAGTCCGTACGGCATTCAAGGGTGTGACCAGGAATGTAAAAGGCCAATTCATTTATGTAAAGATTAAGGCCTAAAATGAGTATTTGTTATGAAATATCTTTCTAATTGCCTTTTTGTTTTGTTTTTTTTTTTCTTTTTTCAGAATCTGTTGATTGTGCTTGAAGCTGAACGAGGTCTGCACGCAGTGCAATGAATGGTGCTTCTGTTTGCTGCTGTTAGCTGCTTCTGTTAGCTGCTGCCAGAAGGGAAGGGCCAGCAAGCCAACGTGTTGTTATTGCGAGAGCTGTAATTGTACAAACTGGATAAGTAAAGCAAGCATCTGCTGTTTGAGTTCAGAGTTGCTTGATTTGTTTGTTTCTTTCAGTATTCCTTGGGTCGCGCTGCGACCATTGGCCCCCGACATGCGTGCCCTTATCTAATCAGTAGAAACAAGAGCTTTTTCTTGAGTATAAATGATAAGTTGGATGGTGCTAGTTTAATAGTTAAATTTTAATGACAATTCTTGATTATTTCTCCTCACTTAAACTCCTCGTGGCTATTTCTTCAACTTAAATTTTTCATCTGTTTTTATTCTATTCTCTCTTTTTTCTAATTCCTATCTGCCATTCGTTCGCTAATACGAGTTGGCAGCCTAGTGCAACAGCTGTTATGTTAACAAAATTCAAAAAGCGCGGAATTCAAATATATAAGATTATTCTAATTGGGTTTGACCCTACACAATCCATGTTGGGGGGTTTTTTTGTGGATATTTATTTTAGAGTGCAGAGAAAAGATCCTTGATGACGTGAAAGGCCCTCTCCTTGTCTCTAATGCCCTTGATTGGGTCAGACAATTCCGTAATGAATTTAGCTATAATTGTGTCGATGGCCTCCCCAAGCAGCAACGCTATCTCTCCCGCCCGGATGGATGTCATCCCCCGAGACATCCTGCAGCTAATCCAGCTGAAGCACAGGCTCAAAAAGGAATACACCAGGACTCTAAACAGGGACGTGCACAGAATCCATAGCAGACTGGCTAACCGCATAAGGAAGCTTCTGGTTCGGCACCGCCAGAGCATTCTGGATAAGGAGCTGGAGGAAGCCACACCCAACCACGACACCAATTTTGCCCTTTGGAGACTCACGAGCAGGTCCAAGAGGCAGGTAGCCCCGAAGTTCCCGATCCAAAAAGCCGATTCCACTTGGGCTCGCACGCCGTTGGATCGAGCTGAAGTGTTTGCCGACAAGCTTCAAGAGAGGTTATAATTCTTAGGAATATGCCTTATTAATTTATATTTGCCTCATATTCTTGAATCAGAATTGAGCATCTTAAGACAGGGTCGAATGACCATTACAGAATTCTATAATGAAGTTAATAAGAAAATGACATTACTTATAAATAAAACAATAATGACCTATGGAAAGGACAGCGAAATAACAAAAGAAACTAATAAAACAATTCGGAGCAACGCTCTTAGAATTTTTATTTCTGGATTGAACGGCTCAATCTCAGAAACTCTCTTTTCTCTCAACCCACCAGACCTGCCAAATGCGTTGGCAATGTGTCAGGAATTAGAGTCAAACAATTTTCGAGCTCAGTTTGCAAATAGGTATTACGGATTTAGGAATGAAAACAAAAATCAGGGAAACCACCTTAGATTTAATCCGGTAAATTCTAGACAGAATAATAATACCCCAAATAGTTGGAATAAAAATCAAAATAATAATCACAATAATAATTGGCCGCAAAACAATAATTGGAATTCTAATAACCATTCTAAGGTACAACCCCCACCGGTACCAATGGAGGTAGATAGCTCCATAAAATTCCAAAATCGTCCGAATAATAATTACTACCGCCCGAATAATAATTATAACAGGGGCAATAATAATAACAGACAGAATTATAATAATTTTTCGCAAAGAAATAATTATAATCAAAGCCAAGAACAAAAAACTGAACCACCAGTCCCATTAAAAAGGGAAGCTACTGGAACAGTAAGTCAACCAGCGCAGAAAGGTATGCGAATTAATAACATTGATGAGGATCATTTTTTAGAGCAGAGCCCTACAGGGGAATGCCTCATATAACAAGAACAGATAGACATACAAGAAAACAATTAAAAATATTAATTGATACGGGAGCCACATCTTGCTATATCAAAAGCGGGATTTATGAAAATAAAAAACAATTACCAATTTACAAGAGAGTATCTACAGTCCATGGATACTCTATTATAAAATATTACCACTTATTAACTATATTTGACACAAAACATCTATTTTACGAAATAGAAGGTTTAGAATCTGACTTATTAATTGGGTACAATCTATTGAGGAAAATTGGAGCCAAAATAGATGTTGAAAAAGGTATTCTGGAATATCATGGGAAAAAAGAAAAACTGGAATATTATGACGATGACGAAAGTAACGATTTGTGTCTAATGGGGGAAGAAATTACTCTTCCGCTAAATGAATACATTTTAAAAAAATACTTTGATGAACAAGAAGTATTTAAAACCGATACGATAATTGCAGAAAGAAGTTTATATAGCTTGGGATCAAAGAATCCTAAGCACGCCGACGTTGAATTATCCGTCAATAAAAAAACTTATAGTTTGGGATCCAAAAATCCTAAACACGCCGTCGTTGAATTATCCGACAAATGTAATCGTTTGGGATATACAAATCCTGAACACGCCGTCGTTGAATTTTCCGACTTAGATAAAATGTATAATTAACTACAATTTCAAATCAAATAAAAGATTACGAAAATAAAATTATGAATAAAATTGAAAAGGAGCATTCCAAAATAAATATGCAAATTCCTTTTCGAACCGACATTCGCGGAGAAATAAATACGGATACTGACAGACCTATTTATAGCAAACAATATCCTTATGCTATGTCAGTCTCAGATTTCGTTAACAGTGAAATCGACAGAATGCTAAAGGAACAAATTATAAGGCCGAGTAGAGTAGGCCCTTATAATTCACCAGTTTTGGTAGTACCAAAGAAAGGTCAAAACGAAGATGGAAGTCCAAAACATCGACTAGTTATTGACTATAAAAAATTAAACGAACACACTATACCTGACAGATACCCTATACAAGACCCGTCTGTAATATTATCAAACTTGGGAAAGTCGAAATATTTCTCAACAATTGATTTGGAATCAGGATCAAATCCTTATGAAAGAATCAGACATTGCAAAAACAGCCTTTTCCATTAATAATGGGAAATTTGAATTTTTACGTATGCCATTTGGGTTAACCAACGCCCCTAGATTATTCCAAAGAGCAATGGATGACATATTAAGAGAACAAGTCGGAAAAACTTGTCACGTTTATATGGATGATATAATTATCTTTTCGAGCACAATAGAACAACATTGTATTGATCTAATTCAAGTAATTAATATTTTACAAAAGGCAAATATGAAAATTTCTCTTGAAAAATCTAAATTCTTTAAATTAGAAACAGCATTTCTTGGTTTTATTGTTTCTCACAATGTAATTAAAACAGATCCCGAAAAAATCTCCACAATTATGAAGTATCCGATTCCTAAAAACATTAGAGAGCTTCGAAGTTTTCTAGGCCTTACCGGCTATTACCGTAAATTTGTCCGAAATTATGCAAAAATTGCCAAACCTTTAACCAAATACTTAGGAGGAGATAATGGTAAAATTTCAAGAAGAATGTCTACTAAAATCACAATACAGTTAGACGAACCAGCGGTAAACGCTTTCAACGAACTTAAAGATAATTTAATAGCACAGGTGGAATTAGTTCAACCTGATTATAATACAAAATTCACTTTGACTACAGACGCATCAGATGTAGCTATCGGAGCGGTTTTATCACAGGATAATAAACCAATTACTTTCATATCTAAAACTCTAAATAAAACAGAACAACTTTATGCCACAAATAAAAAAGAACTGTTAGCCATAGTTTGGGCTCTTAAAAATCTCAGAAATTATTTGTATGGAGTTATTGGAATAGAAATACAAACAGACCATCAATCATTATCTTTTACTATCTCGGATAAAAACCCGAACGTAGAAATGAAAAGATGGTATTCTTTCATAGAAAGTTTCACTCCAAAAATAATATATAAACCCGGAACTACAAATGTCGTAGCCGACGCACTATCTCGAATAAAAATAAATAATATTACAAATAGCGACTTAACACATTCAAGCTCAGATCAAAATACACAGCATTCTGCTGAAAGTAGTTTTGAAAATGTAATACAAGAGACCCATAAACCGTAAAATCAGTTTCAACAACAACTGCTTTTAACTACGGGGAGGTATACAATACGTGAGTCATTGAAAGTTTTTGACAAAACACGACATATAATTGAATATGATACGCCAGAAAACTTAATAACAATATTAAGGGAGTATATACCACCAAACATAACGGTAGGAATTCACTGCACTTTAGAAGATCTTGCGACGCCCCGCGCCGCATTTAATACCTATTACGCCATATTATTACCTATTACAATTGTTTATATTTTTATACGATTATTACATCTACACATTTAATACTTATTACTATCTCGATACGGTTATTATTGAATTAAATATATTGAATTGTTATTATTATGTTATATTAGCATGGTTTACTATGAAAAGTTATTATTATATTATCATCCTGAATTGTTACTATTAGTTGGTATGAATTGTTATGAATTAATGAATAATAAATAAAAAAGCGATAGTCCGCCATTCTGGCAACGCCAACAACAACAAGGGCAACATCTGGCAACCCCAGCACCGATAGGGACACCAGCCCTGAACAGCTGATGGATATCGGCCACGGTGAACGATATGGCAACCCAGGTGCCTATCGATAGGAATCGAATATCGAACGGGGAACACAGCTGATCGCGGCCTATATAAGGCGACGCACAGCGGAGGGCAAGTTCACTGTTGGCGAGCAGCCTAGCGAACAACATCTGGGTGAGTTTTTTAACAAGTAATTAATCAGTAGTACTAGAACCGGGCCAAGGTCTTGCTCTTGCTAGCGAGATCTTGATGAGAACAGGGTAGCGGGGCGAGGTTCTTGCAACCGAGCTCAAGCACAGTAGCCTAGCCGAGGGGCCAAGATCTTGCTCTTGATAGCGAGGTTTTGATGAGAACAGGGTAGCGGGGCGAGGTTCTTGCAACCGAGCTCAAGCACAGTAGCCTAGCCGAGGGGCCAAGATCTTGCTCTTGATAGCGAGGTTTTGATGAGAACAGGGTAGCAGAGCAAGGTTCCTGTAACCGAGCGCATGCGAGAGAGTAGGACGGGCCAAGGTCTAGCTCGTGATAGCAAGATCTTGCGAGAGGAAGGAATCGAGGGTAGCAACAGGTAGGGTCGACGGTGCGAGCTTAGGTCCCGACGATCGTCGCCGCGACACACCGTTCCCCGGACTCGCCGCCCGAATCACCTCCGCGACCACCCACCGTGAAGTCCATGCCTGGAGGAAACCCAGTCCAGGGTATCGACAGGGCGACTACACCGCCTCAGGTACGCGGATGCCCCACCTGAATAACATGACGCACACGCACACGGAGTTACACGGGAGCACACAGAGATCCACGGAGTAACACTCAGAGGTGCCGAGTCGCACACAGAGACACAGAGTCGCAGGAAGACATAGAGTCACGCAGAGAGACGTAGAGTCACGCAGAGAGACGTAACGTCACGCAGAGAGACGTAGAGTCACGTAGAGAGACATAACGTCACGCAGAGAGACGTAGAGTCACGCAGAGAGACATAACGTCACGCAGAGAGACGTAGAGTAACACAGAGAGACATAACGTCACACAGAGAGACGTAGAGTCACGCAGAGAGACATAGCGTCACGCAGAGAGACATCGAGTCACGCGGAGAAACGTAGAGTCACGCAGAGAGACACAGAGTCACACAGAGAGGCGCAGAGTCACACACAGAGACACAGAGTCGCACGGAGAGACACACACAGTGACACAGGGTCATACCGAGAGTACCACGGAGTCAATCTTTTCTTATCTTCTGCTCTTTCAGGAAGTTATCTTATCAATAAACCAGAATTCAAGTAAACTTTTCGCGTTCTTACTGGGTATATTTGGGGACTCAAGGGGCCGGAACTCTATAAATTTGTGTGAACCCCGACCTCGGCGAGCTAAGCCGCGCAACCCAAGAGAGGGTCGTTACACTGGCGCCCAACGTTCTGAATTCCTGAGTCCTTAAAAAAACCCAAGGTATACCATGTCCGCGACGGATAAATTAACCCGAGGATGGGTGACAAGCCTGAGTAAAACCCAATTAGAGGGGTACGTCAGGGAGTTCGGAATGGAACCAGAACAACTGGTAGAAGAGCTCCGACGACAACTGTCCGAATTCATCAAGAACGGAAACCACAACGAAGAAAGAAGCAAGAGACTACGAGAATTAAGTCAGAAACACACAAGAGGAATCTCACCCAACCCTGGAGCAGGGGTACACCTCGAGGTCAGACAACCACCGGCACAAGAACAGGGAAACGATGAACCGAAATACGAGCCGAGGGAGGGAGAACCCCGCAAAGAAGAAAACAGAAACAGAGCGGGAGAACGAGCGGCGGCCATCAACACCATTCGTGGGTGGAACGAATCGTTCGACGGAACAGGAAACGCCCTAGAATTCCTAACTAGAATCGAGGAAATGGCACAGGCGTACGATATAGGGCTCGACCACGTAACGGCAGCGGCAGTAGTCATACTGAAAGGGGCAGCCTTAGACTGGTGGCGTACAAGCCCAGTAGAAATGCCGGACTGGCCGACGCTTAAAACGGAGCTAAAGAGGTACTATGTGCCAGCAGACTATCAGGAGCGGGCAATGGAACAGATCACGAGGAGACAACAATACGTACAAGAGCCAGCAAAAGATTACGTACGGGAACTCAGAAAGATAATGCAATGTACCACACTGAGCGAGGAGCAGAAACTGGAATGGACGTACAGAAATAGTATTCCAGGGTTCAGATACTACGCGAAACGAAGCGAAGTACGGTCATTGCTAGACTATATGAGGCTGGCAGAAGAATACGAGGCGGTAGCATACGCCCCGACACCACAGCTACAGCAGAGCCAGCCAACAAGGGCGAGAGTATTCAACACGAACCAACCAAATACACAGTATGGACAGCAAAATGCAGCGGCGATAGCATTAGCGTTAGCAACCTCTGCCTACGCTGCAAAAACCCGGGACACCTAGCCCGACAGTGCACCAACCCAGCCAGACTATTCTGCTGGATATGCGGTAGAGACGTCATCCGGACAATCAACTGCTGCAGAAGAACGCAGGGAAACGGAAGAGGCGCCGGAGGGCAGGTGGGACACCCGGAGCCAAGACAGAACAACCACCAGCAACAATAATTAAATTCGACGGCCGGAAGATCACCGCCAAGGTCAGAATAGGAGAGGAGCAAGTAAACGGCGTCCTGGACACAGGGGCAACAAGAACATTTATTAGCAAGAAGCTAGCCAAACGGCTCCAGAAATACGGCGAAGTCCAACCAACGGACGAGGTGATACATTTGGCGGATGGAACATCCACAGTAGCCACGGGAGAACTCGTACTCGATATAGAGCTCGGAGAGAGTGCGGTAAAGATGGCACTGCTAGTGATGGAAGACGTGATCGGGGACCTGTTACTAGGGATAGACTTTATATCACAATGCAACACGACAATACAGTGCGGAGGCCTCGTAACCCAAATAAAACCAAGAGCAAGGCAGCAAGGGAAACAGCAGGCGCTAAAGAGTGCGGCAGCAAACGAACCAACGGACGCAGAAATCAAGGAATTTCTGAACAGGGAATTAGCACTAATGGAAGAAATGAAAGGGACGAGTCACATAGCAAAACATAGAATTTACATGAAACACGACCGACCCATAAAACAGCGGTATTACCCGAAAAACCCAGCAATGCAAAGAATAATGCACGAACAAGTCGACCAACTGATCGAACAAGACCTGATTGAACCACCACACTCTGCGTACAGTTCACCGATAGTGCTCGTACGAAAGAAGAACAACCAGTGGAGGCTATGTATAGACTACAGGCAGCTAAACACACACTCGGAACGAGACGCGTACCCAGTCCCACGAATGGACCATATCCTCAACCAGCTACGGGAAGCGAAGTACATTAGCACGCTGGACTTGAAAAACGGCTACTGGCAAATACCCATGGAAGACACGAGCAAGCAGTATACAGCATTTACGGTACCCGGACGAGGATTGTTCCAGTGGAAAGTCATGCCATTTGGGCTACATACGGCACCGGCAACGTTCCAAAGGGCATTGGACTCCGTGATAGGAGCCGAAATGGAACCCTTCGCGTTCGCTTACCTCGACGACATAGTGGTCATCGGTAGAACAAAACAGGAACACTTAGAGAAGCTACAAGAAGTGCTGGCGCGACTACGAAAGGCGAACCTGAGGATAAACCCAGAAAAATGCCATTTTTTCGAGAGCAAAATAAAATACTTAGGGCACGTGGTAAGCGCAGAGGGTATCCACACGGACCCGGATAAAGCAGCAGCCATCAGAGACTTGCCCAGACCAACAACAATGAAACAAGTACACAGTTTCCTAGGGGTAGCATCATGGTACCGGAAATTCATCCCAGGGTTCACTGAGATCGCAAAACCACTATTCGAGTTGATCAAAAAAAACTCGAGGTTCCACTGGACGGACGAACAGGAAAACGCAGTCCAAGAACTAAAGAAGGCTCTAACAGAAGCACCAGTACTCACTTGCCCGGACTTCACTAAGACATTCATACTCCAGACTGACGCAAGCGATTGCGGACTAGGAGCCGTACTGACACAGGAAGACGAAGAAGGAGAGCACGTAATCTCATACGCAAGCCGAACGCTTCGGAAAGAGGAACGGAACTACTCCGCAACCGAGAAAGAATGTCTCGCGATCCATTGGGGAATCCACAAGATGAGGATGTACCTAGAGGGCTATCACTTCGTAGTCATCACAGACCACCTCGCTTTAAAATGGCTTAATTCCATCGAAAGCCCATCAGGGCGGGTGGCAAGATGGGCATTAGCGCTGCATCCCTATTCCTTCGAGATCCGATACCGAAGAGGCAAGCTGAATGTAGTGGCGGACGCTCTATCAAGACAACCTCACGAGGAAGCCCAGAGTACGGACATCGAGAAAGACAAATGGATCCGAGAGAAAATACTGGAAATCCGGAAGGACCCGAGCAGTCTACCAGACTACTGTTTCGAAGGAGGAAGGTTATATCGACATGTACCATCGTGGGCGGCCGACGAAGACGCTCAACCATGGAAACTATGCGTAAGCAGAGACCAAAGAGCACGAGTACTGGAAGAGAACCATGCAACAACCACGGCGGGGCACCTAGGAATCCGACGAACAAAACATCGATTAGCGAACCGATACTATTGGCCAGGAATGCACAGAGAAATCAAGCAATACATAAGCAAATGCACAGTCTGCCAACAGTACAAGGTAGCACAGAGACGAGCAGCAGGAAAAATGCTAACGAAAGTAGCAGATGCACCTGGAGAAACGATCTGCGTGGACTTTGTCGGACCATTACCAAGATCAAGCCATGGAAACAACATGCTACTGGTATTCATTGACAGGTTCTCAAAATGGGTGAAACTAACCGCAGTGCGCAAAGCAACGACGGAGGCGGTGTTAAAATCATTCAGAGAAAAAATCCTGGCACGAATCGGAGCCCCGAAGATCCTGATCTCGGACAACGGAGTACAATTCACGAGCCACAAGTTCGAAGCGCAGATGGAAAAATGGGGGGTACACCAACAGTTCACGGCCCCATACACACCGCAAGAAAACCCAACAGAACGGGCGAACAGGACAATAAAAACAATGATAGCACAATTCGCCGGAGAACGTCATGACCGATGGGATGAAGTACTACCCGAGCTAACTCTGGCATTCAATAGCAGCCGATCGGAGTCGACGGGGTACAGCCCAGCATACCTTACCTATGGTAGGGAACCAAGACTGGCAGGAAACCTATTCGACGAGTCAACACCGGGATCAGCCATAAAAGAAGAAACCCCGGAGGAAAGGATAGCAAGGATCAAAGAGACGTGTGAGTTGGCACGGCAAAGCATGGAAAGAGCGGCACAGGACCAAGCACGGACGTACAACCACGGAAACGCGAGTGGAAACCGAAGAAGGGCGATGTAGTCTGGGTACGACAACACCATCTGTCAAAGGCGTGCGAGAAATTTTCGGCTAAGCTCGCACCAAAGTTCGAGGGTCCGTTCAGGGTGGTGGAGTTGATATCTCCGGTCATTGCACGAGTTAGGCACGTTAAGTCAGGGAAGGTGCAAAGGGTTTACGTGAATCATATGAAGGATTACGTAGGAGAAGAGGAAGAAAGTAGCACACAACATCATAACGAAACGATTACAACCCCACAGGACAAAACGGATAATGGACAAGGTCAAGTTCCAAAAGTCGTGCGAGGCCTACCGGAAACGGATAATGGAGCTGAATGGCCAGAAACGGAGAGCAGCAACAGTGGAGGCAGGACCGATGCGGCAGAGACGCAGAGGACCAATGGCGGCCCCAGTGGGCCGACAGGCACCAAGACAAGCCACGACAAGCCACAACAAGCACCCCAACAACCAGACGACGACGCAGGACAAGGCCCCAGGATAAAGCAAAGAATAGCGCATACCCCGAAAACATGGAACAGAACGGTACTGGCAACAATAATCACGAGCAAGACATCAACGAAGGGAACGACCACGGCATCGGCAAAGGACAACGAGAAGACAACAACAAAGGAGACGACCAAAGCAGCGACAAAGGACAACGAGAAGACACCAATAAAGGAGAAGACCACGAACAAAGGGGGAACAGCGATAACGGCTAAAATAATACAAAAACGTGACACAACCCCAGCAGATCCTAGACGATGGAACCCGAAACCGAGACGAAACAAAACAACGGAGGAAACACAAGACGCAAACACGGAACGACCACTGAAAACGAAAAAGGAAGGCTCAACCAACAACTCAAAACAGGAAACAAAACGAGAAAACTTATGGGACGACCAGACCGAACAAATTCCATGGAGAACACCACAAAAGATCTTAGACTGGGAGCGCGAGCAGGAGGACATATTGGAGATTGACACGGACAAGGTAGACCAACTAGAACCGGCGACATCATCGGACATGGGAAACATACCACAAAAAGTACAAAACGAAACAACACGGAAACTGGAGACACGGCCGCCAAAGAAGCGGGTAAATTTCAAAATGGTAGTGGACGGAATCCAATACTATGTAAAAATAAACGCGGCCGGCCAAGTATCCACCACCACCACGAAGGTCTGATCTGGTAACGGAGGGGGAGATGCGACGCCCCGCGCCGCATTTAATACCTATTACGCCATATTATTACCTATTACAATTGTTTATATTTTTATACGATTATTACATCTACACATTTAATACTTATTACTATCTCGATACGGTTATTATTGAATTAAATAGATTGAATTGTTATTATTATGTTATATTAGCATGGTTTACTATGAAAAGTTATTATTATATTATCATCCTGAATTGTTACTATTAGTTGGTATGAATTGTTATGAATTAATGAATAATAAATAAAAAAGCGATAGTCCGCCATTCTGGCAACGCCAACAACAACAAGGGCAACATCTGGCAACCCCAGCACCGATAGGGACACCAGCCCTGAACAGCTGATGGATATCGGCCACGGTGAACGATATGGCAACCCAGGTGCCTATCGATAGGAATCGAATATCGAACGGGGAACACAGCTGATCGCGGCCTATATAAGGCGACGCACAGCGGAGGGCAAGTTCACTGTTGGCGAGCAGCCGAGCGAACAACATCTGGGTGAGTTTTTGAACAAGTAATTAATCAGTAGTACTAGAACCGGGCCAAGGTCTTGCTCTTGCTAGCGAGATCTTGATGAGAACAGGGTAGCGGGGCGAGGTTCTTGCAACCGAGCTCAAGCACAGTAGCCTAGCCGAGGGGCCAAGATCTTGCTCTTGATAGCGAGGTTTTGATGAGAACAGGGTAGCGGGGCGAGGTTCTTGCAACCGAGCTCAAGCACAGTAGCCTAGCCGAGGGTCCAAGATCTTGCTCTTGATAGCGAGGTTTTGATGAGAACAGGGTAGCAGAGCAAGGTTCCTGTAACCGAGCGCATGCGAGAGAGTAGGACGGGCCAAGGTCTAGCTCGTGATAGCAAGATCTTGCGAGAGGAAGGAATCGAGGGTAGCAACAGGTAGGGTCGACGGTGCGAGCTTAGGTCCCGACGATCGTCGCCGCGACACACCGTTCCCCGGACTCGCCGCCCGAATCACCTCCGCGACCACCCACCGTGAAGTCCATGCCTGGAGGAAACCCAGTCCAGGGTATCGACAGGGCGACTACACCGCCTCAGGTACGCGGATGCCCCACCTGAATAACATGACGCACACGCACACGGAGTTACACGGGAGCACACAGAGATCCACGGAGTAACACTCAGAGGTGCCGAGTCGCACACAGAGACACAGAGTCGCAGGAAGACATAGAGTCACGCAGAGAGACGTAGAGTCACGCAGAGAGACGTAACGTCACGCAGAGAGACGTAGAGTCACGTAGAGAGACATAACGTCACGCAGAGAGACGTAGAGTCACGCAGAGAGACATAACGTCACGCAGAGAGACGTAGAGTCACACAGAGAGACATAACGTCACACAGAGAGACGTAGAGTCACGCAGAGAGACATAACGTCACGCAGAGAGACATCGAGTCACGCGGAGAAACGTAGAGTCACGCAGAGAGACACAGAGTCACACAGAGAGGCGCAGAGTCACACACAGAGACACAGAGTCGCACGGAGAGACACACACAGTGACACACGGTCATACCGAGAGTACCACGGAGTCAATCTTTTCTTATCTTCTGCTCTTTCAGGAAGTTATCTTATCAATAAACCAGAATTCAAGTAAACTTTTCGCGTTCTTACTGGGTATATTTGGGGACTCAAGGGGCCGGAACTCTATAAATTTGTGTGAACCCCGACCTCGGCGAGCTAAGCCGCGCAACCCAAGAGAGGGTCGTTACAATCTTTATCATATACAATTACCCTTAAAAAGTAATTTTACTAACAAATTCCTTTTCACTAGAACATTTCTACAAGACGTAGAAAACGATGAAGATAAAGCGATTATTATAGAAGAAACACATAGTAGAGCTCACAGAGGACTAGACGAAAATTACAAACAAATCAATAGATTTTATTATTGACCAAATTTATTTATCAAATAAATAAGTAAATAAGAGTCTACTTCCCCATTCGGTGTCCCTTTGATGTCTGCCCCCAATCCCGAGTCAAATGGAACGCCAGCAGCGGAAAGAGAGAGGCCCTCGCCACTACTACTATTCGCAATTGCCAGTGGAGCCCAAAAAAAAAAAACAAATTTTGTTGGGAAATATCCCACAGAAACCGCTCCAAATCAATAGCACTTTGCATGAAATTGATTTTCCCCAAGCTCGGCCAGATTGGGGTGTGTGTTGGCGGTAAAAGAGGAGAAATACCACCCACAAGACATGCTCGAAAGCTGGCCGTTCTTTGGGAGCCGCATAAAAATGCGCTTTTCTAGAGTTTCCAGTCCGCCTTCGGTCGGCGCTTACCTCACTTACAGTACACAAAAAAAAAAACACGGCAAAACATCAACACACCCAAGCACACACACGGTTAGAGCGTTTCCCCGCCTGCCATCCCCATCCCGCTCCGTGCCACAGTGAGTCATGCACACGCAAAGCATATAAAAAAAAAGTAGAAAGAAAGAAAACAATATGAGCAACATTGAAGGCAACGGCATTCCGCTGGCCGTATTAATATTTCATAACCGAGTTTTCCGCTAAACGGCGGCAGCAGGTGTAATTCATCATTTTCCTGGAAGCAAATTTAAGCAATTGATGAACCAGTTCCAAAAAAGAAAAGAAAGAAACAAGCACAGCACTAGTAGATGAGACCACATCATACATACATATGCATTATCATTACTCGCACTTCTCGCGGTCTCCACTCGCCTCTCTTTCTTCTGCTTTGGCCGCTCGTTATTCACTATTCTTCCCCCCGCCATCCCATCGCCATCCACATTTCTTGATGCTCATAATTACAATCTGTTTCGCGGCCATGCGTTGAAAATGATTTGAAAGCTAGTCAGTCAGTCGGCGGGAAAGGCTGGTAGCAGGGCAGGGGGGAAGTCTACCAAAGAAATTTCACCGAAACCACCATACACCGGGAGAAACTACAACTCGATTTTTCAATCCACCCGCAGGGCAAGGTCTATCTGTTCGGCAAGGTCTTTAAGCCGAACGCCTCCCAGGAGAAGGTCTACAATGAGGCGGCCAAGTCGATTGTTACCGATGTCCTGGCAGGATACAACGTGACGATATTCGCCTATGGCCAGACATCGTCCGGCAAGACGCACACGATGGAGGGCGTGATCGGGGATTCAGTGAAGCATCGTCAATGACATCTTCAACCACATCTACGCCATGGAGGTGAACCTGGAGTTCCACATCAAGGTCTCCTACTATGAGATCTATATGGACAAGATCCGTGATCTGCTGGACGTCTCCAAGGTGAACCTCAGCGTGCACGAGGACAAGAATCGGGTGCCCTATGTCAAGGGCGCCACGGAGCGGTTCGTCTCATCGCCGGAGGATGTCTTCGAGGTGATCGAGGAGGGCAAATCTAATCGTCACATTGCAGTAACCAGTGAGTTTCAAATCTATCTATCATAGTATTATAATACCTTGTATATATGTATGTAGTTTTTCCAGTGTACATATATTTGAGCTTGGCAATGATACAATATTATAATTTACTCGTTATCCGCTTGGTTTCAATTAAGCAACCAGTGTCACACCCATACATTTTGTTTGGGAATAACTTTTAGCTATGTTAAGCAATTTTCAACTTTTCCTCAGTAATATCGATTTATAAAGCTTATTTTATATAATTGAAAATAAATCGATTATACAATCGATTTTATTTCCAGCTCTAATTCTAAGGAAAACAATACTAAACTTCTACGAATTCCTTTCAGATATGAACGAGCACTCTTCTCGATCGCACTCAGTATTTCTTATTAACGTGAAACAGGAGAATCTGGAGAACCAAAAGAAGCTCTCTGGCAAACTCTACCTGGTCGATCTGGCGGGTTCCGAGAAGGTTTCTAAGACAGGCGCCGAGGGCAC
Source organism: Drosophila aff. chauvacae BK-2020 (assembly GCA_018903765.1). Classification (NCBI taxonomy): domain Eukaryota; kingdom Metazoa; phylum Arthropoda; class Insecta; order Diptera; family Drosophilidae; genus Drosophila; species Drosophila aff. chauvacae BK-2020. The sequence continues at coordinate 425,802 of JAEIGO010000787.1, read as the reverse complement.
CGTCCTCGATGAAGCCAAGAACATTAACAAGTCGCTGTCGGCGCTGGGCAATGTAATCTCTGCGCTGGCAGACGGCAACAAAACGCACATCCCCTATCGCGACTCCAAGCTCACGCGCATCCTGCAGGAGTCGCTGGGAGGCAACGCACGCACAACCATCGTCATCTGCTGCTCACCGGCCAGCTTCAACGAACCTGAAACCAAGTCCACCCTGGACTTCGGTCGACGAGCCAAGACCGTCAAGAATGTGGTCTGTGTGAACGAGGAGCTCACTGCCGAGGAATGGAAGCGGCGCTACGAGAAGGAGAAGGAGAAGAACGGCCGGGTCAAGGAAAAGGTGGAGAAGCTGGAGATCGAGCTGGCACGGTGGCGGGCCGGCGAGACCGTCAAGGCAGAGGAGCAAATCAACATGGAGGATCTCATGGAGGCCAGCACGCCCAATCTCGATGTGGAAGCCGCTGCTGCTGCGGCGGAGGCGGCGAAAGCCGCTCAGCGAACCGCCCTCGCCAACATGTCCGCCTCGGTGGCTGCGAACGAGCAGGCCATGCTGGCCTCGGAGTGCGAGCGACTCTACCAGCAGCTGGACGACAAGGACGAGGAGATCAATCAGCAGAGCCAGTTCACCGAGCAGCTCAAGGAGCAGGCGATGGAGCAGGAGGAGCTTATCGCCAATGCCCGGCGGGAGTACGAGGCCCTGCAGACCGAAATGGCACGCATCCAGCAGGAGAACGAGTCGGCCAAGGAGGAGGTCAAGGAGGTGCTCCAAGCCCTCGAAGAGTTGGCTGTTAACTACGACCAGAAGTCTCAGGAGATCGAAAACAGGAACAAGGACATCGACGCCCTCAATGAGGAGTTGCAGCAGAAGGCGACGGCTTTGAACGCCACCGGCACGGAACTGCAGCAGCTCAAGGACATGACCTCGCACCAAAAGAATCGCCTCTCCGAGATGCTGGCCAACCTGCTGCGCGAACTTGGCGATGTGGGCCAGGCTCTCGCCTCTGTCGAGTCGGCTATCGACCTTAAGATGAGCGCTCTCGCCGGCACAGATGCCAGCAAGATGGAGGAGGACTTTACCATGGCTCGTCTGTACATCAGCAAAATGAAGACGGAGGCGAAGAATATTGCCCAGCGTTGCTCCAACATGAAATCCCAGCATTTGGATTCCAACAAGAAGATCTCGGAGTACGAGAAAGAGTTGGCCGAGCTGCGTCTACTCATTTCTCAGCACGAGGCACGCATGAAGTCGCTGCAGGAGTCGAAGCTGCTGTTGGCCAACCAACAGATGACCGCCGACTACGAGAAGCTGCGCCACGAAGAGGCCGAGAAGTCCAACGAGTTGCAGACCATCATTCTCAACACCGAGCGACGCGAGCAGGCACGCAAGGACCACAAGGGCCTGGAGGACACCGTGGCCAAGGAGTTGCAGACACTGCACAACCTCCGCTAGCTTTTCGTCCAGGATCTCCAGGTATTTAAAATATATACTTTCCCCATAATTTTGTATGCTTATTCGCCCTCCTCCTTCCAGCAACGCATTCGCAAGAACGTGGTGAACGAGGAGAGCGAGGAGGACGGCGGATCCCTTGCACAAAAGCAGAAGATCTCCTTCCTGGAGAACAACCTCGACCATCTAACCAAGGTGCACAAGCAGTTGGTGCGGGACAATGCCGACCTGCGCTGCGAGCTACCAAAGCTGGAGAAGCGCCTGCGCACGACCATGGAACGCGTGAAGGCTCTGGAGACGGCACTAAAGGAGGCGAAGGAGGGCGCAATGCGAGACCGCAAGCGCTATCAATACGAGGTGGATCGCATCAAGGAGGCGGTCCGACAGAAGCACCTGGGCAGAAGAGGGCCGCAGGCACCATCAGGGCGCCATCGCCATTAGTGGCGGTGGGGCCGTTGGCGGCGGAGTAGCGCCGCAGGCTAACATTGTCAACTCTTAGATCCGATCGCCCCGCCGCCACCCGTCGCCGCCCAGTTCAGCTCCGCTTTAAACACTAAACTATGTGGATTACGTTATACATACATACTTAACATAACTGATAATTGCCTTCGCTTAGAGAGATTTCGTCGTGTCGCGATCGTGTGCAGCGCTTTAAATAAACATATATATTTTATATTATTTAATTAAATGAATGCGTGGAACCGGAACCGGAAATTAACTAAATTTTACAAAACGAAAATAATAAAACCAACAGATATGTAAGGACATCTATGTACGTTAAGAGTATTTATAAACTTTTCAAACATAAACCTAAATAAAAGTCGCAGACAAATTAATTTCTCTTCGGTTTTGATTGATTTTATTTCCAGTCAAAAAAATGTATTAACTAATTGGTGGTATTGCATTCGGCAGCTCCTATTCCGGCCACAGTCGCATGCTGTAGCCAATTCCGCAAATGTTGTGATGCTCCCAGTCGTCGGGGGAGTCCAGAACCTGCCACTCGTACCACACCTTTGTGGCGTCCACACAGCGCCAGTACTTGATGGATACAGTCTGGCCCTCCTTTAGAGTTCGCGCGCGCTGAAGAAAAGAAAAATAATGAAATTTCATTTTCAGAGATCAGATCAGATATTCACTCACCGTTGGAAAGAACATGGGGAACCAGGAGAACATGCCAGGCGTATGGGTCAGCGGGTTGATGCTTAGGCAGATGTCCTTGTAAAGATAAGTGCCAAAGTAACCACCAATGCCGTGCATCACGCAATTCTTTTTCGCCGTGAACTTGAGCACCTTGCAGCGCGTATTGTCGATCTTCTCCTCGCGATTGGGATGCTTGAATTCGAACAGGGCCTGCGGCTCGTCGATGTGGTAAATGTTCTTCATCAGCACCACATAGCCGCAGTCAAAGACAGTGGCGCTGGACAAAGCACAGGTATTCTGATACAGACTGGAAGACATCAAAGGATTGATGTAAGAGGTGGATTTGTAGGGTATGCCTATGCTGAGGTTCACACCATTTGGAACTTCCTCGATAGGGAGAGTTGACAAGGTCAAGAACATTTTGGAAGCTCCTCATCAAATGTCCTTGCCTGCACCCCCCATTCTCTTTTCTGAAGTAAAAATGAGGATTCATGCGATGAAAAACCGAAAAGCTCCAGGGCCAGATGGGATCACGTCCCAGGTGTGCAGGCTGCTTCCGGATCGGGCCATTTTGTTTCTGGTTTTAATCTTCAATGCTGCGCTTAGATTGGGACACTTTCCGAAGATCTGGAAGAATGCAAACGTTGTGATGATCCACAAGCGAGGAAAGCCGCCCAACGATGTTGATAGTTACCGACCTATAAGCCTCCTTTCCACGTTCGGCAAGATTTTGGAACGGTGCATTCTTGATCGCTTTCTGAAGACACCTGAAGTCCAGAACGCGATGCCCAATCACCAATTTGGCTTCAGGCAAAATCATGGCACTCCCGAGCAGCTTCACAGAGTTGCCGACTTCATCATGGATGGTTTCCAAAAGAGGCAATATACGGTAGCTGCATACCTGGATATCCAACAAGCCTTTGACAGAGTTTGGCACCCTGGACTGCTGGCCAAGCTCAGGGGTCTTCTTCCTCACCAGCTTTTCGAGCTTGTCGTTAGCTTCCTGAAGGACAGATCCTTCCAGGTTGTTCAGGATGGAATATCCTCCTCGACCAGACCCATTCTTGCCGGAGTTCCTCAAGGAAGTGTGTTGGAAATGGTCCTGAAGTGAGTAGAACTACGTCGTCTGCGTATGCTACCACTTTCACGCCTTCGCTATTGAGTTCTCTCAATATGTCGTCCATGTTAATTAGCCACAGCAGTGGAGACAGAACTCCTCCCTGAGGTGTGCCCCTCCTCACATATCTCGTGTGATGAGTGCCACTCAGTTCGGCTGTTATCCTTCTGCTCGTTAGCTTTGCGCCGATCCATTTTCTGATGCCTTCTTCAACTCCAATCCTGTTGAGGAAGCTCAGGATGGAATCTGCGTTTACGTTGTTGAAGGCGCCTTCTATGTCTAAGAAGGTTGCCAATTTGTAATTTTTGTATGTCAGTGCCTTTTCTATGTATCCCACTACTTCGTGTAGTGCTGTCTCCGTGGATCTTCCTTTCCTATATGCATGCTGTGCTTCGGAAAGGCTTTTCTCCGTTCTTCCTCTGATGTGGATATCTAGTATCCGTTCCAGTGTTTTCATGAGGAATGAGGTCAGGCTAATCGGCCTGTAATCCTTGGCTTGGATGTGTCCTCTTCTTCCTGGTTTTGGTATGAAGACTACTCTTGCTTCCTTCCATGGAAGTGGTATGTGTGCTGTTTTAATGCATGCTTGGAAAATTGCTTGCAGCCATTTGCCAGTGCATGCTTTTGTTGTCTGCAGCATTGCTGGTATGATTCCGTCCGGTCCCGGACTTTTGTACTTGTCGAAAGAGTCTATCGCCCATTGGATTCTTTCCATGGTGACGATCTCGTCGACTCTTAGCTGGTGTTCCACCATCTGGGTTTCCACTGTTCTTGTTTCTTCTATCTGGCTACCTGGGAAATGTGTGTCCAGCAGGATCTCCAGTGTCTCTTCTGCTGACGTACTTCCTGTACCGTCAGGCCTGTTTATAAGGGTGGGGCTCGTGTGCCCCTTGACTAGTATTTTACCCAACCTAGCCGTGTCCTTGATTCCTTCTAGCGATTCGCAGTACCTGCTCCAGGAGTCTTTCTTGGCTGCGTATATCGCTTTTTTGTATTCCTTGTGTATTTCCTTATACGGCTGCCAGTTCTTGGTTCCGTAACTTGTATTGAAGGCCTTCCTAGCCTTTTTTCTTAGCTCGCTTAGCTCCTTGTTCCACCATTGTGGGTATGTCTTCTTAGAGTACGTTAGTCTGCATGACTCTTCGTACGCGTTGTTCAGAATATTTGTGAAGTCCTCAACTTCTTTGTCTATTCCTTCCGGGGTGGATCGTACCTTGACCCTCCTGTTCATTACCTTTGACTGTACAATCTTTTCGTATTTGTTCCAGTCTGTGTTACGGGGATTGTGCTTCGGTGCTGTCTCGCTTGTCGGCATCGAAATCTCAAAAAGTATGTACCTATGGTCTGAAAAAGAGTTTTTTGGCGAAACCCTCCATTTTCCTACCTTTTGGTTGCTATACTCCATTTGGAGCGTTATGTCTAGGACCTCTTCCCAACCTTGGAATTCCTCCGTACTCGGAAAAATGAAGGTGGGCGTTTCCCCTCTGTTACATATAGTGACGTCACGGCAAATAATATGTTCGAAAAGAGACTCACCCCTCTCGTTTGTTTCCTTGCTTCCCCACAGTGTGTGCCTGGCGTTGGCGTCGCACCCGAGGATAAGCGTCGTCTTAGTCTCCTCGGCGAATTGCATCGCCCTGATGAACGCTTCAGGTGGTGCTGGTAAATGGCTCTTGTAGTAGGCCGATGTCGATGTCCTCCTCTCGGAGGAGGACTGCGAGATTCGCTGAAGCGTGAGAGCTGCGCTTCAGGTTTATCTGCACGACAGTCGGCATTATTGCGGCGTGGTTTTGGGTGTGTCGTCGTCGATAGCCAAGTCGTCCATCAGCTGCTTGGTATCGTCGACTTCGTCCTGCAGGTTGTCATCTGGCTCGGTTAGGAAGACTTTTACCTTAGCCTTCCTAATACCGTATCGCACTTTGAAGTCTTTCTTCTCGAGTTGTGGGAGGCATTGCTTATTGATGAGGAACAAGTACGGCTGGCTTGTCCTCATCTCCCGCTCTGCCTTCAAGATGGCTCAGTCAGCCATGTCGACATCCTGGTTTAGGGCTCTTAGAGTCTTGAGCACCCTGGCGTGGCTCGAGAGTCCCTTAGGCAACCAAATGCGAGCTCTGGGCCTTCTCGGGATATCCGTGGCGGGGACGAGCTTTAGGCTAAGCCCCTTCCATGCGTTGCTGATCTTAGCAACGCATACCGCCAGGAAGTCCTTTGAAGACTCGTCGTCGCACCTGATCACCCGGTGCCCCCGAACCATGTCTGAGGAGTCGGAGGATGGTGTCGGACCAGCTGGCTCAGCTAGTATTTTGTCTGATACCATCTCAGACAGTCTGGTCTCGACCTCATCCCACTTCTCCGACAGCAGGCGCCCATCGTCGTTGAGCTCGTCCACCAGTGCCATGGCTAGGCTGTCTCTAGCCACCTCGCTGAATTTCTTCGCCGGCTTGACGAAGGATGTAGCTCTGGCAGCCCCTTTGGCGTCCTTTGCCCTTTTCGGAGCGCTCTCACTCACTTCGTGTGAGCGGTTGCGCTTCGATTGGGGCTGTTGGAACGCTTCCGGGTGCTCCTTCTCGTATGCCTCGAAGTCCGCGATCACGGCCTGGAATCGGGCTTTGTCATTCAAATCGCGCTGGTCCGCTTTGCCCTCTGCCTCGTTCTTGGCTATCTTTGCCACAATGAAGCGGGCCTTGCTGGCCTGCGCTTTCTTTTGTTGGTGGGAAAACGACTTTGGGTGGTCGTTACCCTCCACCTTGGCGTGGCTCGCCTTGGTGATGTTTGTCTTCTATTGTTGTTGCGTTTGGGGAGTGCTTGACTTTGCATTCCCCACCGAACTCGACGGAGTTAGCGTCTCGTCGTCCGAGCGCAGCAACTCGTCTTCGTCGAATTCGTCGTTATTTTGGGGTTTTACCTCCCCCACGAGGTCCGAAGCGGATTGTTTGTTGTGTTCATATTCAGAAACGCCCGCGTTGCTCGACGAGGGGTTTGGGGCTTTGAAGGTGGTCCACCGTGGCTTCGCCCCTAAGCCACGGCAAGGCTAGTTCCGACCCAGGGTTGCCCGGCCCTGGGAAGGCTCCGTTCGAACACAGCTGGATTAACCCCTCAGCTGCGAACCGAAAGTCAGAGAGCACGGGTCGCGTTACACGCCTGACTTGAGGGGAGGCCGTTTAAAGACTTGCCCAGGTCTCGGTAGGGAAGTGAAGTCATAGGAATGTGGATTGAGGATTCACGGGATACTGCCGCTCGTATTAGCCGTACCTTGGTACGCTTCCAGGAGGTACCACGCGGAGGACCCTCTCCGAGGAGAGGGTGGTGTCTATCAAATTGATATTCACCTACGAGTCGACTTGATGCACCAGAAAGCCAAGGAATATACATCAGCAGAAACTCTGCTGATCTTGCCTTGGTCTGTGCACCCTTACCAAACAAAACACAAAAAAACAAAACAAATATATATATATTAGTATATATATATATATATATATACCAAAAAATATATCAGTAATAAAAAAAAAAAACAAAAAATATATACCTATATACAAAAAAAATATATATATTTGTAAAAAAAAAAAAAAAAAAAAAAAAAAAAGGTTAACCTAAAATACTATTTATTATTAAATTAAAAACATTAAAATTAAAAAATTAAAATTAAAAACAAATACAAAAATATATAATAATTAGAAAATAACTCCATTAGATTACGTTATTTTTCAAAAGGAGGGAGATGTAGTATGTTCACATAGCGAATGCACACTGTACTCAGTGTTATGCATAAATAAATACTATAAATACAAATATATTAATGCACTTATTTTATGAGTCAAAAACCCTTGCAACGGGCTACCTAAGTGCTGAGTCCGCATTCCTTACATGCGCGACCATTCTGTCACTACGTGAACATAATACCTCCTCTACCTCAGCGACACTTTGACGTCGCTTACTTATATATGCATATAAGCTTCGCAGCCCTGCAGGCTACGCCGGAATATGAATATGTCATTCAGAAATATATTACGTTACTTCCCAACACAATGGCCATTCAATAGCAGTTTAAAAAATTGTTCACATATAAGACATGGAATAGGCAATACAGTATTAAAATTATTATTATATCTACACAGAGTATGACACTTAATTATTCCGATAACCTATCACTACACTTGGCAGTTCCATCACAGTTGAATAAAATTGTGTATATATGAATAAGGTAAATTTGTCTTTGGTTCAGCTCCTTTAGATTGTATAATTGACTAGTTTGTTTTGACTTGAGTTCTCATAATTAGTTTTAGTTTTGGTTTTAGTTTTGTTTTGTTTCGTCTCAAGGTATTGTTGTCCGTCTGTTATTTAATGTCCTGCCACAAGGAATATATGCAATCCATTGAGTCCTTTGCACAGGAGTTCATGAGAAGTACATCGATGTGCATGTGTGTGCAGTTGGGCTTCAGGTGAGTATGCAATGCCATTATTGTTGCGATATATCTTTCAAATTGTCTATTTTTCAGGTATTATGTCCTGCACTCTCGTGTCCCGGCCGCGCGGCCAAGGTCTAACATCCAATAATTTGGCTGGAGAAATGGCGCTAGAATATGCTTTGTTGGGCATTTGAGGGGGTCAGGAAATGTGGAGTCGAGATGTAGGGACTGTTGCCGAGTCCGTACGGCATTCAAGGGTGTGACCAGGAATGTAAAAGGCCAATTCATTTATGTAAAGATTAAGGCCTAAAATGAGTATTTGTTATGAAATATCTTTCTAATTGCCTTTTTGTTTTGTTTTTTTTTTTTTTTTTCAGAATCTGTTGATTGTGCTTGAAGCTGAACGAGGTCTGCACGCAGTGCAATGAATGGTGCTTCTGTTTGCTGCTGTTAGCTGCTTCTGTTAGCTGCTGCCAGAAGGGAAGGGCCAGCAAGCCAACGTGTTGTTATTGCGAGAGCTGTAATTGTACAAACTGGATAAGTAAAGCAAGCATCTGCTGTTTGAGTTCAGAGTTGCTTGATTTGTTTGTTTCTTTCAGTATTCCTTGGGTCGCGCTGCGACCATTGGCCCCCGACATGCGTGCCCTTATCTAATCAGTAGAAACAAGAGCTTTTTCTTGAGTATAAATGATAAGTTGGATGGTGCTAGTTTAATAGTTAAATTTTAATGACAATTCTTGATTATTTCTCCTCACTTAAACTCCTCGTGGCTATTTCTTCAACTTAAATTTTTCATCTGTTTTTATTCTATTCTCTCTTTTTTCTAATTCCTATCTGCCATTCGTTCGCTAATACGAGTTGGCAGCCTAGTGCAACAGCTGTTATGTTAACAAAATTCAAAAAGCGCGGAATTCAAATATATAAGATTATTCTAATTGGGTTTGACCCTACACAATCCATGTTGGGGGGTTTTTTTGTGGATATTTATTTTAGAGTGCAGAGAAAAGATCCTTGATGACGTGAAAGGCCCTCTCCTTGTCTTTAATGCCCTTGATTGGGTCAGACAATTCCGTAATGAATTTAGCTATAATTGTGTCGATGGCCTCCCCAAGCAGCAACGCTATCTCTCCCGCCCGGATGGATGTCATCCCCCGAGACATCCTGCAGCTAATCCAGCTGAAGCACAGGCTCAAAAAGGAATACACCAGGACTCTAAACAGGGACGTGCACAGAATCCATAGCAGACTGGCTAACCGCATAAGGAAGCTTCTGGTTCGGCACCGCCAGAGCATTCTGGATAAGGAGCTGGAGGAAGCCACACCCAACCACGACACCAATTTTGCCCTTTGGAGACTCACGAGCAGGTCCAAGAGGCAGGTAGCCCCGAAGTTCCCGATCCAAAAAGCCGATTCCACTTGGGCTCGCACGCCGTTGGATCGAGCTGAAGTGTTTGCCGACAAGCTTCAAGAGAGGTTCACACCATTTGGAACTTCCTCGATAGGGAGAGTTGACAAGGTCAAGAACATTTTGGAAGCTCCTCATCAAATGTCCTTGCCTGCACCCCCCATTCTCTTTTCTGAAGTAAAAATGAGGATTCATGCGATGAAAAACCGAAAAGCTCCAGGGCAGATGGGATCACGTCCCAGGTGTGCAGGCTGCTTCCGGATCGGGCCATTTTGTTTCTGGTTTTAATCTTCAATGCTGCGCTTAGATTGGGACACTTTCCGAAGATCTGGAAGAATGCAAACGTTGTGATGATCCACAAGCGAGGAAAGCCGCCCAACGATGTTGATAGTTACCGACCTATAAGCCTCCTTTCCACGTTCGGCAAGATTTTGGAACGGTGCATTCTTGATCGCTTTCTGAAGACACCTGAAGTCCAGAACGCGATGCCCAATCACCAATTTGGCTTCAGGCAAAATCATGGCACTCCCGAGCAGCTTCACAGAGTTGCCGACTTCATCATGGATGGTTTCCAAAAGAGGCAATATACGGTAGCTGCATACCTGGATATCCAACAAGCCTTTGACAGAGTTTGGCACCCTGGACTGCTGGCCAAGCTCAGGGGTCTTCTTCCTCACCAGCTTTTCGAGCTTGTCGTTAGCTTCCTGAAGGACAGATCCTTCCAGGTTGTTCAGGATGGAATATCCTCCTCGACCAGACCCATTCTTGACCGCTTCAGGTGGTGCTGGTAAATGGCTCTTGTAGTAGGCCGATGTCGATGTCCTCCTCTCGGAGGAGGACTGCGAGATTCGCTGAAGCGTGAGAGCTGCGCTTCAGGTTTATCTGCACGACAGTCGGCATTATTGCGGCGTGGTTTTGGGTGTGTCGTCGTCGATAGCCAAGTCGTCCATCAGCTGCTTGGTATCGTCGACTTCGTCCTGCAGGTTGTCATCTGGCTCGGTTAGGAAGACTTTTACCTTAGCCTTCCTAATACCGTATCGCACTTTGAAGTCTTTCTTCTCGAGTTGTGGGAGGCATTGCTTATTGATGAGGAACAAGTACGGCTGGCTTGTCCTCATCTCCCGCTCTGCCTTCAAGATGGCTCAGTCAGCCATGTCGACATCCTGGTTTAGGGCTCTTAGAGTCTTGAGCACCCTGTCGTGGCTCGAGAGTCCCTTAGGCAACCAAATGCGAGCTCTGGGCCTTCTCGGGATATCCGTGGCGGGGACGAGCTTTAGGCTAAGCCCCTTCCATGCGTTGCTGATCTTAGCAACGCATACCGCCAGGAAGTCCTTTGAAGACTCGTCGTCGCACCTGATCACCCGGTGCCCCCGAACCATGTCTGAGGAGTCGAAGGATGGTGTCGGACCAGCTGGCTCAGCTAGTATTTTGTCTGATACCATCTCAGACAGTCTGGTCTCGACCTCATCCCACTTCTCCGACAGCAGGCGCCCATCGTCGTTGAGCTCGTCCACCAGTGCCATGGCTAGGCTGTCTCTAGCCACCTCGCTGAATTTCTTCGCCGGCTTGACGAAGGATGTAGCTCTGGCAGCCCCTTTGGCGTCCTTTTGCCCTTTTCGGAGCGCTCTCACTCACTTCGTGTGAGCGGTTGCGCTTCGATTGGGGCTGTTGGAACGCTTCCGGGTGCTCCTTCTCGTATGCCTCGAAGTCCGCGATCACGGCCTGGAATCGGGCTTTGTCATTCAAATCGCGCTGGTCCGCTTTGCCCTCTGCCTCGTTCTTGGCTATCTTTGCCACAATGAAGCGGGCCTTGCTGGCCTGCGCTTTCTTTTGTTGGTGGGAAAACGACTTTGGGTGGTCGTTACCCTCCACCTTGGCGTGGCTCGCCTTGGTGATGTTTGTCTTCTATTGTTGTTGCGTTTGGGGAGTGCTTGACTTTGCATTCCCCACCGAACTCGACGGAGTTAGCGTCTCGTCGTCCGAGCGCAGCAACTCGTCTTCGTCGAATTCGTCGTTATTTTGGGGTTTTACCTCCCCCACGAGGTCCGAAGCGGATTGTTTGTTGTGTTCATATTCAGAAACGCCCGCGTTGCTCGACGAGGGGTTTGGGGCTTTGAAGGTGGTCCACCGTGGCTTCGCCCCTAAGCCACGGCAAGGCTAGTTCCGACCCAGGGTTGCCCGGCCCTGGGAAGGCTCCGTTCGAACACAGCTGGATTAACCCCTCAGCTGCGAACCGAAAGTCAGAGAGCACGGGTCGCGTTACACGCCTGACTTGAGGGGAGGCCGTTTAAAGACTTGCCCAGGTCTCGGTAGGGAAGTGAAGTCATAGGAATGTGGATTGAGGATTCACGGGATACTGCCGCTCGTATTAGCCGTACCTTGGTACGCTTCCAGGAGGTACCACGCGGAGGACCCTCTCCGAGGAGAGGGTGGTGTCTATCAAATTGACTTGATGCACCAGAAAGCCAAGGAATATACATCAGCAGAAACTCTGCTGATCTTGCCTTGGTCTGATGCACCCTTACCAAACAAAACACAAAAAAACAAAACAAATATATATATATTAGTATATATATATATATATATATACCAAAAAATATATCAGTAATAAAAAAAAAAAAAAAATATATACCTATATACAAAAAAAATATATATATTTGTAAAAAAAAAAAAAAAAAAAAAAAAAAATGGTTAACCTAAAATACTATTTATTATTAAATTAAAAACATTAAAATTAAAAAATTAAAATTAAAAACAAATACAAAAATATATAATAATTAGAAAATAACTCCATTAGATTACGTTATTTTTCAAAAGGAGGGAGATGTAGTATGTTCACATAGCGAATGCACACTGTACTCAGTGTTATGCATAAATAAATACTATAAATACAAATATATTAATGCACTTATTTTATGAGTCAAAAACCCTTGCAACGGGCTACCAAGTGCTGAGTCCGCATTCCTTACATGCGCGACCATTCTGTCACTACGTGAACATAATACCTCCTCTACCTCATCGACACTTTGCCGTCGCTTACTTATATATGCATATAAGCTTCGCAGCGCTGCAGGCTACGCCGGAATATGAATATGTCATTCAGAAATATATTACGTTACTTCCCAACACAATGGCCATTCAATAGCAGTTTAAAAAATTGTTCACATATAAGACATGGAATAGGCAATACAGTATTAAAATTATTATTATATCTACACAGAGTATGACACTTAATTATTCCGATAACCTATCACTACACTTGGCAGTTCCATCACAGTTGAATAAAATTGTGTATATATGAATAAGGTAAATTTGTCTTTGGTTCAGCTCCTTTAGATTGTATAATTGACTAGTTTGTTTTGACTTGAGTTCTCATAATTAGTTTTAGTTTTGGTTTTAGTTTTGTTTTGTTTCGTCTCAAGGTATTGTTGTCCGTCTGTTATTTAATGTCCTGCCACAAGGAATATATGCAATCCATTGAGTCCTTTGCACAGGTACCACACAAATATTGGGCAATTTGTGGGTGTCAAAGGCTCTGGATCGCGTCTTGTATATTTCCCTGTGGCAAGTAAACAAACAAATTATACATCTGCGGCAATATTCTAATTTTGGTTAGAGCAGCCCGAGTATAAGCAATTGAATGCAAATCCCAGGTGTTTCTACCTATATTCTCTGCCATGGCCGTTAATTTTTAAATATGTTGGTATATTTATATGTTTGTGTATTTGAGCTGAGGAGGAAGACAAAGAAAAATTCCAGAAGCAGTGTTGGCAAGTGCGATATCGATATATCGATATTAGATAAAATCGAGTTCATGAGAAGTACATCGAAGTGCATGTGTGTGGTCTCTAAAAAACAGCTGTTTGCATCTCTGAAAAAGGTAAACAAAGCAATTAATTGTTTCCAGATTGGGTTAAAATTGCCAATTTGAAGCGAAATTAACTGGAAGAAGGAAGACATGTGGTTGCAGTTGGGCTTCAGGTGAGTATGCAATGCCATTATTGTTGCGATATATCTTTCAAATTGTCTATTTTTCAGGTATTATGTCCTGCACTCTCGTGTCCCGGCCGCGCGGCCAAGGTCTAACATCCAATAATTTGGCTGGAGAAATGGCGCTAGAATATGCTTTGTTGGGCATTTGAGGGGGTCAGGAAATGTGGAGTCGAGATGTAGGGACTGTTGCCGAGTCCGTACGGCATTCAAGGGTGTGACCAGGAATGTAAAAGGCCAATTCATTTATGTAAAGATTAAGGCCTAAAATGAGTATTTGTTATGAAATATCTTTCTAATTGCCTTTTTGTTTTGTTTTTTTTTTTCTTTTTCAGAATCTGTTGATTGTGCTTGAAGCTGAACGAGGTCTGCACGCAGTGCAATGAATGGTGCTTCTGTTTGCTGCTGTTAGCTGCTTCTGTTAGCTGCTGCCAGAAGGGAAGGGCCAGCAAGCCAACGTGTTGTTATTGCGAGAGCTGTAATTGTACAAACTGGATAAGTAAAGCAAGCATCTGCTGTTTGAGTTCAGAGTTGCTTGATTTGTTTGTTTCTTTCAGTATTCCTTGGGTCGCGCTGCGACCATTGGCCCCCGACATGCGTGCCCTTATCTAATCAGTAAAAACAAGAGCTTTTTCTTGAGTATAAATGATAAGTTGGATGGTGCTAGTTTAATAGTTAAATTTTAATGACAATTCTTGATTATTTCTCCTCACTTAAACTCCTCGTGGCTATTTCTTCAACTTAAATTTTTCATCTGTTTTTATTCTATTCTCTCTTTTTTCTAATTCCTATCTGCCATTCGTTCGCTAATACGAGTTGGCAGCCTAGAGCAACAGCTGTTATGTTAACAAAATTCAAAAAGCGCGGAATTCAAATATATAAGATTATTCTAATTGGGTTTGACCCTACACAATCCATGTTGGGGGGTTTTTTTGTGGATATTTATTTTAGAGTGCAGAGAAAAGATCCTTGATGACGTGAAAGGCCCTCTCCTTGTCTTTAATGCCCTTGATTGGGTCAGACAATTCCGTAATGAATTTAGCTATAATTGTGTCGATGGCCTCCCCAAGCAGCAACGCTATCTCTCCCGCCCGGATGGATGTCATCCCCCGAGACATCCTGCAGCTAATCCAGCTGAAGCACAGGCTCAAAAAGGAATACACCAGGACTCAAAAAGGGACGTGCACAGAATCCATAGCAGACTGGCTAAGCGCATAAGGAGCTTCTGGTTCGGCACCGCCAGAGCATTCTGGATAAGGAGCTGGAGGAAGCCACACCCAACTACGACACCAATTTTGCCCTTTGGAGACTCACGAGCAGGTCCAAGAGGCAGGTAGCCCCGAAGTTCCCGATCCAAAAAGCCGATTCCACTTGGGCTCGCACGCCGTTGGATCGAGCTGAAGTGTTTGCCGACAAGCTTCAAGAGAGGTTCACACCATTTGGAACTTCCTCGATAGGGAGAGTTGACAAGGTCAAGAACATTTTGGAAGCTCCTCATCAAATGTCCTTGCCTGCACCCCCCATTCTCTTTTCTGAAGTAAAAATGAAGATTCATGCGATGAAAAACCGAAAAGCTCCAGGGCCAGATGGGATCACGTCCCAGGTGTGCAGGCTGCTTCCGGATCGGGCCATTTTGTTTCTGGTTTTAATCTTCAATGCTGCGCTTAGATTGGGACACTTTCCGAAGATCTGGAAGAATGCAAACGTTGTGATGATCCACAAGCGAGGAAAGCCGCCCAACGATGTTGATAGTTACCGACCTATAAGCCTCCTTTCCACGTTCGGCAAGATTTTGGAACGGTGCATTCTTGATCGCTTTCTGAAGACACCTGAAGTCCAGAACGCGATGCCCAATCACCAATTTGGCTTCAGGCAAAATCATGGCACTCCCGAGCAGCTTCACAGAGTTGCCGACTTCATCATGGATGGTTTCCAAAAGAGGCAATATACGGTAGCTGCATACCTGGATATCCAACAAGCCTTTGACAGAGTTTGGCACCCTGGACTGCTGGCCAAGCTCAGGGGTCTTCTTCCTCACCAGCTTTTCGAGCTTGTCGTTAGCTTCCTGAAGGACAGATCCTTCCAGGTTGTTCAGGATGGAATATCCTCCTCGACCAGACCCATTCTTGCCGGAGTTCCTCAAGGAAGTGTGTTGGGTCCTACCTTGTACACCCTCTTCACTCATGACGCCCCGATGCCCACTTGCAGACGCAGCAACAGTCTGTGCATCGCCACCTATGCAGATGACACTGCCATATTGTCTAAATCTGATTGTGTCTACGAGGCAACTGACCAACTCCAGATAATCCTCAAGCGTTTTGAAAATTGGTCTTGTAGGTGGAACATTGCCATTAGCCCTGACAAGTGTGCTACGGTCACCTACACTCTGCGCAAGGATTCCAGCCCGGGTGTCTTCCTGCACGATCAACTGCTTCCTCAGCACAAGGAGCACCGTTACCTGGGCCTGATCCTTGATCGCAGGCTCACATTTGCCTCTCACATCAAGCAGACAAGGAGGAAATTGGAGAACGCTGCGAGGAGGCTATATTGGCTAACTCATGCTAACTCTAAGCTAAGTTTAGCCAACAAGAAGAGGGTTTACCTATCTATCATAGCGCCAATTTGGAAGTATGGACTTCCCATTTACGGCATCGCTTCTAAGTCCAATCTAAAGCAGATAAGTTCATTCCAAGCTAAATTTCTTAGGCACATTAGTGGGGCAGAGTGGTATATCCGCAACGCTGACATTCACCGAGATCTCCATGTCCCGCTGGTTGGTGACACAATCAACGATTTCGCCAGGAGACACTGTTCCAGACTCCGAGTCCACCCCAACCCGCTAGCAAGGGCTGCAACTGCGCGGACCAGACGCAGGCTCAAGTAGGTCACCCTAGGTCAACTGCCGAGCCGTAAAATCCTTTAAACCATCTTGCTAACAATTCGGGCAGCTGTTTGCTCTGAAACATACAAATTGACACTTTAAATTAATTGTAAAGAACCACTATATACAAATTGTTTTTGAAAATAATAGTTACAGTTATTAGTGTAAAAACAGCCACTTCAATAAACCTATTACAAAAAAAAAAAAAAAAAAAAAAAAAAAAACTTAAACTCCTCCTGGCTATTTCTTCAACTTTAATTTTTCATCTGTTTTTGTTCTATTCTCTCTTTTTTCTAATTCCTATCTGCCACTCGTTCGCTAGCACGAGTTGGCAGCCTAGTGCAACAGCTGTTAACAACATTCAAAAAGCGCGGAATTCAAATATACAAGATTATTCTAATTGGGTTTGACCCATCATACCGGCCCCCTTGAAAGTATGCGATTGGCTTTCAAGAGACAGGTAATAAGGCGAGTTTCCGTATAGGGCGGCGGATGATTCCCTTGACAGTGCGTACGTCGACTACACGCACGATGTTGTCCGCTCCTGCGATCGTGCTGACTATGCGCCCAAGAAGCCACCGTTGTGGGGAAGATTATCCTCGTGAACGATGACCATGTCGTTGACATCCAAATTTGGTGAAGTCTTCGACCAGGTTGTGCGAACTTGGAGCTCGTATATGTACTCGTGGCTCCAGCGACTCCAGATGTGATGTTTGAGTGCGCTGACCCTTTTCCATCGATCCAACTTGTCCAGGTTGTCGTCGATTGGTGGAAGTTCCGGTAGTGCTCGGAGTGCGTCACCCACTAAGAAGTGGCCAGGCGTGAGAGCGACCAGGTCGTTTGGGTCTGATGAGAGCGTTAACGGGCGAGAGTTCAGGAT
The DNA here is from genome assembly GCA_018903765.1 of Drosophila aff. chauvacae BK-2020. Taxonomy (NCBI): domain Eukaryota; kingdom Metazoa; phylum Arthropoda; class Insecta; order Diptera; family Drosophilidae; genus Drosophila; species Drosophila aff. chauvacae BK-2020. The sequence continues at coordinate 408,540 of JAEIGO010000787.1, read as the reverse complement.
CGCCTCGACGTCAGCAGCTGCAGGGGCTAACTCCTCCTCGAAGGTTAACCTGGTGTCTCGAAGAGTGCGATTGAGTAGTCCCTTGACACTTTTTACTGCAACTTCCCATATGCCCCCGAAGTGTGGAGCCCTGGGTGGAATAAAGTGGAAGTTAATAAACTCTTCGCGACAGAAAATATGGATCGATTTTGTTGTTTCGTCTTTAAACAAAAACTGCTTCAACGATTCGAGCTTGTTGTTAGCTCCTGGGAAATTTGTAGCGTTGTCACAGAATATGTCCGAGGGAAGTCCGCGTCGGGCAATAAAACGCTTTAGTGATGCAATGAAGCTATCCGTCGTGAGATCCTATACCACTTCGACATGTATCGCCTTCGTGGCAAAGCAAACGAAGACGGCTAGGTAGGCCTTGGTGGGCGGCTTACCCCGGATGCGCAAATAGACGTTGATTGGTCCGCAAAAGTCTATTCCGCATCTTGAAAATGGCCTAGATGGTGTGATCCGCTCTTTAGGCAGTTGGCCCATTAGCTGCCTTTCGAGATCCTTAGCTGGGAGCAGAACAGGATGCTTTTGGGTTTCTGGGTAGTCTGCTAGCTCCAGGCGCCCTCCGACCTTTAGCAGTTGGAAGCCATCTGTAACCTGGAGGAAGAGACTAAGATTTTTAAGGTTAGTGCGACATCCGATTCGCACCCTTCAGGACCGAGGACATCTCTTGAGCGAAGTGAATAGTTTGAATATTCCAGACGATGCAATGTAGCGCCCGCATCAATTCTGCTGGCGTCGGCGAAGGTGATTGGAATGGCGTTAGTTTACGGCACCGCTGAGTAAATCTGTACATCCAAGCGATAACTAGTAGGCAGCGATGATGCGAACTGATCTTGTAGATTCCTTCAAGCAGTTGATTAGTAGTCGTGTGTACGGCTGTAACTGTAACGAACACACTCAATGAGCGTTGTCCACCTCAATACACTCTGTCTACTTTTTTGACCGGCATGCTCAGGGAAAATGGGCGTGGGTTTAGTGTTAAGATGAACAAGAGTGTCACAGCTACAATACTGTAGACAGAGATACGATAACTGCAATACGATAACCAAACGGTTAAGAATCAGACAAGGAAGTGTACCTATTGGATGAGGACCAGATGTTATTGGCCTCTTTCTATACCCACCCTACCTGTGAAATCCATTTGGACTCCACCCTTTTACAACCGCTGCTTTGCATACCCTTTGGTGCCCAAAAAGACATCAGATTAATTCATATTTGACAACATATAATCAAAGATAAAGATAATATTCCGATACATTTTCTAAACCTATCCTTAAAGCTAAAGATTTAGATCTTTACGTTAGAAAACTTCTTATTGAGTAATTTTGTCCTTTTTACCGCAAACGCAAAAATATAGATAATTAAGATAGGAATGAAGATATTGATATTTGTTTTACATTACTATTCGTTTTACTTTACGTTACTATTTAACACACTATTTTGGAATCTCTGACTTTATATTATATATATAATATTACTAGGTTTTTACGGCTATGCCGTACTTACGCACTTTCCAACGATGTCAGCAAGCCTGATGACTGTTGATGAGTAGCTGTGGGTATTAATTTAAGTGGGAAAATCACATATATATTTCTCAGATCTTCCACAAAGTACGCTAAATTAGGATCGTAAAGATTTATAAGTACATATTCTTAAGCAAAATTAACACATAAATGCGAAACTATTCTAAAGATACTCAAGTTTGGACACGATTATTCGTGTTGGACTGCTTCAAGTGCGCAGCGGATGCGGCGTCACAACCAGTAGCTTCTCAAATGGGTCGCACACACTTATTCTCGATATGCGCGCTTAAGAAGAAGAAGACGGCACACGGATCCTATCCGTGAGATGAAAAACGCACACCACTCCGGTGTTGGTGCAGAAACGCAAATCTATGTGTGTGTGTGTGTGGCGGCAGCGGCACGTTAATACATGTGTGTGTGCGTGTGGCGGCAGCGGCACGTTAATACATGTTTGTGTGAGCCGAACTGAAGAAAAAGGGTGCACGGCGATCCGCTCCTCGCTTGTACCGGCGAAGGGGTTGGCAAGACTGCAAAGCGAGGAGACCCGAGGTCTGCACCTGTTATGCTGCAGGAAGGGGCAAGCGCAGCTTTCCGCTGCACGCGGTGGATGCTCCAGTTGCACGCAGATGTGGATCTTACTGCAGTCGAAGAAGCACAGAAAAATTCCACTACACGTGATTCAAGCCGGGGGCGACAACAAAGCAAACCGCTTAAGCTATGCGGCCAATAGGAATTTTCTCCAGAAAACGTGGAACGGCCGCCGACGCTATATTGGGAATCAATATTTTAGCCATTGGCGATCGAACGCACAAAAAAGCTTACCACTTATATTTAAAGCACAATTTAAGCTATGAATTGTCAATATTTTTTTTGAAAAACACTCTTCCGTTCGACACCATGCAAGTTAACAACACGCTTTACCAAAAGCTTATAAAGCTTATAAGGTAAAGCTTAAGTCAGCGTCTGCAGTACTTCCTGCACGCGCCAACATAATATAAACAAATCATCAAAATCACAGAGCATTGAACTGTAGTTCACACGGGCACCTGTTCCCAATTCCAATTCCCAAGAAATATAAGCCAAAGCAGGAAATGGATTGCAGTCACACGGGCATATGCAGTTCCCGAGAAGTATTGGCAACAGGGAAAAGACAAATCATCAGCAGAACTGTAATTAACCAATTACAGCCGACTGCACCAGCACTGCCACCTTCGCCACACCAGCGCTGCCACCATCGCTGCCCTGACACGCTGTTATCAATCTTGGATTCGTCGCTTCTACCGTCGCTGCACCAGCGCTGCCACCATCGCTGCCCTGACACATTGTTACCAATATTTGATTCGTCGCTGCCACCGTCGCTGCCACCGATACATAAAAAACCTGATTCACAAAAAGTCCAGATTAGGGAACCAGAATAGAATATTAAATCAGTCTAAATTTTACATTCAATAAAGAAAGTTGATAAAACTAAATTCGTAAATTTATTTTTTTATTTAATTTATAACTAAATAAATTAACTGGCGCCCGAACAGGGACCGGTTTATAACTAACATAACAGAGCAAAACGCCTCTAAGTGTTCGCGAATAAAAGAGCAAAAAGCCTCTACGCTCGCGTCGTGACGAAAAACAAAAGTAAGTCGCGAATAAACCGTGTTCCGCCAAACAAAAGGGAAGACTCCCACCCACAGTGGTGGCCCTAAAAAACAATATAAAGGCAACTCATCGCCTACAAAGACCAACGCCGTGCAAGGCCCGTCCCCACGGAACCTTCTGAAGGAAGTATCGCACCTGGATCCTCAGTAGATACAGCAAACCGGACCAAATCCAGACGATCGGGAAGGATGGCAACAATAAGCTACTTGTAAGATAGTTTTAAGGAAAGTTTAAAGAGAAAAAAAACTCACAATCAAAACGCAACAGAAAATTAGAAATTAACAATTCAAATCAAACAAAACTTTAAAAAAAAAAAACATATTAGCATAAGAAAACGAAAGTGAAGTGATCAACCAAAGCAAATAAACACTGTAAAAATATAAACGATTAATTGACTACAGAATACTGTAGCATAACAATTTCCAACTTTGCGATTCCCTACGAGGACCCTCCAAAGTAGAAGGAAGAAACCAGCTACTGGTTTTCAAACATATAAAAACTTTCCTCTTCGACCAAAATATTTCAAATTTCGTTGAATCACTCTCACTGGTGAAGAAAATATTTTACCACAAATTCCTTTGCGAACAAACACTTACGATTTCTATTTTTATAAGCCTGAATTAATACGACATATTCTAAAATTTTTAAAATTTCATTGACCATTAATGGCAAATCCTAATAACTTACTTAGACCCCCAATGCTTCCAGCAAACCAGGTAGAACAAAACAGAGTCAATATGAACCAACAAGAACTTAACGCACACATTGGCAGACTAATTTCAGAGGCCATCGCTTCTCAGGTTCCCCAATTAATCAGACAACAAAATAACCCGAATAGTAATTTCTTAGATGTACCAAACCAAATAATTCAGCCTCAACATCGGGGAAGTCTTAACGAATTAGATAGAACACCAGATGTAGTTAAAAGCATCCGAGAGTTCTCAGGCGACCGCGGAGAATTTAGTTCATGGAAAAAGGGCGTAGATAGAATCATAGAGAACTACGAGGCACTACAAGGCACTGCTAAATATTTCGGTATAATACATACCATAAGAAACAAAATTGTTGGCAATGCCGACACAGCCTTAGAATCCTATAACGTGCCACTAGATTGGAAGGCTATTTCAAAGTGCTTAACAATGCATTACGCAGATAAGCGCGATTTGAGTACATTAGAGTACCAATTGACAACCATTACTCAGGGTGTCAATCAAACAGTAGAAGAATTCCATCAAGTAGTTTATCGTCACCTGTCCTTACTACTGAATAAAGTTGGTTGTATGGAATTATGTCGCGAGTCAGAACAAATGATGACTAAGCTTTACAGAGATAAAGCTCTAGACACTTTCATTCGTGGATTGAGAGGAGACCTACCTCGCCTTCTGGGAATGAAAGAGCCTGAAGATCTACCCCAAGCTTTGCATCTATGTTTGAAAATCGAAAACCAAACATATCGATCCAACTATGCTACAGGCAAAATTCAATCGACGGTCTTCCGACCAAACCAAAAACCAATACCAATGCCTAGAACTCAATACTTAAATTATTCGACTCCACGAGCATTTCAAAACATGCCCCAAAGAGCACCAATTGCTCAACAATATACCAGACCAATGCACAACATGACATTCTCTGGCAATCAACAACCATACGTGCAACAACCATACGCACAGCAACCATACGCAAGACAGACGTACGCACCAAACCCAACTTTCTCACCGAATCGCCCCACGGCACCAAAACCGCTGCCCCGTCCTGAGCCTATGGACGTGGACCCCAGCATCCGCACAAAACAAGTGAACTATATGAACAAACCACGGAACTTCGAAATGGGTAAACGACCAGGAAACCCCATTCCCCCTGTTGCACAGGAGGACAAACGACAACGTACTTTCAATATAGAAAGTAATGAACAAAATAATGACACTACCACACCTAGTAGCAATGACCAGAACACAGTAAACGAACAAACAGAATATGAACAGTTAGCGTACAGCCAAACAGACTCAAACGAATATGGACAAACGTTAGACGAATACCAAGAACAATACGAGTACGATTACGGGACCGATGTAGGACAAGAACAATACGCCGACCTGCATTTTTTAGAGTAACTTCCTCCTCCCTACCTTATTTTGAGGTGAACGTAGGAGGAGAAGTTTTGAGAATACTTATTGATACGGGATCTAATAGAAATTATATTAAACCTAGTGTAGTTAGTAATCCCGCTCTAATCGAGAAACCGTTTCAAGCCGTTACAGTTGGCGGTAACGTAAAAATTACACACTATAAAATGGCACATCTGTTTAATATCCGAGATGTGCGTATTAAATTTTTCCTTTTGCCGACATTAAAATCTTTCGATGCCATTCTCGGCAACGACACTTTAAAAGAACTTAAAGCAGTAATTCACACACATTCGAATTATATGACCATTAAGGACAACGTAAAAGTAATTATTAAAGAAAAAAAATATGACTCAATAAACAATATTTGCCCCCGTACAGCCCATTTGTCCGATCAACAAAAAAATAATTTAGAAAATCTACTACAAAATTTTCCCAACTTATTCTCAAAACCAGACGAAAAATTGACGTACACTACTAACGTGACAGCAGAAATACGTACGAACAATGAAACACCTGTATATTCCAAATTCTACCAATATCCCATGTCTCTAAAAGACGAGGTTAATAAACAGATTTCAGAACTATTGGCAAACGGTATAATACGACCATCTCGTTCCCCGTACAATTCACCTGTGTGGATTGTTCCCAAGAAGATCGACGCTTCAAACGAAAAGAAATACAGAATGGTAATAGATTATAGGAAATTAAACAAAGTAACAATAGCTGATAAATACCCTATCCCCGAGATAAATGAAGTGCTTGCCCAATTGGGTAACAACAAACTTTTTTCCGTTCTCGACTTAAAAAGCGGATTTCATCAAATAAAACTAAAGTCCTCAGATATAGAGAAAACCGCTTTCTCTATAAATAATGCCAAATACGAGTTCACACGCCTTCCATTCGGTCTTAAAAATGCTCCATCCATTTTTCAACGAGCACTAGACGATATACTGCGTGAACACATAGGGAAAATTTGTTATATCTATATTGATGATATAGTTGTTTTTAGCCAAGACGAAAAATCTCATCTTGAAAACTTAAATATCATATTCGATACCCTATACAGAGCCAATATTAAATGTCAACTTGATAAATGCGAATTCCTCAAGAGCAAAGTTGAATTTCTAGGTTTCGTAATATCCGATAAAGGTATTGAAACCAACCCTGACAAAGTATCAGCGATAGCTAATTTTCCTACCCCAAGGACAATAAGAGAACTCAGATCATTTCTAGGCTTATCAGGATACTATAGGAGATTTATAAGGGATTACGCAAAACTTGCTAAACCACTCACCATACTGTTAAGAGGTGAAGATGGACACGTAAGCAAGAAAGCAGCATCAACTAAAGCAATAAGCTTCAACCAAGAAGCCATAAAAGCATTTAAGAAACTAAAAAATTCATTAATATCACAAGATGTGATACTTAAATACCCCGATTTTAAAAAAGAATTCCACCTCACCACCGATGCATCAAACTATGCCATTGGTGCAGTTCTCTCACAGAACAGTCAACCTATCTCATTCATCTCACGAACCCTCTCCAAAGCTGAAGAAAATTATGCAGCTAACGAGAAAGAGATGTTGGCCATTATATGGGCCCTTAAAGCGTTACGCAACTATCTATACGGTAAAGCCAAAGTGAAAATATTCACTGACCACCAACCGCTTACACATTCATTGAGTAGTTGGAATGGCAACGCTAGAATTAAAAGATGGAAATCTCACTTAGAAGAATACGACTACGAATTACTCTACAAACCAGGAAAAGACAATGTAGTAGCAGATGCATTGTCTCGCATTTCAAATTTAGGTCAGATAAACTCAGTATCCACTCAACATAGCGACGAGAGTTCAAGCCATAACCTCATCCCTAGTATAGAAGTACCCATTAACGCTTTTAGAAATCAAATCTTCATCCATAAAGCAGACAACAACGACTATAAATTTAGCATACCTTTCCCTACGTTTCATAGACATGACATATACTTACAAACTTACGAACTTGACGAACTTATACTAATACTTCGGAAATACCTTAACCCATCCGTTATTAACGGAATACAAACTTCTGAGGATATCATGGGGAAAATACAATCAATATACCCAGATAACTTTAGTAAAGTTAAAATTCGTTTTACCCAAAGCAAAGTTACCGACCTCACTAATGAATCAGAGCAAGAAGAGGAGATACTTAAAGTCCACAATAGAGCCCATAGAAATGCTACGGAAAATAAAACTCAATTGTCCGAAAAATTTTTACTTTCCCCAAATGAAGAAGAAAATAGAAAAATTGGTAAAACAATGCAAAGTTTGCAAAGAAGAAAAATATGATAGACATCCGACTAACCCCGTTTTAGAGCAAACACCTATTCCGGAATACCCCGGACAAATTATCCACATCGATATCTATTCTACAGAAAAGAATTTAGTTCTAACAGCCATAGATAAGTTCTCTAAATTAGCGCAGGCCAAAATAATAAAGTCCAAAGCAATAGAAGACATAAGAAACCCTCTAAGAGAGATTATTTTCTACTACGGCGTCCCCAAATATGTTGTCATGGATAACGAAAAGTCTTTAAATTCACAGTCCATAACCTTTATGCTCAAAGACCAACTCAATATAGATATTTTTCAAGCACCACCCCACAAAAGCACTGTAAACGGTCAGGTCGAAAGATTCCATTCGACACTTTCTGAAATAATGAGATGTATCAAGAAAGATGGAACCCACAGAAACTTTCCAGAATTACTAGAAAGAGCAGTGTACGAATATAACTACACTATTCATTCTGTAACAAAGAAAAGACCACTCGAAGTGTTCTTTGGTAGAACAGTATCAACTAATCCCGAAGCCTACGAAAAAACCAGACTAGACAACATAGACAGACTAAAAGACAAACAGAAAAAGGACCTCGAATATCATAACCAGAACCGTAACGAATTAAAAAACTATAACGTAGGTGACGAAATTTATGTTAAGATAAACACACGACTTGGTTCTAAATTATCAGCAAGATATAGAAAAGAAATAGTTAAAGTTAACAAGAATACTACAGTTGAAACAGAATCAGGGAAGAGAATACACAAAAGTAACATACGAAATAACTAAAATTACCTTACCCTTTCAGGACATTAATGCTATGCACCATAACAATAGCGAATGGACTTCTAGACATTACCAACTATACTGACGTACAGACTGCAATAATAAATAAAGGACTAGGGAAAATTCAAACATCCACCACAAGAATAATTCATGTTATAGATATAAACCACATTACAAACACTTTAAATACTTTAGCTTCATATGTAGATAACGAACTAAAAAATTCAAACAGTTACCACACCATAAAACACGAATTGGATCAAACATTCTCCATTCTCCAAACTTTATCCCCCACACCACATAATAGAAACACTAGAGCAATCAATTTAATAGGAACCGCATGGAAGTACATTGCTGGTACTCCAGACCACGACGACCTAATTCTACTCCAAGATAATATGAACGATCTAATTAACAATAGCAACAAACAACTCTTAATTAACAATCAATTTCAGGAAAGACTAAATCAGATAACTAAATTTACTAATTCTTTATCAAATGCTATCAGAAAAGACAGCTATGTTAACACAGAAATAACTTTTAACTTGCAAAATCAAATCAGGCTCGTCAAAGAAGAAATCATAAATGTTAAATACGCCATTCAATGGGCTAAGCTAAATGTAATAAATACATTCTTATTAAATGAAAAAGAAATAATTGAAATTGCTAAAATATTCAAAGAAAGCAATATGCCATTACTATCAATAGAAGAAATGCTAGAATTTTCCGATGTAACTATATTAAATAACAAAACTACAATTTTATATATAATTAAAGTCCCAAATTTAGAAAAAACTATATACGAAAACACACTTATCAAGCCCATTATCAAAAAGAACACAATTGTAAACATAAAATTTCAAGAAATATTTTTTAATAACGAAAATATGTTTGGCATAAGAAATAAATGTAAAACTTATCATAAAATTAAAATTTGTAACAAGAATAATATTGTAAACATAAGCAATAGTACTTGTCTACCTAAGCTTTTGATAGGAGAGAAAGGGTTATGTGAATTCAGCAACGATGACCACATCGAATAGAGGAAATAAGCAGCGGTCTTATAATGGTTAACAACTACAATGGCACACTAGAGTGGAACAACAAAATGCAGAAACTGGAGGGAACATACGTCATCAACTTCTTCAACGAGACACTCACCATCAACGGAAAAGAGTTCAGCAACGTTGAGACGAAGCCCATACAATCATCAAGGCCCATGATCCAAATAACCCCAGCAGAGAAAGAACGAATAAAAATACTATCTCTCAACGCTCTGGAAAGTTTACATATTAACAACACCAAACGTTTGGCAGAATTGGAAACAGATAGCAACTATAACAAATACTACGTCACCCTTCTTTTCGCTACCTCCACAATCGTCGCAGGGTTTTTATACTGTTGCAAACGAAAGCAAGAGAAGATTATTCTACAAGTGGCACCTCCCGAACCCCTGAAAACCACCAACAGAGTTAATCTCAACACCATACCATTCTTCTAATGAACGTCGCTTGAGGACAAGCTCAAAATAGAGGTGGAGGAGTTAACAACACGCTTTACCAAAAGCTTATAAAGCTTATAAGATAAAGCTTAGGTCAGCGTCTGCAGTATTTCCTGCACGCGCCAACATAAAGTAAACAAATCATCAAAATCACAGAGCATTGAACTGCAGTTCACACGGGCACCTGTTGCCAATTCCAATTCCCAAGAAATATAAGCCAAAGCAGGAAGTGGATTGCAGTCACACGGGCATATGCAGTTCCCGAGAAGTATTGGCAACAGGGAAAAGACAAATCATCAGCAGAACTGTAATTAACCAATTACAGCCGACTGCACCAGCACTGCCACCTTCGCCACACCAGCGCTGCCACCATCGCTGCCCTGACACGCTGTTATCAATCTTGGATTCGTCGCTGCTACCGTCGCTGCACCAGCGCTGCCACCATCGCTGCCCTGCCACACTGTTACCAATATTTGATTCGTCGCTGCCACCGCCGCTGCCACCGATACATAAAAAACCTGATTCACAAAAAGTCCAGATTAGGGAACCAGAATAGAACATTAAGTCAGTCTAAATTTTACATTCAATAAAGAAAGTTGATAAAACTAAATTCGTAAATTTATTTTTTTATTTAATTTATAACTAAATAAATTAACTTGCACGTGGATTAATATTTGGGGACGATGCAAAAAGTTGAACTGCACTCGATCACGCCTTCCAGAAAAGAGAACGGAAGTATGAAGATCCAATGTGACCGCAGCTTGTCCAAAATCCCAAACAGGAATTCTTTGCGATATTTTATCGAAAATACACAATTTGCCAGGATCTGGACTTCGCTATGATGGTTCGTTGCCAAATAATTGCGATAACACATATTGGGGTTGCCATCCTGACAACCACAGATTTGATTTTTAGTCCCTGCGACTAACAATGAAAACTGAAAAAGGAGTCAAAAGCAATTACCAAATGTCCTTGGCATGAAATCTACCAAGTTCTTTTCCATTCATGTCCTCTAGGAGATAAATTGACTGACCAATCCTTTCTTTGACTCGGGTCTTGATACCGACAGGAGCGAGTTTCGCGTTAAAATTATTCGCGGCGTTACTTTATACGAAATTGCTTTTAACAACTTCCTGGCCAACCTTAAAAGAACGGGGTCTTGCTCGCAGGTTGTAAGACTTTTGGTTTGCCTCATAAGCCTTGTTCAAATTTTTGGCAATGTTGGAGCGAATTCTTTGAAATTCGTCAGTCCTTGACAATCTTACATCGCCTTCTGCGAGTAAATTCAGTTTGCGCAACAATTTGTAATCATTACCGTGAGATATCATGTGTTGACCGAAAACAACATGATAGGGCGATATCCCGATGGATTGGTGAATCGAGTTACGAAGAGAGCAGTTGATGCTACTGAAGAATACGTCCCATTCGCGATGGTAGGAGCGAATGTAAGCTCTTAAAGCAGCATTAATAGAACGGTTAACTCTCTCAGCTCCGTTGGATTGTGGAGCGTATGCACCAGTAAACATATGACGAACGCCATATTTCGAAAGCAAGTCAGAGAGATCACGGCTTTTAAATTGAGTTCCGTTGTCACTCACGACTGTTTCGGGTACACCAAAGCATTCAAATATTTCATCCCGCAATATATCGATGATCACTTTAGTGTTGAACTTTTTAACAGCCTTTAAGAAGGTAAATTTGGAAAAGTGATCCAGAATGATCAATATACCAATGTTGCCGGATTTATATTTAGGGAATGGGCCGATAAAATCAAGATAAAGTCTTTGGAAAATTCTATCGCTTTGCACTTGTGCTCCCATTGGTGATTTTAAGGAACGATTGGGATATTTAGTGGTCTGGCATGTTTCGCAACTTCGAATGTAATCACGAACGTTGATAACCATGTTTGGCCAATAGAAACGACGTCTAATACGCTCTAAACATTTAGCTACCCCACAATGAGCAGATGTTGGTTGGTCGTGAGCCGAACTCATTACGCTTTGTCGCAACGACTCAGGTACAAACAATTTCCAGCAATCGTCCGGTGAAATATCAGTAGAATTGGGGAAAGTTGCACGATGATAAATAAACTCATCTATGACTTGAAAATCAGGTAACTTTAGAGACAAGAATTTATCTCTGAGAGCAGAGTATTCTTCCGATTGAAATGCACTGGAAGATAGATCAATTTCGGGGCGGATTTCAAGGTCTATTGCAGAAATATCGATATCTTCGAACGATCGAGATAGAGCATCCGCAACCACATTTTCGGTTCCTTTCCGATGTTCGATTTCGAAAGAATAACCCTGAAGTTTGATAGCCCATCTTGCCAATCTACCGCTCAGATCTGATTGGTTCATTAGCCATCGAAGACTTGAGTGGTCGGTGACTACCTTGAAACTTTGACCATCAATATACATTCTGAACTTTTTAATTGCCAGAACTACTGCCATGCATTCCAGTTCGGTAACTGTATAGTTACGCTGGGCTTTATTTAGCTTCTTAGACATGTATGCTATAGGACGTTCACAACCGGAATCATCACATTGAGCTAGAACTGCACCCACTCCATGTAGGGAAGCATCACATTGCAGAATAAATGGTTTGTCATAATTGGGGTGAATGAGACAAGGAGCAGAGCATAACTTGTCTTTGATGTTATCAAAAGCTTCTTGAGCCTGATCGTTCCAACTTAAGGTTTTGCCACACAATAACTCTGTAAGATGGAAAATGACTGTGGAGTAATTAGATATGAATCGCTGGTACCAACCAGTCATACCAAGAAATCTTCTCAACTGTTTTTGGGTCTTCGGGACCGGAAATTCGCTCACAGCAGCGATTTTGTTTGGATTTACTTGAAGCGTGCCTTCGCCAACTAAGTAACCAAGATAGTCTACTTTTTCCAGGCAAAACTGACTTTTCTGGACATTTATTGTCAATCCAGCTTTACGCAATTGGGTGGCTACTTCGGACAAATGCAAAAAATGATCCTCGAAATTGTTTGACAAAACAAGTAAATCGTCGAGGTAGACTAATACATGCGATTTTAATTTATAGGGTATCACCAGGTCCATCAAACGGCACATGGTTTGTGGAGCGTTTGACAATCAAAAAGGCATTCTTTTGAATTGATAAAGCGGCCGATTTGGAACGGTGAAAGCAGTCTTGGCACGGGATTCTTGATCCAAACAAATCTGCCAGAAGGCATCTTTAAGATCAATTTTGGAAATGCAATGTACAGGTGGAAGACGACTCAGCAGTCCATCCATTATAGGGATTGGATATGCATCCTTTACAGTAACTGCATTTAATTTTCTTGCATCGAGACAAAATCGTACCTTGCCTGGTTTGATATGCAAGGTAACTGGAGAAGACCAAGGCTATGAAGGAGCCTCTTCAATAACATCCATTTTAATCATGCGATCAATTTCTAAACACAAAAGTTTTTCTTTAGCTGGCGAAAGTGGATAAAATCGTTGCTTGATTGGTTTAGCATTGGATGTGTCGATATTGTGTTCTATCAGGTTAGTTAAACCTAAACCCTCATTCTCGAATGATGGGAAAAAGTCTATTACTTTCTGCAATTTGGATTTTTGTGAACCCGACAATTGTACGCGAGTAGAGTCTTCATCAGGTTCAAAGTTGATCTCGTTGATCGAGACTGTTTGCTTAATAGAAATTCCAAACGTATACCAGAAATCCATTCCGCATATCACGCTTTGCTTTATGGAAGGAACTATTAAGAATTCAAAGTTATTATCAACTGAGTTGTAAGACAAGGGAATTTGTATGGTGGCTGCAACATATTGCCTTTGGCCATCAGCAGTTCCTACCATCGAATTAAATTTATTAAATGGCTTGGCTGATATTATTTGTTTTGCTAGCTCACCACCTATAACGCTTTTGTTGGCGCCACTGTCCAGGAGAGCTAACTGCGATTGACCAAATTGTCAATGTTTGTGAAAGGTCGAATATCGTTTTTGTTGTAAACGATTGATGAGATCGTAAAACTATTGAATGAACGCTTACGAATCCAAAATTTGCGAATCCGCCGTGATTATCGACGTTTACAAAAATGAATAGAATTAGCATTAAACATTTGGAATTTACGATTTGCATACTCCGACAATCGTAAATGATATGGGTTGAAAGTTTGGGTTAATGATACGTCAGGTTGAGTCGAAGGCAAAATGGAATGAACATCATTTGCCACAGAATTTGGTTCTGTTTGTATTTTCGAGGCTAACGGCGGACATTCGTTTTCTTTGCATAACGAATGTCCTCTTGGGAGTTTTCCGATGCCGAATTACATTTTGCGCAGTTGGGCTTATACACCTCCGGTGTTCCGCAACCATAACAAAAAATACGGCGAGTTTTAAGGCAATTCTGGTAACCGTGGCCTGATTCTTCACAGTTCCAGCACTTAATTTTCTCGGAAGACTTAACAACAGAAATTTCGTTATCGACATCAAGTTCTTCTTCAGATGGATCTTCGGAATCCTCTTCGTGAAAAATTGCGTTAACAAAACGCTTGCTGGTCTTCGGACGTTGGATTGGCTTTGTCCGAGTGTTACGAAAGAATTCTTCGTGACGATGGCATTCCCTACGCAATGATGCTAAGTTCGGAGTATCTATGTGCCCGGCTGAAGATTATGACGAACTTCTACAGTAATTTCAATGTCCTGCATTGGTTCACGAAGGGAATCTACAATGGAAAGCATTGCATCCAAAAAGTCATCAAAATTTTCGGTACTACCCTGTTTGCGGCGACGCATACAACTTTTGATTTCACGATCAGATCTCTGATCTTGATATCTCTCCTTTAAACGCCTGCTCACTCTGTCCATTATTTGTAAATGTGGACCTATTCAATTGAGTGAATGCCATAGTAATTTGTTCTGTCACTGATTGTAGCATGCTTGCCTGAAAGGACTGCATTGAACTCTGGACTATTTGTTCAACACGGTCTTCTGTAATGACTCTGGAATCTGAGTTATCCCCGCTACGAATTTCCTTTTGGGAATTTTGATCAGACTTCCCGTTCTGTTTTGCTGTAGTTCGAGAAGCTGAATGAGTTACCATCTTGTTACCCTGAGATTTAGTGGAAAGAGCCAAATGAGATCCTAACTCGGATTGAGAACATGACTGACCACAGATGGGGCATTCGTCATGGTTCTTAAGGTAATTGTCAAGGCAAAGCTTATGAAAAGAATGTTTACAACGGGTTTCGACCAAATCCAGATTGCATACTGGCCCGTTGCAGATGGTGCATATCACCGATACTTCAGTATCTAAGTCAACTAAATTTTCATTACTACGCATCATCATTTTTGGTGTTTAAAAATACACACTAGTGTGTATTATATAAAGGCAATCGTTCGTTTTTAGAACAAGAAAGATAAGCGATAAGATCAAACGATCAAAAGTGTGCAAGAAACGGTAAGATCCAACGATCAAAGGTAAGAGAAACGGTGAGATCCAACGATCAAAGGTAAGCGACAAAAAGATAAAAACGGGTCTTACCCAGGGTAGTAAAGCAGTAGGTTGTATAGTTCAATAGGTACGGTACATATACGGTAAGTGAAAACAGAGTTGTAAAATAAATAAATTTATTTATGAAGTCTTACCAATTAGAAGAGTAACTAGCCGAATCTATCCAGCTAGAGAAGTCTCAATTCTAAATTATAAGAAGGTAATGTTTGAATACTGAAATCCTGGAATAAAACCGACTTTAAATCAGAAATATAAATCCTAAGAATCAATTACTCAAATTGGAATGTTTTTTAACTATAATGTTCGATTATTACCGAACTGATAGAAAAAAACATATAAAAGCATGACAAATCCTCCGGTATGGCTCCGAACCTCTCCAGAGACCATAAATTCCAGGATGGATTTTGAAACACCTGACTGAAACTAAAAGTGGATGGATTGTTTATTAACGGGAAGCTCGGCTGTCAAACGACAGATGCCTAATCAGGCATCGGGCTGGCCCCACGTTGGGCGCCAATTGTAACTGTAACGAACACGATAACCAAACGGTTAAGAATCAGACAAGGAAGTGTACCTATTGGATGAGGAGATGAGGACCAGATGTTATTGGCCTCTTTCTATACCCACCCTACCTGTGAAATCCATTCGGACTCCACCCTTTTACAACCGCTGCTTTGCATACCCTTTGGTGCCCAAAAAGACATCAGATTAATTCATATTTGACAACATATAATCAAAGATAAAGATAATATTCCGATACATTTTCTAAACCTATCCTTAAAGCTAAAGATTTAGATCTTTACGTTAGAAAACTTCTTATTGAGTAATTTTGTCCTTTTTACCGCAAACGCAAATATAGATAATTAAGATAGGAATGAAGATATTGATATTTGTTTTACGTTACTATTCGTTTTACTTTACGTTACTATTTAACACACTATTTAGGAATCTCTGACTATATTATATATATAATATTACTAGGTTCTTACGGCTATGCCGTACTTACGCACTTTCCAACGATGTCAGCAGGCCTGATGACTGTTGATGAGTAGCTTGTGGGTATTAATTTAAGTGGGAAAATCACATATATATTTCTTAGATCTTCCACAAAGTACGCTAAATTAGGATCGTAAAGATTTATTAAAGTACATATTCTTAAGCAAAATTAACACATAAATGCGAAACTATTCCAAAGTTACTCAAGTTTGGACACGATTATTCGTGTTGGACTGCTTCAAGTGCGCAGCGGATGCGGCGCCACTACCAGTAGCTTCTCAAATGGGTCGCACACACTTATTCTCGATATCCTGTTATGCTGCAGGAAGGGGCAAGCGCAGCTTTCCGCTACACGCGGTGGGTGCTCCAGTTGCACGCAGATGTGGATCTTACTGCAGTCGAAGAAGCACAGAAAAATTCCACTACACGTGATTCAAGCCGGGGGCGACAACAAAGCAAACCGCTTAAGCTATGCGGCCAATAGGAATTTTCTCCAGAAAACGTGGAACGGCCGCCGACGCTATATTGGGAATCAATATTTTAGCCATTGGCGATCGAACGCACAAAAAAGCTTACCACTTATATTTAAAGCACAATTTAAGCTATGAATTGGCAATATTTGCCTTGAAAAACACTCTTCCGATCGACACGATGCACGTGGATTAATATTTGGGGACGATGCAAAAAGTTGAACTGCACTCGATCACGCCTTCCAGAAAAGAGAACGGAAGTATGAAGATCCAATTTATTTATTTATTTATTAGAAAATATAGCAAGTGACTGCTATTGTAGGCCGTATCCTTACCTCAGCCGAAGTAAGGAGTGTTTTTTAACGATGTGCTCCGACTCACATCATGTGGGCGGAGGCAAGGATAGGTGTCTTAAAACATTTTGTGTATTTAAATCTAACGACAATTCAACATGTAACAAAAAGTATAACTCATTATAAAAAGAACATAAAACACGAAAAGGGTCATGCAACTCGAAGTTTGTTTTACACAAATCAAGAGCAATAGGACGAAAGTGACGAGAAGGTCTAACAGGGACTGAGAAATGCAATTGACTTAGAAGATAGGACGAACAAACATGACCATTAATTAATTTAAATAGAAAAATCACTCCGTGGCAGGTCCGACGATCCTTCAGAGTGGGAAGACTGAGAAGACGCAGCCTGTCGATGTAAGATGGGAGGCGGCGATGTTGGTCCCAATAAAATCCCCGAAGAGCGAACAACAGGAATTGTTTCTGAACCGATTCAATAAAGTCTTGATACTTCGCATATTGAGGTGACCAAACACACGAACAGTATTCGAGAATAGGACGAACAAGAGAGACATAAATAAGTTTTGTGGTGTAAGGATCGTCAAACTCCTTAGACCAACGCTTGACAAAGGCAAAAACACCTTTAGCTTTCCCAACAATTATGCCAATGTGGTCAGAAAAATTCAAATTATGGGTAAAAAGAACTCCAAGATCGGTAACGGAATGGATGCGCTCAAGATCACTCAACCCTAAAGAATAACTTGCAGAGAAACAGTTTTTACGAAAAAATGACATAAATTTACATTTAGAGTTGTTAAGAAACAGCAACTTGTTAATGCACCAGGACTGCACGTTGTTTAGGTCAGATTGAAGAAGCATATAAAAGTCAGGGTTTGTCAGTGGTAAGCATAGTTTGACGTCATCAGCGTACATCATAACTTGGGAATGAAGAACGACATTGGGCAAGTCGTTAATAAAAATGCCAAACAGAAGTGGCCCAAGGTGACTCCCTTGCGGAACACCCGAAGTTACGCGGACGCAGTCTGAAAAAGAACCCTTGAAGGCTACTCTTTGAGTTCGGTTGGATAGGTAGGTGACGATCCAATTCGTCAACAAGACAGGGAAACCCAAAAGCGTAAGTTTTTTCAGCAGCAGCTGGTGATTCACACAGTCAAAGGCTTTACTGAAGTCCGTAAAGACAACGTCAGTTTGGGTGTTATTTTTAAATGAGTTTCTAATAACAGTGCTAAACTCCCGAAGGTTTGTGGAAGTTGACCTGTGTTTCATGAAGCCATGCTGGTAGGGGGACATTATACAGCGACATTGGTGCTGAAGTTCAGCAGTAATTAGAGATTCGAAAAGCTTAGGAAGCGCACTAAGTTTTGCAATCCCTCTATAGTTTTCAATATTGGACTTGCTACCCTTTTTGTGAAGGGGAATTATAAAAGATTCCCTCCAACTATTGGGAAAAAATGAAAGCTGAAGGGATATCTTAAATAATTTAGACAAAGGACTACATAATGCACTGGCACAATATCTCAAAACACAGCTAGGAACAAGATCAGGACCAGAAGAGAAGGATAGCTTAAGTGATTTGAGTTGCTGAAAAACGTCGTTTTCGCTGATTGTTGGCAAAAAAATACTGTCAGAGTGCGGAAAGGAGTATGGGTATGGTGTGGTCGAGAACTAATAGATGTATAAGTAGTTTGGAAATATTTAGCGAATAAGTTCGCGATGTCATGCTCGTTCGAGGCGGACTCATTACGGAGGTGAAGACAGGATGGGAAAATGTGCGACTTTCGTTTTGAATTAACAAAAGCGTAGAACTGCTTGGGATTAGCCTGAAACTCAGTTCTACATCGATTTAGGTGGTTCTTATAACATTCAGAGTTGTGAGTCAGAAAGTCAGAGCGGGCTATTAAATATCTAGCACGATCGACTTGCAACCCGGTTCGTCTGAATTTTTTAAAAAGTCTGGACTTCACGTTTTTAAATATTAAAGTCGACGAGAAAACCAGGGAGGCTTATGCGAAATGTCAGGAGAGGGAAACGATGGAACAAACAAGTCAAAACCGGAGTATAGTATGTCATAAAAGAGCTCAACCATGTGCAAGGGATCGTCAGTGGAGTCAATAAAAGTCCAATCGATTGATGATAAATAAGAGATCATGTCAGTGAAATTAGCTTTACGAAAGCAGCGAGCTCAGCTAAAGGACACGGCAGTAGTGGAGTCGAGGCTTCTAGAATTAACTCCAATGTGGGATGATAAACATCTTCAGGGCTGGAGAGAGGATCGATTCAGAGACGTAAGCATTGGCAAACTCCGACGAAAAAATGAAGTCTAGGACTTTGTCACCACAGTTCTTAATAAAATTTAATTGTCCCAATGAAAGGTCGATAAGGCCATGAATAAGATGGTGAGGTGCAGTGGAAACTAGAAAATTCGAGTCAGGAGAGGGAACCCAAGATATAGAAGGCAGGTTGAAATCACCCATAACAATGAGGTGATCATTAATGCCGAGGGACGAGTGTATATTTTGGATTAGCATTAAATGCTGCAAATATATATCAGTGTCAGACCGGGGTGGGATGTATGAGCCTGAGACATAAACAAAATAATCGTGAACACGGATGCGAACTGCAACAAACTCTAAATTACAATTAATGTCAGTTATCGGAAGCAAGTTTGAAACAAGAGTAGACTTAACAGCGATAAGAACACCACCGCCGATACGCATAAGACGATCACGTCTATAAACGACATAGTTTCCTGCAAATAATTCACTATCAGAGACAGAGGAGTTGAGCCACGTTTCAGTAAAGGCAATAACATTGGCATCAAAGGAGACACTGTTGACGTGTAGTTTACTAAGTTTACCTAGTAAGCTGCGAACATTCTGGTAGTGTAGGATAAAGGAATCTTTTAGTTTTTTGGAGTTCTAGCCTCGGGAGATCGTGGCACACGAGCCGGAGGGTCACTCTTGTTGACAAATTCATGGAAATAGTACATCAGAAATTCCAATTTTAAACGTAGATATATCTCACGTCTTTGCTTAAAACTGAATTTAGTGACAGTAAATTCGGTACCAGAAACATTCAACTTGTTGCTCAAATGAGTCTTTACATCGACCTCAGAGGCCCCTGGATTGAGGCGGGAAACAAAGATTAGCTTCTTAAGAGCAACGCCAGCTAAAGGCGCTGGTCTTCGTTGGGCAACTCCAGAAATTGTAGAAACTTGGGGTGCTCGGCTGGCGCTAAGTTGAGACCGCCGGAGGCACCCCAGGGTGGGCATCCAAGTCCAACGACGCGCAGTCAGCGGCAGCCGACGTGGAAGGTTGGTCGGCGTTGACGGGATGTAGATCCAAAGGCACGTCGAAATTGGCTAGTTGCAGACCCAAAACCATGTCGACACTATTCCCGCCAGATATGGGGGCAAGAACCGCAACTTCACCAGGGCCGTTGACCACGGCCGCGGTGTTATCAGCAGGCTTAGATCGAGGGCTAAACCGCATAAGGGGGCTCGCAGGGTCTGGAACAAATAGGAAGCTATTAGTAAGGTTGCTCATTTGTTGATTTGCGGAGTCACTTAGCAGCTTAAGAGATTTAAAGTGCTGCTCCGCCTTCTGGAAACTGCTTGATAAGTCCCTGAAGCCGGCAGCCATGGACTGAAACTCGAGGTGAGTTTGCCTCATAAAAGCCCTCATGTCCGATTTGATATGCAGGCAGCTCGGGCAGGTCCAATCCAATCCAGAATTGCTCCGTATGCGATCAGCAATACGCGGACCAATTTGTCCAAGATCGGCGCATGCGGGGTGAGCGATATTGTCGCAGAGCCAACAATAAACAGTGGCCTGATGCAACAGGTTGCCATTATTTAAAAATAATTTGCACAGGAGCAGTCAAATCGAGCAATAAAATTTAACAAATATCGCGGCGAAGGAACCGATCAAAACAAAATATCGAAAAGCGCGAAAAAAAAAAAAGCTTTTTCTGAGCGCAGAGAAGTAATGAGTTTGTGTGATTGATTTCGCGTATGCAAAACACTTGCACAACAACAAGCACTAGGCGATGCAGCGATAAGCGGTAAACACAGAGCGCAAGAAACAGAAAGGCAGAGCAATCTGATAAAATGTAAAACCAAATTAGTTTTACATAAATAAAGTCACTGTCTTTGATTAAACTGAACCAGCTGTTTTTGGATAATAAATATCACAAAAACGCTGACAACTTGCCAAAAATTTGGGCTGAGTTGAATAAATGTTCACTATGAAAACTTTGAAAAAGGAAGAGCGGTAGAAAAACACGTCCGACACAAAGCTCGTATGCGAAATAAAAATGTGAAATAGAAATGTGACCGTAGCTTGTCCAAAATCCCAAACAGGAATTCTTTGCGATATTTTATCGAAAATACACAATTTGCCAGGATCTGGAATTCGCTATGATGGTTCGTTGCCAAATAATTGCGATAACACATATTGGGGTTGCCATCCTGACTCGACTCCCACACGGCAAAGGCTGATTTTCTCTTCTCCAGTTGGACAGTTTCCATATCAATGTCACTGTTGTCTCGACTGTTCTTTGGCCAATGTTGATGATCTTGGCTAGAAACTCAGGTCCCTCGAACCAAATCGATTGTTCCAACTCGGTGATAGTGCAGCCCCTAGACAAGATATCAGCCGGGTTGCAGTGAGTAGGAACATGTCTCCAGTGGCAATCTGACGTGAGTTCTTGAATTTCAGCAATTCGATTGCCGACAAAGGTTGATAAGATGGCCGAGTGTTGGCGATTAAAATGTAGAACAATTTGAGAACAATTTGAGTTGGCTCTCTGCCAGCGAAGATTCTAATGATTTTTTTTGTAGAGCTGTGCTAACAAATGTGCTCCACACAGTTCTAATTTCGGCAGAGATAGCTTCTTGGTGGGAGCAACTCTGGACTTCGATGTGATTAGCTGTACCTTGGTTAGCCCATCTGATCCGATTGTGCGAGCGGAGATGCAGCATCCATACGCTCGAATGGAGGCGTCCCAAAAGCCGTGTATCTGAAAGGTGTGTACCGCTGATTGGAGGCAATATCGTGGTATTGCTACAGACTCCAACGACGAAAGCGATGCAAGCAGGGACATCCAAGCTGTATGAATGCCTTGGGGTACTGAGTCGTCCCAATGTAGTTTTAGGAGCCACAGCTCCCGGAGGATAATTTTTGCCACTATGATGATGGGAGTAACTAATCCCAACGGATCAAACAGCGAAGAGGCTATGGACAAAATCGAGCGCTTGGTGATGTGGTCCGAATCGACTCTTGACGAGAACGAGAACATGAATGTGTCCAGTACTTGGTTCCATTTTAGGCCAAGCGTGCTGCTTTCGTCGTCCAACTGCAAATGTTTGACTGTAGCGTCATCGACAAACTTCCAGTGATTTGAATGCCATTTTGCGAGTTCTAATTGGCCATCCTGTAGAATCGCTGTAACTTCCCTTTTGATTTGATGTAGCTCCTCTACCGTATCCGCCCCACCTAGGAAGTCATCCACATAGAAAGACGATTTGATGGCTTTAGCTCCAATCTCCAATTTGTCCATGAATTTGTCTGCTAGATATGACAAACTGCGAATGGCTAGATACGGTGCAGCCGCTGGCCATAAGTTACAGTATTCAATTCGAAGGTGCTCAATGGTTGCGATGGCGACGTTCTCCAAAGAATGTATTGGAATCTGCGATCCTCGGCAAACATGTTGACTTGGCGGAACATCTTGACCACATCAGCAGTGATGGCATAGCGATGTATCCGAAAACGCAGGAGTAGTGTATAAAGATCTGGCTGAATGGTCGGTCCGACCATCAGAATGTCATTGAGCGATTTCTGGGACGTCGTCTTGCAAGATGCGTTAAAAACCACTCTGAGCTTTGTTGATGTGCTATTAGGCTTGAGCACGCAGTGGTGCGGAATATAATAATGCGGAGTTTTTAACTGTGGATGGCTCACGGGACTCATGTGTCCCAGATTTTGAAACTCCTGCATAAATTCAACATATTTGGCCCCTACCTCGGGCCTTTTGCAAAGGCTGCGTTCGAGGGAGAGGAATCTCCTTCTGGCAATGTCGAATGAGGCTCCGAGAACGGTAGGTTCATCTTTAAATGGAAGTCGTACTTCCAATCGACCATCTGAATTACGTCGTACCGTTTTTGTGTAGAACTCCTCACAATTTCGCTGCTCTGGCGTAAGTGTGATCTCAGGAGGCTCCACATGATCGATGCGCCATAGCCGTTCCATTTTTTGGTCAATTTTTGTTAATGCGATAGATGAGTACTGATGGAGTGTTCTGGGATGAGCTCGACATCGACCAGACACTATCCATCCAAGTAGTGTTTTTTGGAGTACGGGCAGATCCTTTCCTAATTTAACTTGGCCGACTGCCAATATATCGAAGAAGGTTTCCGTCCCCAAAAGCAAATCGATCCGACGAGACTTGTTGAAGCTCTCGTCGGCAAGAGATGAGTGCTGCGGAAGGTTCCACGCAGAAATGTCAATTTCCGATTCTGGATGATAGGCGATGTGGGATGTCACGCAAAAATCAAGGAGCAACTCGAATCCATTGTGCCTCGACTTGATATTGGTGGTTGCATGGTGCTTAATTCGCGTTTGTGTCTCACCAATGCTACGAATCTCGAGGTTGAGCTTGCTCCGTGGCAGTCGAAGTCTTTGGGCAAACTCCTCGGATATGAAATTCACCTGAGAACATGAATCCAGAAGCGCTCTTCCTATTTTGTAGCTTCCAGATGCATCCTTGACCAGAATCAGTGCCGTGGCCAGAATGACACATTCGGAACGAGACTCCGTGTGAGTATGTGCGACTGCGTCCGAAACTTGTACAGGATCCGCTTGAGGGAGTGACAAGGGAGCTGCGGCCGATCCTGGTGATGGCCGATGAAGCAGCGAGTGATGCGGTAGTGCACATAAGTGGCACCTCCGCGCGAAGGGCAGTTGGCTACAAGATGACCCCTGCCAAGGCAATTAATGCATAGCTTGTGGCGCTTTATTGCATTGAGGCGATTATCTAGGGCGAGATTGATTAGTTCTGGGAATCTAAAGGTCTTGTGGTCTGTCTGTGAACAGATGTTACAAGTTTGTGTTGTGCACTTGAAGGACAGACTTGCCTGATTCCTCTGCGAGCGCGACCTATTGCCACCTGGTTGACTCATAGGGGCTTCAGCAGGAGGCTTCTTATCCGATTCCAAATATTGACAATGACGTTCAACGACTCCAACGCATTTGTCCCACGAAGGCGACGTAGTGTAGTCCAGCGACTCATTCCACTTCCTCTTAGTCTCCTGGTCCACTTTGCCCATAACTATGGAGATGAGCATGGCCTCGCAGATCTGTGGCTCGGTGCTCAACGAACGCAACGAGTTGTATAATGCGGATGCATTATCGATTAGGCTGCGCAACTGCTGACCATTTGACTTGGCGACAGTTGGCAATGCGAAGAGTGACGATATGTTATCCAAGAATAGGAGTGTCGCGTTGTCATAGCGCTGCTTTAAGCGGTCCAGCTCCTTTGTGTAGTTGTCTGCGGTCACCTGGAAAGATCGAACCGTTTCAAGGGCTGGTCCTCGAAGACAGTTTAACAACTGGTTGAACTTCTCGATCTTAGACATGGATGGCTGGTGGCCAATAATTTGGTTAAACGACAAGAT
This sequence comes from Drosophila aff. chauvacae BK-2020, assembly GCA_018903765.1. Classification (NCBI taxonomy): domain Eukaryota; kingdom Metazoa; phylum Arthropoda; class Insecta; order Diptera; family Drosophilidae; genus Drosophila; species Drosophila aff. chauvacae BK-2020. Next base: position 383,637 of record JAEIGO010000787.1, on the reverse strand, counting down.
AAAGTTTTGATACTCGCAGTATTTGCCGTCAAATGTCGGCAATAAGCGCGGGAGCTTAACTGCAGACGAGCGAGACGACGAGATGTAGTGGAAAATTTTCGCTCGCCAAAGCCTAGAGTGCAACCTAGAGTGTTGCGGCAGAATGAGGTTATGTATGGCGGTGCTCCTGGGGGCAATATGTATAGATGGAGGACCGAGATGTCGACTCCTACTATGGCGATGACACTTGGAGGATGGTATGTCCACTCCAACGATGTCCAATGATGCGGCGGGAGACCCTTGAGTATAGCCGGCAGCTGCGCTGCATGCAGTTGTGCGCAAATTCACTAGCGAAAATCCTATGTGGACGCTGGGTAGACCGGCAGCGAACGCAATGCGCCAATGTACGAGAATTTGGCAATGCAAAGGTCGTAAATGCGCGTGCGAGACTTAGAGCAAAGTAAAAATGGGGGCGAACTTAACCACAATCATCACCAAAATTAACTAAAACGTAGCTCAAGTCCTGTCACGATCGCCAAAATGTAAAAACAAGAGCTTTTTCTTGAGTATAAATGATAAGTCGGATGGTGCTAGTTTAATAGTTAAATTTTAATAACAATTCTTGATTATTTCTCCTCACTTAAACTCCTCGTGGCTATTTCTTCAACTTAAATTTTTCATCTGTTTTTATTCTATTCTCTCTTTTTTCTAATTCCTATCTGCCATTCGTTCGCTAATACGAGTTGGCAGCCTAGTGCAACAGCTGTTATGTTAACAAAATTCAAAAAGCGCGGAATTCAAATATATAAGATTATTCTAATTGGGTTTGACCCTACACAATCCATGTTGGGGGGTTTTTTTGTGGATATTTATTTTAGAGTGCAGAGAAAAGATCCTTGATGACGTGAAAGGCCCTCTCCTTGTCTTTAATGCCCTTGATTGGGTCAGACAATTCCGTAATGAATTTAGCTATAATTGTGTCGATGGCCTCCCCAAGCAGCAACGCTATCTCTCCCGCCCGGATGGATGTCATCCCCCCAGACATCCTGCAGCTAATCCAGCTGAAGCACAGGCTCAAAAGGAATACACCAGGACTCTAAACAGGGACGTGCACAGAATCCATAGCAGACTGGCTAACCGCATAAGGAAGCTTCTGGTTCGGCACCGCCAGAGCATTCTGGATAAGGAGCTGGAGGAAGCCACACCCAACCACGACACCAATTTTGCCCTTTGGAGACTCACGAGCAGGTCCAAGAGGCAGGTAGCCCCGAAGTTCCCGATCCAAAAAGCCGATTCCACTTGGGCTCGCACGCCGTTGGATCGAGCTGAAGTGTTTGCCGACAAGCTTCAAGAGAGGTTCACACCATTTGGAACTTCCTCGATAGGGAGAGTTGACAAGGTCAAGAACATTTTGGAAGCTCCTCATCAAATGTCCTTGCCTGCACCCCCCATTCTCTTTTCTGAAGTAAAAATGAGGATTCATGCGATGAAAAACCGAAAAGCTCCAGGGCCAGATGGGATCACGTCCCAGGTGTGCAGGCTGCTTCCGGATCGGGCCATTTTGTTTCTGGTTTTAATCTTCAATGCTGCGCTTAGATTGGGACACTTTCCGAAGATCTGGAAGAATGCAAACGTTGTGATGATCCACAAGCGAGGAAAGCCGCCCAACGATGTTGATAGTTACCGACCTATAAGCCTCCTTTCCACGTTCGGCAAGATTTTGGAACGGTGCATTCTTGATCGCTTTCTGAAGACACCTGAAGTCCAGAACGCGATGCCCAATCACCAATTTGGCTTCAGGCAAAATCATGGCACTCCCGAGCAGCTTCACAGAGTTGCCGACTTCATCATGGATGGTTTCCAAAAGAGGCAATATACGGTAGCTGCATACCTGGATATCCAACAAGCCTTTGACAGAGTTTGGCACCCTGGACTGCTGGCCAAGCTCAGGGGTCTTCTTCCTCACCAGCTTTTCGAGCTTGTCGTTAGCTTCCTGAAGGACAGATCCTTCCAGGTTGTTCAGGATGGAATATCCTCCTCGACCAGACCCATTCTTGCCGGAGTTCCTCAAGGAAGTGTGTTGGGTCCTACCTTGTACACCCTCTTCACTCATGACGCCCCGATGCCCACTTGCAGACGCAGCAACAGTCTGTGCATCGCCACCTATGCAGATGACACTGCCATATTGTCTAAATCTGATTGTGTCTACGAGGCAACTGACCAACTCCAGATAATCCTCAAGCGTTTTGAAAATTGGTCTTGTAGGTGGAACATTGCCATTAGCCCTGACAAGTGTGCTACGGTCACCTACACTCTGCGCAAGGATTCCAGCCCGGGTGTCTTCCTGCACGATCAACTGCTTCCTCAGCACAAGGAGCACCGTTACCTGGGCCTGATCCTTGATCGCAGGCTCACATTTGCCTCTCACATCAAGCAGACAAGGAGGAAATTGGAGAACGCTGCGAGGAGGCTATATTGGCTAACTCATGCTAACTCTAAGCTAAGTTTAGCCAACAAGAAGAGGGTTTACCTATCTATCATAGCGCCAATTTGGAAGTATGGACTTCCCATTTACGGCATCGCTTCTAAGTCCAATCTAAAGCAGATAAGTTCATTCCAAGCTAAATTTCTTAGGGACATTAGTGGGGCAGAGTGGTATATCCGCAACGCTGACATTCACCGAGATCTCCATGTCCCGCTGGTTGGTGACACAATCAACGATTTCGCCAGGAGACACTGTTCCAGACTCCGAGTCCACCCCAACCCGCTAGCAAGGGCTGCAACTGCGCGGACCAGACGCAGGCTCAAGAAGGTCACCCTAGGTCAACTGCCGAGCCGTAAAATCCTTTAAACCATCTTGCTAACAATTCGGGCAGCTGTTTGCTCTGAAACATACAAATTGACACTTTAAATTAAGTGTAAAGAACCACTATATACAAATTGTTTTTGAAAATAATAGTTATAGTTATTAGTGTAAAAACAGCCACTTCAATAAACCTATTACAAAAAAAAAAAAAAAAAAAAAAAAAAAAAAAACTTAAACTCCTCCTGGCTATTTCTTCAACTTTAATTTTTCATCTGTTTTTGTTCTATTCTCTCTTTTTTCTAATTCCTATCTGCCACTCGTTCGCTAGCACGAGTAGGCAGCCTAGTGCAACAGCTGTTAACAACATTCAAAAAGCGCGGAATTCAAATATACAAGATTATTCTAATTGGGTTTGACCCATCATACCGGCCCCCTTGAAAGTATGCGATTGGCTTTCAAGAGACAGGTAATAAGGCGAGTTTCCGTATAGGGCGGCGGATGATTCCCTTGACAGTGCGTACGTCGACTACACGCACGATGTTGTCCGCTCCTGCGATCGTGCTATGACTATGGGCCCAAGAAGCCACCGTTGTGGGGAAGATTATCCTCGTGAACGATGACCATGTCGTTGACATCCAAATTTGGTGAAGTCTTCGACCAGGTTGTGCGAACTTGGAGCTCGTATATGTACTCGTGGCTCCAGCGACTCCAGATGTGATGTTTGAGTGCGCTGACCCTTTTCCATCGATCCAACTTGTCCAGGTTGTCGTCGATTGGTGGAAGTTCCGGTAGTGCTCGGAGTGCGTCACCCACTAAGAAGTGGCCAGGCGTGAGAGCGACCAGGTCGTTTGGGTCTGATGAGAGCGTTAACGGGCGAGAGTTCAGGATCGCCTCGACGTCAGCAGCTGCAGGGGCTAACTCCTCGAAGGTTAACCTGGTGTCTCGAAGAGTGCGATTGAGTAGTCCCTTGACACTTTTTACTGCAACTTCCCATATGCCCCCGAAGTGTGGAGCCCTGGGTGGAATAAAGTGGAAGTTAATAAACTCTTCGCGACAGAAAATATGGATCGATTTTGTTGTTTCGTCTTTAAACAAAAACTGCTTCAACGATTCGAGCTTGTTGTTAGCTCCTGGGAAATTTGTAGCGTTGTCACAGAATATGTCCGAGGGAAGTCCGCGTCGGGCAATAAAACGCTTTAGTGATGCAATGAAGCTATCCGTCGTGAGATCCTATACCACTTCGACATGTATCGCCTTCGTGGCAAAGCAAACGAAGACGGCTAGGTAGGCCTTGGTGGGCGGCTTACCCCGGATGCGCAAATAGACGTTGATTGGTCCGCAAAAGTCTATTCCGCATCTTGAAAATGGCCTAGATGGTGTGATCCGCTCTTTAGGCAGTTGGCCCATTAGCTGCCTTTCGAGATCCTTAGCTGGGAGCAGAACAGGATGCTTTTGGGTTTCTGGGTAGTCTGCTAGCTCCAGGCGCCCTCCGACCTTTAGCAGTTGGAAGCCATCTGTAACCTGGAGGAAGAGACTAAGATTTTTAAGGTTAGTGCGACATCCGATTCGCACCCTTCAGGACCGAGGACATCTCTTGAGCGAAGTGAATAGTTTGAATATTCCAGACGATGCAATGTAGCGCCCGCATCAATTCTGCTGGCGTCGGCGAAGGTGATTGGAATGGCGTTAGTTTACGGCACCGCTGAGTAAATCTGTACATCCAAGCGATAACTAGTAGGCAGCGATGATGCGAACTGATCTTGTAGATTCCTTCAAGCAGTTGATTAGTAGTCGTGTGTACGGCTGTAACTGTAACGAACACACTCAATGAGCGTTGTCCACCTCAATACACTCTGTCTACTTTTTTGACCGGCATGCTCAGGGAAAATGGGCGTGGGTTTAGTGTTAAGATGAACAAGAGTGTCACAGCTACAATACTGTAGACAGAGATACGATAACTGCAATACGATAACCAAACGGTTAAGAATCAGACAAGGAAGTGTACCTATTGGATGAGGACCAGATGTTATTGGCCTCTTTATATACCCACCCTACCTGTGAAATCCATTTGGACTCCACCCTTTTACAACCGCTGCTTTGCATACCCTTTGGTGCCCAAAAAGACATCAGATTAATTCATATTTGACAACATATAATCAAAGATAAAGATAATATTCCGATACATTTTCTAAACCTATCCTTAAAGCTAAAGATTTAGATCTTTACGTTAGAAAACTTCTTATTGAGTAATTTTGTCCTTTTTACCGCAAACGCAAATATAGATAATTAAGATAGGAATGAAGATATTGATATTTGTTTTACATTACTATTCGTTTTACTTTACGTTACTATTTAACACACTATTTAGGAATCTCTGACTTTATATTATATATATAATATTACTAGGTTTTTACGGCTATGCCGTACTTACGCACTTTCCAACGATGTCAGCAGGCCTGATGACTGTTGATGAGTAGCTGTGGGTATTAATTTAAGTGGGAAAATCACATATATATTTCTCAGATGTTCCACAAAGTACGCTAAATTAGGATCGTAAAGATTTATAAGTACATATTCTTAAGCAAAATTAACACATAAATGCGAAACTATTCTAAAGATACTCAAGTTTGGACACGATTATTCGTGTTGGACTGCTTCAAGTGCGCAGCGGATGCGGCGTCACAACCAGTAGCTTCTCAAATGGGTCGCACACACTTATTCTCGATATGCGCGCTTAAGAAGAAGAAGACGGCACACGGATCCTATCCGTGAGATGAAAAACGCACACCACTCCGGTGTTGGTGCAGAAACGCAAATCTATGTGTGTGTGTGTGTGGCGGCAGCGGCACGTTAATACATGTGTGTGTGCGTGTGGCGGCAGCGGCACGTTAATACATGTTTGTGTGAGCCGAACTGAAGAAAAAGGGTGCACGGCGATCCGCTCCTCGCTTGTACCGGCGAAGGGGTTGAGCAAGACTGCAAAGCGAGGAGACCCGAGGTCTGCACCTGTTATGCTGCAGGAAGGGGCAAGCGCAGCTTTCCGCTGCACGCGGTGGATGCTCCAGTTGCACGCAGATGTGGATCTTACTGCAGTCGAAGAAGCACAGAAAAATTCCACTACACGTGATTCAAGCCGGGGGCGACAACAAAGCAAACCGCTTAAGCTATGCGGCCAATAGGAATTTTCTCCAGAAAACGTGGAACGGCCGCCGACGCTATATTGGGAATCAATATTTTAGCCATTGGCGATCGAACGCACAAAAAAGCTTACCACTTATATTTAAAGCACAATTTAAGCTATGAATTGTCAATATTTTTTTTGAAAAACACTCTTCCGTTCGACACCATGCACGTGGATTAATATTTGGGGACGATGCAAAAAGTTGAACTGCACTCGATCACGCCTTCCAGAAAAGAGAACGGAAGTATGAAGATCCAATGTGACCGCAGCTTGTCCAAAATCCCAAACAGGAATTCTTTGCGATATTTTATCGAAAATACACAATTTGCCAGGATCTGGACTTCGCTATGATGGTTCGTTGCCAAATAATTGCGATAACACATATTGGGGTTGCCATCCTGACAACCACAGATTTGATTTTTAGTCCCTGCGACTAACAATGAAAACTGAAAAAGGAGTCAAAAGCAATTACCAAATGTCCTTGGCATGAAATCTACCAAGTTCTTTTCCATTCATGTCCTCTAGGAGATAAATTGACTGACCAATCCTTTCTTTGACTCGGGCCTTGATACCGACAGGAGCGAGTTTCGCGTTAAAATTATTCGCGGCGTTACTTTATACGAAATTGCTTTTAACAACTTCCTGGCCAACCTTAAAAGAACGGGGTCTTGCTGTTTTGTTGTAAGACTTTTGGTTTGCCTCATAAGCCTTGTTCAAATTTTTGGCAATGTTGGAGCGAATTCTTTGAAATTCGTCAGTCCTTGACAATCTTACATCGCCTTCTGCGAGTAAATTCAGTTTGCGCAACAATTTGTAATCATTACCGTGAGATATCATGTGTTGACCGAAAACAACATGATAGGGCGATATCCCGATGGATTGGTGAATCGAGTTACGAAGAGAGCAGTTGATGCTACTGAAGAATACGTCCCATTCGGGATGGTAGGAGCGAATGTAAGCTCTTAAAGCAGCATTAATAGAACGGTTAACTCTCTCAGCTCCGTTGGATTGTGGAGCGTATGCACCAGTAAACATATGACGAACGCCATATTTCGAAAGCAAGTCAGAGAGATCACGGCTTTTAAATTGAGTTCCGTTGTCACTCACGACTGTTTCGGGTACACCAAAGCATTCAAATATTTCATCCCGCAATATATCGATGATCACTTTAGTGTTGAACTTTTTAACAGCCTTTAAGAAGGTAAATTTGGAAAAGTGATCCAGAATGATCAATATACCAATGTTGCCGGATTTATATTTAGGGAATGGGCCGATAAAATCAAGATAAAGTCTTTGGAAAATTCTATCGCTTTGCACTTGTGCTCCCATTGGTGATTTTAAGGAACGATTGGGAAATATCCCAATCGTTCCTTAAAATCACCAATTTAGTGGTCTGGCATGTTTCGCAACTTCGAATGTAATCACGAACGTTGATAACCATGTTTGGCCAATAGAAACGACGTCTAATACGCTCTAAACATTTAGCTACCCCACAATGAGCAGATGTTGGTTGGTCGTGAGCCGAACTCATTACGCTTTGTCGCAACGACTCAGGTACAAACAATTTCCAGCAATCGTCCGGTGAAATATCAGTAGAATTGGGGAAAGTTGCACGATGATAAATAAACTCATCTATGACTTGAAAATCAGGTAACTTTAGAGACAAGAATTTATCTCTGAGAGCAGAGTATTCTTCCGATTGAAATGCACTGGAAGATAGATCAATTTCGGGGCGGATTTCAAGGTCTATTGCAGAAATATCGATATCTTCGAATGATCGAGATAGAGCATCCGCAACCACATTTTCGGTTCCTTTCCGATGTTCGATTTCGAAAGAATAACCCTGAAGTTTGATAGCCCATCTTGCCAATCTACCGCTCAGATCTGATTGGTTCATTAGCCATCGAAGACTTGAGTGGTCGGTGACTACCTTGAAACTTTGACCATCAATATACATTCTGAACTTTTTAATTGCCAGAACTACTGCCATGCATTCCAGTTCGGTAACTGTATAGTTACGCTGGGCTTTATTTAGCTTCTTAGACATGTATGCTATAGGACGTTCACAACCGGAATCATCACATTGAGCTAGAACTGCACCCACTCCATGTAGGGAAGCATCACATTGCAGAATAAATGGTTTGTCATAATTGGGGTGAATGAGACAAGGAGCAGAGCATAACTTGTCTTTGATGTTATCAAAAGCTTCTTGAGCCTGATCGTTCCAACTTAAGGTTTTGCCACACAATAACTCTGTAAGATGGAAAATGACTGTGGAGTAATTAGATATGAATCGCTGGTACCAACCAGTCATACCAAGAAATCTTCTCAACTGTTTTTGGGTCTTCGGGACCGGAAATTCGCTCACAGCAGCGATTTTGTTTGGATTTACTTGAAGCGTGCCTTCGCCAACTAAGTAACCAAGATAGTCTACTTTTTCCAGGCAAAACTGACTTTTCTGGACATTTATTGTCAATCCAGCTTTACGCAATTGGGTGGCTACTTCGGACAAATGCAAAAGATGATCCTCGAAACTGTTTGACAAAACAAGTAAATCGTCGAGGTAGACTAATACATGCGATTTTAATTTATAGGGTATCACCAGGTCCATCAAACGGCACATGGTTTGTGGAGCGTTTGACAATCAAAAAGGCATTCTTTTGAATTGATAAAGCGGCCGATTTGGAACGGTGAAAGCAGTCTTGGCACGGGATTCTTGATCCAAACAAATCTGCCAGAAGGCATCTTTAAGATCAATTTTGGAAATGCAATGTACAGGTGGAAGACGACTCAGCAGTCCATCCATTATAGGGATTGGATATGCATCCTTTACAGTAACTGCATTTAATTTTCTTGCATCGAGACAAAATCGTACCTTGCCTGGTTTGATATGCAAGGTAACTGGAGAAGACCAAGGCTATGAAGGAGCCTCTTCAATAACATCCATTTTAATCATGCGATCAATTTCTAAACACAAAAGTTTTTCTTTAGCTGGCGAAAGTGGATAAAATCGTTGCTTGATTGGTTTAGCATTGGATGTGTCGATATTGTGTTCTATCAGGTTAGTTAAACCTAAACCCTCATTCTCGAATGATGGGAAAAAGTCTATTACTTTCTGCAATTTGGATTTTTGTGAACCCGACAATTGTACGCGAGTAGAGTCTTCATCAGGTTCAAAGTTGATCTCGTTGATCGAGACTGTTTGCTTAATAGAAACTCCAAACGTATACCAGAAATCCATTCCGCATATCACGCTTTGCTTTATGGAAGGAACTATTAAGAATTCAAAGTTATTATCAACTGAGTTGTAAGACAAGGGAATTTGTATGGTGGCTGCAACATATTGCCTTTGGCCATCAGCAGTTCCTACCATCGAATTAAATTTATTAAATGGCTTGGCTGATATTATTTGTTTTGCTAGCTCACCACCTATAACGCTTTTGTTGGCGCCACTGTCCAGGAGAGCTAACTGCGATTGACCAAATATGTCAATGTTTGTGAAAGGTCGAATATCGTTTTTGTTGTAAGTCGAAGGCAAAATGGAATGAACATCATTTGCCACAGAATTTGGTTCTGTTTGTATTTTCGAGGCTAACGGCGGACATTCGTTTTCTTTGCATAACGAATGTCCTCTTGGGAGTTTTCCGATGCCGAATTACATTTTGCGCAGTTGGGCTTATACACCTCCGGTGTTCCGCAACCATAACAAAAAATACGGCGAGTTTTAAGGCAATTCTGGTAACCGTGGCCTGATTCTTCACAGTATCAGCACTTAATTTTCTCGGAAGACTTAACAACAGAAATTTCGTTATCGACATCAAGTTCTTCTTCAGATGGATCTTCGGAATCCTCTTCGTGAAAAATTGCGTTAACAAAACGCTTGCTGGTCTTCGGACGTTGGATTGGCTTTGTCCGAGTGTTACGAAAGAATTCTTCGTGACGATGGCATTCCCTACGCAATGATGCTAAGTTCGGAGTATCTATGTGCCCGGCTGAAGATTATGACGAACTTCTACAGTAATTTCAATGTCCTGCATTGGTTCACGAAGGGAATCTACAATGGAAAGCATTGCATCCAAAAAGTCATCAAAATTTTCGGTACTACCCTGTTTGCGGCGACGCATACAACTTTTGATTTCACGATCAGATCTCTGATCTTGATATCTCTCCTTTAAACGCCTGCTCACTCTGTCCATTATTTGTAAATGTGGACCTATTCAATTGAGTGAATGCCATAGTAATTTGTTCTGTCACTGATTGTAGCATGCTTGCCTGAAAGGACTGCATTGAACTCTGGACTATTTGTTCAACACGGTCTTCTGTAATGACTCTGGAATCTGAGTTATCCCCGCTACGAATTTCCTTTTGGGAATTTTGATCAGACTTCCCGTTCTGTTTTGCTGTAGTTCGAGAAGCTGAATGAGTTACCATCTTGTTACCCTGAGATTTAGTGGAAAGAGCCAAATGAGATCCTAACTCGGATTGAGAACATGACTGACCACAGATGGGGCATTCGTCATGGTTCTTAAGGTAATTGTCAAGGCAAAGCTTATGAAAAGAATGTTTACAACGGGTTTCGACCAAATCCAGATTGCATACTGGCCCGTTGCAGATGGTGCATATCACCGATACTTCAGTATCTAAGTCAACTAAATTTTCATTACTACGCATCATCATTTTTGGTGTTTAAAAATACACACTAGTGTGTATTATATAAAGGCAATCGTTCGTTTTTAGAACAAGAAAGATAAGCGATAAGATCAAACGATCAAAAGTGTGCAAGAAACGGTGATCGTTATCAAAGGTAAGAGAAACGGTAAGATCCAACGATCAAAGGTAAGAGAAACGGTGAGATCCAACGATCAAAGGTAAGCGACAAAAAGATAAAAACGGGTCTTACCCAGGGTAGTAAAGCAGTAGGTTGTATAGTTCAATAGGTACGGTACATATACGGTAAGTGAAAACAGAGTTGTAAAATAAATAAATTTATTTATGAAGTCTTACCAATTAGAAGAGTAACTAGCCGAATCTATCCAGCTAGAGAAGTCTCAATTCTAAATTATAAGAAGGTAATGTTTGAATACTGAAATCCTGGAATAAAACCGACTTTAAATCAGAAATATAAATCCTAAGAATCAATTACTCAAATTGGAATGTTTTTTAACTATAATGTTCGATTATTACCGAACTGATAGGAAAAAACATATAAAAGCATGACAAATCCTCCGGTATGGCTCCGAACCTCTCCAGAGACCATAAATTCCAGGATGGATTTTGAAACACCTGACTGAAACTAAAAGTGGATGGATTGTTTATCAACGGGAAGCTCGGCTGTCAAACGACAGATGCCTAATCAGGCATCGGGCTGGCCCCACGTTGGGCGCCAATTGTAACTGTAACGAACACGATAACCAAACGGTTAAGAATCAGACAAGGAAGTGTACCTATTGGATGAGGAGATGAGGACCAGATGTTATTGGCCTCTTTCTATACCCACCCTACCTGTGAAATCCATTCGGACTCCACCCTTTTACAACCGCTGCTTTGCATACCCTTTGGTGCCCAAAAAGACATCAGATTAATTCATATTTGACAACATATAATCAAAGATAAAGATAATATTCCGATACATTTTCTAAACCTAAAGCTAAAGATTTAGATCTTTACGTTAGAAAACTTCTTATTGAGTAATTTTGTCCTTTTTACTCTGACTTTATATTATATATATAATATTACTAGGTTTTTACGGCTATGCCGTACTTACGCACTTTCCAACGATGTCAGCAGGCCTGATGACTGTTGATGAGTAGCTTGTGGGTATTAATTTAAGTGGGAAAATCACATATATATTTCTTAGATCTTCCACAAAGTACGCTAAATTAGGATCGTAAAGATTTATTAAAGTACATATTCTTAAGCAAAATTAACACATAAATGCGAAACTATTCCAAAGTTACTCAAGTTTGGACACGATTATTCGTGTTGGACTGCTTCAAGTGCGCAGCGGATGCGGCGCCACTACCAGTAGCTTCTCAAATGGGTCGCACACACTTATTCTCGATATCCTGTTATGCTGCAGGAAGGGGCAAGCGCAGCTTTCCGCTACACGCGGTGGGTGCTCCAGTTGCACGCAGATGTGGATCTTACTGCAGTCGAAGAAGCACAGAAAAATTCCACTACACGTGATTCAAGCCGGGGGCGACAACAAAGCAAACCGCTTAAGCTATGCGGCCAATAGGAATTTTCTCCAGAAAACGTGGAACGGCCGCCGACGCTATATTGGGAATCAATATTTTAGCCATTGGCGATCGAACGCACAAAAAAGCTTACCACTTATATTTAAAGCACAATTTAAGCTATGAATTGGCAATATTTGCCTTGAAAAACACTCTTCCGATCGACACGATGCACGTGGATTAATATTTGGGGACGATGCAAAAAGTTGAACTGCACTCGATCACGCCTTCCAGAAAAGAGAACGGAAGTATGAAGATCCAATTTATTTATTTATTTATTAGAAAATATAGCAAGTGACTGCTATTGTAGGCCGTATCCTTACCTCAGCCGAAGTAAGGAGTGTTTTTTAACGATGTGCTCCGACTCACATCATGTGGGCGGAGGCAAGGATAGGTGTCTTAAAACATTTTGTGTATTTAAATCTAACGACAATTCAACATGTAACAAAAAGTATAACTCATTATAAAAAGAACATAAAACACGAAAAGGGTCATGCAACTCGAAGTTTGTTTTACACAAATCAAGAGCAATAGGACGAAAGTGACGAGAAGGTCTAACAGGGACTGAGAAATGCAATTGACTTAGAAGATAGGACGAACAAACATGACCATTAATTAATTTAAATAGAAAAATCACTCCGTGGCAGGTCCGACGATCCTTCAGAGTGGGAAGACTGAGAAGACGCAGCCTGTCGATGTAAGATGGGAGGCGGCGATGTTGGTCCCAATAAAATCCCCGAAGAGCGAACAACAGGAATTGTTTCTGAACCGATTCAATAAAGTCTTGATACTTCGCATATTGAGGTGACCAAACACACGAACAGTATTCGAGAATAGGACGAACAAGAGAGACATAAATAAGTTTTGTGGTGTAAGGATCGTCAAACTCCTTAGACCAACGCTTGACAAAGGCAAAAACACCTTTAGCTTTCCCAACAATTATGCCAATGTGGTCAGAAAAATTCAAATTATGGGTAAAAAGAACTCCAAGATCGGTAACGGAATGGATGCGCTCAAGATCACTCAACCCTAAAGAATAACTTGCAGAGAAACAGTTTTTACGAAAAAATGACATAAATTTACATTTAGAGTTGTTAAGAAACAGCAAATTGTTAATGCACCAGGACTGCACGTTGTTTAGGTCAGATTGAAGAAGCATATAAAAGTCAGGGTTTGTCAGTGGTAAGCATAGTTTGACGTCATCAGCGTACATCATAACTTGGGAATGAAGAACGACATTGGGCAAGTCGTTAATAAAAATGCCAAACAGAAGTGGCCCAAGGTGACTCCCTTGCGGAACACCCGAAGTTACGCGGACGCAGTCTGAAAAAGAACTCTTGAAGGCTACTCTTTGAGTTCGGTTGGATAGGTAGGTGACGATCCAATTCGTCAACAAGACAGGGAAACCCAAAAGCGTAAGTTTTTTCAGCAGCAGCTGGTGATTCACACAGTCAAAGGCTTTACTGAAGTCCGTAAAGACAACGTCAGTTTGGGTGTTATTTTTAAATGAGTTTCTAATAACAGTGCTAAACTCCCGAAGGTTTGTGGAAGTTGACCTGTGTTTCATGAAGCCATGCTGGTAGGGGGACATTATACAGCGACATTGGTGCTGAAGTTCAGCAGTAATTAGAGATTCGAAAAGCTTAGGAAGCGCACTAAGTTTTGCAATCCCTCTATAGTTTTCAATATTGGACTTGCTACCCTTTTTGTGAAGGGGAATTATAAAAGATTCCCTCCAACTATTGGGAAAAAATGAAAGCTGAAGGGATATCTTAAATAATTTAGACAAAGGACTACATAATGCACTGGCACAATATCTCAAAACACAGCTAGGAACAAGATCAGGACCACAAGAGAAGGATAGCTTAAGTGATTTGAGTTGCTGAAAAACGTCGTTTTCGCTGATTGTTGGCAAAAAAATACTGTCAGAGTGCGGAAAGGAGTATGGGTATGGTGTGGTCGAGAACTAATAGATGTATAAGTAGTTTGGAAATATTTAGCGAATAAGTTCGCGATGTCATGCTCGTTCGAGGCGGACTCATTACGGAGGTGAAGACAGGATGGGAAAATGTGCGACTTTCGTTTTGAATTAACAAAAGCGTAGAACTGCTTGGTATTAGCCTGAAACTCAGTTCTACATCGATTTAGGTGGTTCTTATAACATTCAGAGTTGTGAGTCAGAAAGTCAGAGCGGGCTATTAAATATCTAGCACGATCGACTTGCAACCCGGTTCGTCTGAATTTTTTAAAAAGTCTGGACTTCACGTTTTTAAATATTAAAGTCGACGAGAAAACCAGGGAGGCTTATGCGAAATGTCAGGAGAGGGAAACGATGGAACAAACAAGTCAAAACCGGAGTATAGTATGTCATAAAAGAGCTCAACCATGTGCAAGGGATCGTCAGTGGAGTCAATAAAAGTCCAATCGATTGATGATAAATAAGAGATCATGTCAGTGAAATTAGCTTTACGAAAGCAGCGAGCTCAGCTAAAGGACACGGCAGTAGTGGAGTCGAGGCTTCTAGAATTAACTCCAATGTGGGATGATAAACATCTTCAGGGCTGGAGAGAGGATCGATTCTAGAGACGTAAGCATTGGCAAACTCCGACGAAAAAATGAAGTCTAGGACTTTGTCACCACAGTTCTTAATAAAATTTAATTGTCCCAATGAAAGGTCGATAAGGCCATGAATAAGATGGTGAGGTGCAGTGGAAACTAGAAAATTCGAGTCAGGAGAGGGAACCCAAGATATAGAAGGCAGGTTGAAATCACCCATAACAATGAGGTGATCATTAATGCCGAGGGACGAGTGTATATTTTGGATTAGCATTAAATGCTGCAAATATATATCAGTGTCAGACCGGGGTGGGATGTATGAGCCTGAGACATAAACAAAATAATCGTGAACACGGATGCGAACTGCAACAAACTCTAAATTACAATTAATGTCAGTTATCGGAAGCAAGTTTGAAACAAGAGTAGACTTAACAGCGATAAGAACACCACCGCCGATACGCATAAGACGATCACGTCTATAAACGACATAGTTTCCTGCAAATAATTCACTATCAGAGACAGAGGAGTTGAGCCACGTTTCAGTAAAGGCAATAACATTGGCATCAAAGGAGACACTGTTGACGTGTAGTTTACTAAGTTTACCTAGTAAGCTGCGAACATTCTGGTAGTGTAGGATAAAGGAATCTTTTAGTTTTTTGGAGTTCTAGCCTCGGGAGATCGTGGCACACGAGCCGGAGGGTCACTCTTGTTGACAAATTCATGGAAATAGTACATCAGAAATTCCAATTTTAAACGAAGATATATCTCACGTCTTTGCTTAAAACTGAATTTAGTGACAGTAAATTCGGTACCAGAAACATTCAACTTGTTGCTCAAATGAGTCTTTACATCGACCTCAGAGGCCCCTGGATTGAGGCGGGAAACAAAGATTAGCTTCTTAGGAGCAACGCCAGCTAAAGGCGCTGGTCTTCGTTGGGCAACTCCAGAAATTGTAGAAACTTGGGGTGCTCGGCTGGCGCTAAGTTGAGACCGCCGGAGGCACCCCAGGGTGGGCATCCAAGTCCAACGACGCGCAGTCAGCGGCAGCCGACGTGGAAGGTTGGTCGGCGTTGACGGGATGTAGATCCAAAGGCACGTCGAAATTGGCTAGTTGCAGACCCAAAACCATGTCGACACTATTCCCGCCAGATATGGGGGCAAGAACCGCAACTTCACCAGGGCCGTTGACCACGGCCGCGGTGTTATCAGCAGGCTTAGATCGAGGGCTAAACCGCATAAGGGGGCTCGCAGGGTCTGGAACAAATAGGAAGCTATTAGTAAAGTTGCTCATTTGTTGATTTGCGGAGTCACTTAGCAGCTTAAGAGATTTAAAGTGCTGCTCCGCCTTCTGGAAACTGCTTGATAAGTCCCTGAAGCCGGCAGCCATGGACTGAAACTCGAGGTGAGTTTGCCTCATAAAAGCCCTCATGTCCGATTTGATATGCAGGCAGCTCGGGCAGGTCCAATCCAATCCAGAATTGCTCCGTATGCGATCAGCAATACGCGGGCCAATTTGTCCAAGATCGGCGCATGCGGGGTGAGCGATATTGTCGCAGAGCCAACAATAAACAGTGGCCTGATGCAACAGGTTGCCATTATTTAAAAATAATTTGCACAGGAGCAGTCAAATCGAGCAATAAAATTTAACAAATATCGCGGCGAAGGAACCGATCAAAACAAAAGATCGAAAAGCGCGAAAAAAAAAGCTTTTTCTGAGCGCAGAGAAGTAATGAGTTTGTGTGATTGATTTCGCGTATGCAAAACACTTGCACAACAACAAGCACTAGGCGATGCAGCGATAAGCGGTAAACACAGAGCGCAAGAAACAGAAAGGCAGAGCAATCTGATAAAATGTAAAACCAAATTAGTTTTACATAAATAAAGTCACTGTCTTTGATTAAACTGAACCAGCTGTTTTTGGATAATAAATATCACAAAAACGCTGACAACTTGCCAAAAATTTGGGCTGAGTTGAATAAATGTTCACTATGAAAACTTTGAAAAAGGAAGAGCGGTAGAAAAACACGTCCGACACAAAGCTCGTATGCGAAATAAAAATGTGAAATAGAAATGTGACCGTAGCTTGTCCAAAATCCCAAACAGGAATTCTTTGCGATATTTTATCGAAAATACACAATTTGCCAGGATCTGGAATTCGCTATGATGGTTCGTTGCCAAATAATTGCGATAACACATATTGGGGTTGCCATCCTGACTCGACTCCCACACGGCAAAGACTGATTTTCTCTTCTCCAGTTGGACAGTTTCCATATCAATGTCACTGTTGTCTCGACTGTTCTTTGGCCAATGTTGATGATCTTGGCTAGAAACTCAGGTCCCTCGAACCATATCGATTGTTCCAACTCGGTGATAGTGCAGCCCCTAGACAAGATATCAGCCGGGTTGCAGTGAGTAGGAACATGTCTCCAGTGGCAATCTGACGTGAGTTCTTGAATTTCAGCAATTCGATTGCCGACAAAGGTTGATAAGATGGCCGAGTGTTGGCGATTAAAATGTAGAACAATTTGAGAATAGCACCATAGGAACGAAGTTGGCTCTCTGTCAGCGAAGATTCTAATGATTTTTTTTGTAGAGCTGTGCTAACAAATGTGCTCCACACAGTTCTAATTTCGGCAGAGATAGCTTCTTGGTGGGAGCAACTCTGGACTTCGATGTGATTAGCTGTACCTTGGTTAGCCCATCTGATCCGATTGTGCGAGCGGAGATGCAGCATCCATACGCTCGAATGGAGGCGTCCCAAAAGCCGTGTATCTGAAAGGTGTGTACCGCTGATTGGAGGCAATATCGTGGTATTGCTACAGACTCCAACGACGAAAGCGATGCAAGCAGGGACATCCAAGCTGTATGAATGCCTTGGGGTACTGAGTCGTCCCAATGTAGTTTTAGGAGCCACAGCTCCCGGAGGATAATTTTTGCCACTATGATGATGGGAGTAACTAATCCCAACGGATCAAACAGCGAAGAGGCTATGGACAAAATCGAGCGCTTCGTGACGTGGTCCGAATCGACTCTTGACGAGAACGAGAACATAATTGTGTCCAGTACTTGGTTCCATTTTAGGCCAAGCGTGCTGCTTTCGTCGTCCAACTGCAAATGTTTGACTGTAGCGTCATCGACAAACTTCCAGTGATTTGAATGCCATTTTGCGAGTTCTAATTGGCCATCCTGTAGAATCGCTGTAACTTCCCTTTTGATTTGATGTAGCTCTTCTACCGTATCCGCCCCACCTAGGAAGTCATCCACATAGAAAGACGATTTGATGGCTTTAGCTCCAATCTCCAATTTGTCCATGAATTTGTCTGCTAGATATGACAAACTGCGAATGGCTAGATACGGTGCAGCCGCTGGCCATAAGTTACAGTATTCAATTCGAAGGTGCTCAATGGTTGCGATGGCGACGTTCTCCAAAGAATGTATTGGAATCTGCGATCCTCGGCAAACATGTTGACTTGGCGGAACATCTTGACCACATCAGCAGTGATGGCATAGCGATGTATCCGAAAACGCAGGAGTAGTGTATAAAGATCTGGCTGAATGGTCGGTCCGACCATCAGAATGTCATTGAGCGATTTCTGGGACGTCGTCTTGCAAGATGCGTTAAAAACCACTCTGAGCTTTGTTGATGTGCTATTAGGCTTGAGCACGCAGTGGTGCGGAATATAATAATGCGGAGTTTTTAACTGTGGATGGCTCACGGGACTCATGTGTCCCAGATTTTGAAACTCCTGCATAAATTCAACATATTTGGCCCCTACCTCGGGCCTTTTGCAAAGGCTGCGTTCGAGGGAGAGGAATCTCCTTCTGGCAATGTCGAATGAGGCTCCGAGAACGGTAGGTTCATCTTTAAATGGAAGTCGTACTTCCAATCGACCATCTGAATTACGTCGTACCGTTTTTGTGTAGAACTCCTCACAATTTCGCTGCTCTGGCGTAAGTGTGATCTCAGGAGGCTCCACATGATCGATGCGCCATAGCCGTTCCATTTTTTGGTCAATTTTTGTTAATGCGATAGATGAGTACTGATGGAGTGTTCTGGGATGAGCTCGACATCGACCAGACACTATCCATCCAAGTAGTGTTTTTTGGAGTACGGGCAGATCCTTTCCTAATTTAACTTGGCCGACTGCCAATATATCGAAGAAGGTTTCCGTCCCCAAAAGCAAATCGATCCGACGAGACTTGTTGAAGCTCTCGTCGGCAAGAGA
The DNA here is from genome assembly GCA_018903765.1 of Drosophila aff. chauvacae BK-2020. NCBI lineage: Eukaryota > Metazoa > Arthropoda > Insecta > Diptera > Drosophilidae > Drosophila > Drosophila aff. chauvacae BK-2020. Next base: position 364,653 of record JAEIGO010000787.1, on the reverse strand, counting down.
TGAGTGCTGCGGAAGGTTCCACGCAGAAATGTCAATTTCCGATTCTGGATGATAGGCGATGTGGGATGTCACGCAAAAATCAAGGAGCAACTCGAATCCATTGTGCCTCGACTTGATATTGGTGGTTGCATGGTGCTTAATTCGCGTTTGTGTCTCACCAATGCTACGAATCTCGAGGTTGAGCTTGCTCCGTGGCAGTCGAAGTCTTTGGGCAAACTCCTCGGATATGAAATTCACCTGAGAACATGAATCCAGAAGCGCTCTTCCTATTTTGTAGCTTCCAGATGCATCCTTGACCAGAATCAGTGCCGTGGCCAGAATGACACATTCGGAACGAGACTCCGTGTGAGTATGTGCGACTGCGTCCGAAACTTGTACAGGATCCGCTTGAGGGAGTGACAAGGGAGCTGCGGCCGATCCTGGTGATGGCCGATGAAGCAGCGAGTGATGCGGTAGTGCACATGAGTGGCACCTCCGCGCGAAGGGCAGTTGGCTACAAGATGACCCCTGCCAAGGCAATTAATGCATAGCTTGTGGCGCTTTATTGCATTGAGGCGATTATCTAGGGCGAGATTGATTAGTTCTGGGAATCTAAAGGTCTTGTGGTCTGTCTGTGAACAGATGTTACAAGTTTGTGTTGTGCACTTGAAGGACAGACTTGCCTGATTCCTCTGCGAGCGCGACCTATTGCCACCTGGTTGACTCATAGGGGCTTCAGCAGGAGGCTTCTTATCCGATTCCAAATATTGACAATGACGTTCAACGACTCCAACGCATTTGTCCCACGAAGGCGACGTAGTGTAGTCCAGCGACTCATTCCACTTCCTCTTAGTCTCCTGGTCCACTTTGCCCATAACTATGAAGATGAGCATGGCCTCGCAGATCTGTGGCTCGGTGCTCAACGAACGCAACGAGTTGTATAATGCGGATGCATTATCGATTAGGCTGCGCAACTGCTGACCATTTGACTTGGCGACAGTTGGCAATGCGAAGAGTGACGATATGTTATCCAAGAATAGGAGTGTCGCGTTGTCATAGCGCTGCTTTAAGCGGTCCAGCTCCTTTGTGTAGTTGTCTGCGGTCACCTGGAAAGATCGAACCGTTTCAAGGGCTGGTCCTCGAAGACAGTTTAACAACTGGTTGAACTTCTCGATCTTAGACATGGATGGCTGGTGGCCAATAATTTGGTTAAACGACAAGATAAAGTTTTGGTACTCGCAGTATTTGCCGTCAAATGTCGGCAATAAGCGCGGGAGCTTAACTGCAGACGAGCGAGACGACGAGATGTAGTGGAAAATTTTCGCTCGCCAAAGCCTAGAGTGCAACCTAGAGTGTTGCGGCAGAATGAGGTTATGTATGGCGGTGCTCCTGGGGGCAATATGTATAGATGGAGGACCGAGATGTCGACTCCTACTATGGCGATGACACTTGGAGGATGGTATGTCCACTCCAACGATGTCCAATGATGCGGCGGGAGACCCTTGAGTATAGCCGGCAGCTGCGCTGCATGCAGTTGTGCGCAAATGCACTAGCGAAAATCCTATGTGGACGCTGGGTAGACCGGCAGCGAACGCAATGCGCGAATGTACGAGAGTTTGGCAGGGCAAAGGTCGTAAATGCGCGTGCGAGACTTAAAGCAAAGTAAAAATGGGGGCGAACGTAACCACAATCATCACCAAAATTAACTAAAACGTAGCTCAAGTCCTGTCACGATCGCCAAAATGTAAAAACAAGAGCTTTTTCTTGAGTATAAATGATGAGTCGGATGGTGCTAGTTTAATAGTTAAATTTTAATAACAATTCTTGATTATTTCTCCTCACTTAAACTCCTCGTGGCTATTTCTTCAACTTAAATTTTTCATCTGTTTTTATTCTATTCTCTCTTTTTTCTAATTCCTATCTGCCATTCGTTCGCTAATACGAGTTGGCAGCCTAGTGCAACAGCTGTTATGTTAACAAAATTCAAAAAGCGCGGAATTCAAATATATAAGATTATTCTAATTGGGTTTGACCCAACACAATCCATGTTGGGGGGTTTTTTTGTGGATATTTATTTTAGAGTGCAGAGAAAAGATCCTTGATGACGTGAAAGGCCCTCTCCTTGTCTTTAATGCCCTTGATTGGGTCAGACAATTCCGTAATGAATTTAGCTATAATTGTGTCGATGGCCTCCTTTGTGGCGTGCACACAGTCTTGTTCGGCCTGTTGCTTCTGCCGCCGCTGTTCTTGGAGGCTGGAGCTATTGACTCTCATCGATCCTGCTGCCTCGTTCGCTGTCGCTGTTGTAGTCCAGCCGTGGCCTCTGGATGTCGGCTCAGACCTGGCCAGTGCCGTAGATGTTGATGCTGCTGCAGCACCTGTGTCCGTGCCTTGTTCTGGATCACGCTCCGGATGCAGTCTGAGCCGATTGTGTTGCTGTTGCCTAGAAAGGTCGTGCTGAAGCTGCTGTTGTGATCGACGTTCCCTACCAAGTGCACTATTCCTGGGATAATGATAGTTGTTGCTGCTGACTTGGCCCCTGTCTACAAGGCAGTCGTCGTGGACGCCCCTCATTGGTATGTGGTTTTATGCCTTTGCTATAATTTCTCGGGCCGTTTCGCCAGTCCGATCCAAGCCTTCGGCCATCATTCCCACTATATGTGCCGCCACCGCTATTACTGCTGCCAGCGCCGCCCAACCTTTCCCTATGCATGAGTACGGCTCTGTGTCCGGGTTTGTTCTTAGTGTGACCCCTGAAATAATTGTTTAGCACGTGTCGCCTGGCTGAGCGATAGACTGGGCAGCCCTTGTAGCTGGCAACGTGGTTGCCGCCACAATTTGAGCAGCAGGTTGGCGCTTCCTTGGGTTTCGTACAGGCCCTGAATTCGTGCTTTCCAGCACACTTCTTGCAGCTAACTTGCCCCCTGCAGATGGTCGAGAAGTATCCAAACTTTTGGCATTTATAGCATCTGTTGGGCTCTGGTAGGGGAGGGAGTAGTGCGACTCTGGGTCGAAGGCCAAAGAGTCTGCCGCCATTTAAGAGGGTGGAACAGCTCTCCCTGTCCCTCTCCTCTACTGCCGCCTCAAAGATGCCTATTGGCTGATGAGTCTGGGCATGATGCAGCTGTCTTAAATTATGGAATATTACCCCCACGCGATGTAGCTCAACCTTTACATTTTCAATTTCGAAGCCAACCCAGATGTTTGTGATTCTGAGCCGCCATGGGAGTGAACGCATGGGCCCTCTGGCCGCTCCCCTGTAACTGGTGGGATTTATGCCGTTGTTGTTGTTGTTGGCTCCATTATTACAGCTATTGCCGTTGCCAGTGCTGGCGAATGGGAAGGTAGCAGTGGGGGCAGGAGGAGGAGGAGGGTGGTGGGAGGAAAGCAGGGGAAGAGGAGGAGCAGCGGGAGGAACTGGTACAGAGGCGGTAGAGCATGCAGCAGAAGCAGTAGAAGGGGAATCTGTGGCAGTCCCAGTCGCTGCCATAGTGGCTGTGATATGTGCTGATTTCTCTGCTGCGTCTGTTGCCGACACGGTTGCTGTTTCTCGTCATTTTCTGCTCCCGTTTCCTCCCTGTTGATCTTCTTCTTTAGTGCTGGCTGTTGCATGGCCTCCTCACTCTCATAACTGTGATCCAGCTCCTTGGGTCTCTTCCTGATGGTGCTCGTGAGTCCTAGTACCGATTTGTGGTTATTGGTGCAATTGTTGCTGTCGTAGCTGTTGCTATTATTGTTGCTACTGCAGCAAAGTAGATTATTGGCGCTCACATCGATTAGTGAAAGGGAGGAGGCGGAGACGGTGCTGTTTGATGATTCCGTGGACAGTGAGAAGCGCACGATTAGCTTGGGTGATGGGCGACGAGGGGTGGGTGGGGCGGAGGCCGAGTTTTGTTTTCGTTCAAGTTCCTCATCAATTCTTTTGTGTTGTTGTTTCAGATGCGGCTGTGGCGGTGAGACACGCCCGGTGTTGAGGGCATCGAGGATCTGCTGTCGCCATACGGCGACGTGAGATTGTGGAATAGAGACTCCATTAGCATTGGTATCATCATCTCTGTCATCGCCATAAACATCATCATCATTTTGATCGTCATCTTCGGCATCATCACGCTTACGTTTGGACCCATTTAGGGCTTCTGCAAGGTTGGTAGTAAGTATAAAGGAATGCCCATTGTTATTCAATTGTTTACTCTTAATCGTTTTTCCGTTACAGTTGTTCATTATGGTCTTGGAGTTTAGACTTCCCTTGCCACCAGAGTCATCAGCGGTGGCCGCAGCCAACGCAGACTCAGTGCCACAAGCTCTTTGAGCAGTGAGGGAGTATCGAGGAGCCGGAGTAGGTGGTAGATCAACAATAGCATTGGCCTTGGCAACCAGTACAGCCTCTACACTGTGTCGCTTCGTGGCCGGAGCCATTGTACGCGACTGTGGAGAAGGAGGAGGAGAGGAGGAGAGCGGGTCCGCGAATGGTCCTTCACCCATGCTGTCAAATGCTGACGCCTCTATTTGCTCCGGTGAGTTGGCCAGGAAGGGGCCTCCCGAGAGGGTCGTCTCACCGTCCTCTGAGTCAGATCCAGCCGCATAGGCGTTCATGTAGAACTGAAATTGTTTTTCCTGTTGCTGCTGCTGCTGAAACTGCTGTTTTTGTAGTTGGTCCTGATGCTGCGTCTGTCCTTGCGGGTGTGACTTATCCCCTGGGGCGTCTTGCATCTTCAAGAGGAGTACACTAACAAATGGAGTGGTCCAGACTCTCCTCAGAAATCAAAGAGGTACGAGTAGAATTGTATAAATCATTTAAGTGCTTAAATAAAAGCGCTGTAATATCAAATCAGACCAAGATAAAAATCGTTGAGATTCTTATTGAAAAATACAATAAAATACGCGAATTAATCTCAGCTAATAAAAACAGGCTCAGCGGCCTAAACTGGGTGCAAGCTTCAGACATCTTAAAACGATTGCGGGAACAATTGATTTGTGTATCAGATAGGCATGAATTATTTTTATTTTGCCCATCTATATTAAGTACACCTGCATCATTTGATCCATCAGTGTTGCTGTCACCGGACGTTAAGGAGTCGGATGAGACTATTAACGTGTCCGTAAAACCTGCATCACTTGACTCATCTGTGTTGTTGTCAAGGGACGTTAAGGGACTATTAACGTGTCAACACAACCTTCATCATTTGATCCATCTGTGTTGCTATCAACACGTAACGTGCCCGAACAACCAGAAGGCATCCAGCCAAGTATAAATTTAACAATGGCTCAGACCAAACTTGAGAAGTTTTTTGGATGCTCTCAATATAGTCGACACCATAAAAGGTGCACATGAGCAACTGGCTGTGTCGATAATCAAGACAAAACTAAAAAGGTCAGCCAGAAACCTGATTAACAGTAAGACAACAATAATTGAAGTCATAAACAAGCTTCAGTCCGCTGTTAAAGGTGAATCAGTTGAGGTGTTATCAGCAAAATTGTTGAACCTACAACAAAAGAGCAAAACAGCGAACGTTTACACCCAAGAGGTGGAGCTATTAACTAAAGCTTTAGAGGGAGCCTATATTAATGATGGGCTACCCCAAGAACTGGCAGCCAAATACAGTGTAACACACGCTGTAAAGGCAATGACTAAAAATTGCTCAATAGATAATGTAAAACTTATCATGCAGGCAGGCACGTTCAACAACATGAACGATGCAATCTCGAAATTCGTAAACAGTTGCACTGACGCAACTGGGCATTCAAATGCCGTACTCTATTATAATAATGTAGCGAACCGCGGAGGTTATCGTAACCGAGGTGGACAACACCGAGGTGGATATAACCGAGGCGGCCAAAACCGCGGAGGTTATAACAACTATAACCGGCGCTACAATAACAGAGGTAATTATCGATGAGGCCAAAGGAGCAACTCCAACAATAATGCCAATAATGGACAAGTCCGAGTTGTTCAAAGCAACCCGGAAAACCAGCAGTGACCTTTAGGTGCAAAAACCTAATATATGCCAAGGTTCATAAAGTAAACCTCAGTCTCAATATATTTATAACACTAACAAATGTAGCAACTCGTAAAAAACTAACATTTTTAATTGACACTGGTGCAGATATATCCCTATTAAAAACTGATTCCGATGTCTTTCATGACATCAACAGGGATAAAATAATTAGTATTCAAGGCATAGGCAAAGGAGTAATATACTCGAAAAGGCCAACCCTAGGTAGAGAAACAGAGAAATTAAAAAATCCCGCCAATTTTTAACTTGGTAGATTTTAATTTACCACTACCAAGCGATGGGATTATAGGTTTAGATTTTATAAAACGATTTAATTGCGTTTTAGATTTTAAAAAGAAAGAGGATTGGTTTACATTGAGACCATCTAACTTACAGTTTCCAATCAATGTTCCCATAGAGTTTAACTCTGGTAATAACCAGCAAGAACGCAAGTCGTCAAAAATAGAGCTAACCTCGAATGAGGATAGCATATTGATCCCAAATCAGGAAATTCAAACAGGCATTTATGTTGCAAACACAATTGCCACAGCATAAAATGCATTTGTCCGTTTATTAAATACAACCAGTACCGACCAGTTAATTAACATCAACAACTTGCAATACGAATCACTTTCGAACTATGAAATAGTTCAAACTCCTCCAAGCAATAGGGAAAAAACTGTCCTAGCTCAACTAACTAAGAATTTTCCACCCCAGTTCAAAACAAAACTGGTGGAACATATGCACCATGTATAGTGATGTGTTTGGTCTTGAAACAGAGGCGATCACAGCCAACAATTTTTATTAACAAAAATTGAGACTGAAAGATACAGAACCGGTTAGCCATCTGGAAGAGATCCAGAAGCAAGTAGGGAAACTGATTACGGATCGTATAGTCGAACCATCCGTATCAGAATATAATAGTCCACTCTTGTTAGTTCCGAAAAAAGCCCTTCCGGGCTCAATAGATAAAAAATGGCAATTAGTAGTAGACTATCTTCTGGTACCGAAGAACTAGTGAGATGGTTCTGAGGTGGGCAAGCTGAAGCCACCGGACGGGTCGCAGGTTGCGGATAGCGCAAGGCCTCCTGTGGAGGTTAGCTGCGAATAGCGACTTGTCGTGAATAAGCAGTCCCGGACAACAGCGGGTACCACACCGTTGTAGTACCGACAAGGCGCTTGTCTGACCGTCTTTAACACATAGTCTTACACACTCCATACATCCTACAAGTGTTCCTACCCACATCCTATCCCCAACATCTCACAAGGGCATTGGTGACGTCCTGAGGCAATGGTGCCACCTCACCCCCCTAAGCCAGGGTGTCATGCGTTTCCGTGCCAATTGGTTGGTTTGCAGTCAGGGGTAACCGACTGTATTCGGACGGAGCCTCACCGATACCTGGCCGCCTCAGTGAGTAAACCTGGCCCCAGCGTGTTAATGGGGGCTATGACACGCTGGTAATACCTTCCCCTACACTCGTGGGACTAATTCATGGACACAAAAAAGCTTAAAAACTTTAACACGCGGGACTTAACCGCAACCCAGGTGGCAGAGCGGATAGAGGAGGCGGCTCTGGACGACGGTGGTAAGCTGTCGCTGCGTAAGGGCTTGGCCCCTCACCCTAGGAGCGCTGCAAAGCTGAAGGGCCTGACCCTGACGCAGAGCGCCTCAAAGAGTGCTGCAATGCCAAAGGGCTCGACCCCGACGCAGAGCGCCTCGAAGGGTGTAGCAGACCTTCAAGTCTCGAGTGGCCGGCAGTGAGGCCACCAAACGTACTGACAGCAGGGGGGGTTGCAGTGCCCGGCACTGCCCCAGCGGCTGTCCCGCAGGCGGGCGACGCCAGCAGGAGAGACGCTGCAACACCCTCTTCCGGAAGGTCGAGGCAGCAACTGGTGAAGCAGCCTGTCCCAGCGGCAGGTCATCCTGGAGGAGCCGGTGATCCCCTGAGGCAAGGACTCAGCGGAGCCGGCCGTAAGTGGTACCTCCGGTACCTCGAGCGTGGCTTGAGGCCGGAGGAGGCCCGGAAAAGAGCACTGGAGCACCGTGCACCGAACGGCCAGGCCGTTGCGGGGACGAACGTGTCTCCAGTGGAGAGAGTCGGCGGCCAGGCCGTTGCGGGGAGGAAGAGGCTACTGCAACACACGTCGCCGCTTGACCTCCCCAAGACCGAGTCCAAACGGACCAAGAGAAGGAACGTCGCAGCGCTGGAGGGATCGAGGGATCACTTTCGGGAATGAGGGGGGCTCCCGGTTGATTCGCAACTGGAAGGTCTCCTCAGAACCGTCAATGTCGGATCACAGGATCATCCTGTTCGACATTCATAGTAACCTTAGATTCAGCAGGGTTATCAGGAATCCACGACGGACTGACTGGCCAGCCTATCAGTCCTGTTTGGGATTAAATCTGAGCAGACTGAATCATAGTAGGAGAGTATCGTCTCCAGAAGATCTTGAGCAACTCTCAAGAGAAGTAGGAGACACAATCTTGGATGCATATCATGCAAGCTGTCCCGAAAAATCCTTAGAGTCCAGTAGGGACAATCCCTGGTGGAATAAGAAACTAGGACTACTTCGTGCAGAAGTCAGAAAGCTGTTTAACACAGCTAAAAAGAACAGCGCAAATTGGGAACTTTACACCAAAAAGCTGACAGAATATAACAAAGAAATCCGGTTCAGTAAGCGTGCTCACTTTCGGAGATTCTGTTCCACCATAGAGCAAGCCGCACCTGCGGCTAGAGTGTTTAAGGCAATCTCAAAAGGCAAAGTACTTTCTGAGCTCTGTCTGAAGAGGGCGGATGGGTCATTCACCGAGGACGAGGAGGAGAAAGCAGAACTTCTCCTGCAAACTCACTTCCCCATGTGTAGAACCATCTCCGATATAGACAACAGCTACGAAAGGATCCCCAACGGGAGACCCAACTGGAGCCTGGCTGCAGCGATCGTAACTGAACAAAAGATTAGGTGGGCGTTGAGTACACTCAGCCCCTACAAGGCTCCGGGGGTGGATGGAATCATACCCATCCATCTTCAGAAGGGTGTCGAACAGCTAATGCTGTTCCTTATAAGTATTTTCCGGGGAAGCCTAGCAATGGGTTACATTCCTAGGGCATGGAGAACGGCTAGGGTGATCTTTATCCCGAAGGTTGGGAAGAAAGACCCCTTCCATCCCAAATCCTTCAGGCCGATCAGCCTAACCTCCTTCCTGCTGAAAACCCTTGAGAAGATTGTGGACAACCACATTAGAAACTCGCACTTGGTGCGAAGGCCTCTGCATGCGAATCAGCATGCCTATAGAGAAGAAAAGTCTACTGAATCGGCTCTCTTGAGCCTGGTGAACAGTATACAGCGCTCTGTAAAAGCCAAAGGGGTAGCTCTTTGTGCCTTTATGGACATAGAGGGTGCTTTTGATAACACAGCTCATGACGTTGTGGTAAGAGCCCTCTGCAGAAGGGGAGTTGAGACGGGTCTAACGACCTGGCTGGGCAAACTCCTTGATAGCAGAATAGCAGAAGTCACTGTCAACAGTGTGACTGTTAGAGCTCAAACCACCAGAGGCTGCCCGCAGGGGGGTGTCGTATCACCACTACTCGTGGTGGACGAGCTGCTAGTTAAACTTACAGCAAATGGGTTTGAATGTCAAGGCTATGCCGATGATATTACTCTTGTATGTAAAGGAAATTTTGAGAGCACATTGTGCGACAGGATCACACTGGGCCTAAGACTTAGCTTAGACTGGTGCAGAGACGTGGGGCTGAATATCAATCCAGCAAAAACCACAGTGGTCGCCTTCACCAATCGCTACAAGCTGAAATCCATTCGGCCCTTAGCCATTGGGGGCGCAGAGATTCCGATCTCCACTGAAGTCAAATATCTAGGAGTCATCCTAGACAAGAGACTAATGTGGAGACAACATGTGGAACATGCCGTTCGCAAGGCCACTATGGCCCTAATGAGCTGTAGGTCTCTTGCAGGGAAAAATTGGGGAGTATCTCCAAAGATCCTACTGTGGATGTATGTTGCTATGGTGAGGCCCATAGTCAGCTACGGGGCTGCGGTTTGGGCGAATCGCGCTGACCTTGATGTCACAAAAAGGCAACTGGGCAAACTCCAGAGACTTGCCTGCACGTGCATCTCGGGCGCTATCCGCACTTGCCCGTCCACTGCTCTGGATGTGCTGCTCGGGCTTCCACCACTGCACTAGCATATCAAGCACAGTGCGCGCAGATCTACCATGAGGATAACAGGGGCAAGACCAGCTGACCTGTTATTAGAATATCCGCAGGATGTTCAATTGGCCAAGTTTAGCTTTGATAAGCTCTTTAAAACAGAGCTTAGCAACAAGTCGGAGTGGACCAGGATGTCTACCACCTATGATGTGAAATCACATGCTATTAGGTGGTACACTGACGGCTCACTAACAGAGGATGGTGCGGGTGCGGGTGCCTGTGGACCCCGACTCAAATATCACGAACCTCTAGGGAAATTCGCCAGTATCTTTCAAGCAGAGGTACACGCGATAGAGAGATGTGCCTCGTTCAATATCGAGCGGGGTTACAATCGAAGAGACATAGCCATTTTCTCAGATAGTCAGGCAGCAATCAGAGCACTCAGTGCACATAAGATTGTTTCCAGACTAGTTTGGCAATGTATAGGAACACTCAATGAGTTGGGTGTGAACAATAAAGTAACCATATACTGGGTACCAGGGCATGCGGGGATCCCCGGCAATGAAGTGGCCGACATAATGGCTAGAAAGGGGGCGAGCACCCCCTTCTATGGTCCAGAGCCCTTCTGTGGACTTGGGCCAGGAGTCATCAGCCAGAGCAGTCGTCCGGATCTCATGACTGCCTGCGATGACTTCTGGCGGTCGTCGAAAGGGGCCAGGCAGAGTAAACGTCTGCTAGGCAGCTACAACAGTAAGAGGACCAAGGAATGTTTGGAGTTGAGCAAAGGATCTCTCCGAATAGTCACGGGTTTCCTGACCGGGCACTGCAGACTGCGCAAACATCTGCATAATCTCAAAATAGGGGAGGACAGTCTTTGCAGACTTTGTCTGGAAGGAGAAGAGACTCCGGAGCACCTACTTGAGGAGTGCCCGGCTATCAGTCGGATGAGGTTGGCCCACTTTGGGGGCCTTACACTCACCACAAAGGTAATGAGGGCCCTTCGACCAGGCGACATCATCGCATTCCTGCGATCGATTGAACTGTTCGAGGAGCTATAGCTCATTCACTAGGACGAGGGCACAATAGACCCTAGTGGTCGCAGTGCCGTAACCTCTAGAAAATTATTATTATTATTATCGTCAAATTAATAAAAAACTTTTGGCTGATAAGTTTCCTCTGCCAAGAATCGAAGATATTCTAGATCAACTTGGCCAAGCAAAATATTTTTCGTGTCTTGATTTAATGTCAGGATTTCATTAAATTGAACTTGATGAAAATTCAAGAGATATAACGTCGTTTTCAACGAGCAATGGCTCATATCGCTTTACGCGATTACCTTTCGGCTTAAAAATATATATATATTATATATTATTTACATGTACTGGGGGCCTGTAATATTAAGAGTTTGTATGACCCTTGAAAAAGGGTCGTTACAGTGTGGAGCGGTGTTAACTCAAAAGCACAATGAACTCCAACTTCCAGTTGCATACGCTTCAAGAGCCTTTACAAAAGGAGAAAGTAACAAGAGTACAACGGAACAAGAGTTAGCAGCAATTCATTGGGCAATAGTGCACTTCAGACCATATATTTATGGCAAGCACTTCACTGTCAAAACAGATCACAGACCACTCACGTATCTGTTTTCAATGGTAAATCCCAGCTCTAAACTAACCCGAATGAGGCTAGAACTAGAGGAATATGACTTCACTGTAGAATACCTAAAGGGCAAGGACAATCATGTAGCGGATGCGTTATCAAGAATAACCATCGACGAACTAAAACACATAAATGCATCCATATTAAAAGTCACTACGCGAAATCAAAGTAAACAGAAGAAATACTGCGCAGGAAATGAACAATTAGAATTGCCAAAGAAATCTATTGTCAACGCTTCTAAGCCCAACGTATATGAAGTCATAACAAATGACGAAGTACATAAAGTAGTGACCTTGCGAATAACCGAATCCAAATGCTCATTGAAGCATGGAAATAAAGTTGTTGCGAGAATTGATGTTAGCGATCTGTACACCAATGGAATTCTAGACTTAGGTCAGTTCTTCCAAAGGCTTAAAACGCAAGCCGGTATACTTAAGATCAGCCAACTCAAAGTGGCACCGAGCGAAAAGATCTTTGAATTAACTTCAATAGAATTTTTTATCAAAATGGGCAATAAAAAACTAAAAACATTACGAGTAGAGCTACTCAAGCCGGTGACCCTAATAAAAAATACAAAAGATCAAGAAGCGATTCTGTTTACAAACCATGACGATCCCATACAAGGTGGTCATACAGGCATTTCAAAAACATTGGCCAAAATAAAAAGACACTACTATTGGAAAAACATGACACGTGATGTCAAGGAGTACATACATAGATGTCAAAAATGCCTGACGTCGAAAACAACGACGCACACATAAACAACTATGACCCTAACCGACACACCAACTAAAGCTTTCGACAGAGTGATAGTGGACACAATTGGTCCGCTACCGAAATCTGAGTCTGGCAATGAATACGCAGTAACTTTAATCTGCGACCTAACAAAATATTTAGTTGCCATTCCAATTGCAAATAAAAGTGCAAACACTGTCGCTAAAGCAATTTTTGAAAATTTTATTCTGAAGTACGGTCCAATGAAGACGTTCATTACGGACATGGGAACAGAATATAAAAATTCAATTATAAATGATTTGTGCAGTTATATGAAAATAGACAACATAACGTCTACTGCATATCACCACCAGACTTTGGGTACCGTTGAAAGAAGTCACAGAACCTTCAACGATTACTTTCGTTCATATATATCAGTTGACAAAACTGATTGGAACATATGGTTACAATATTTTGTGTATTGTTTTAACACTACACCATCAGTAACCCATAATTACTCTCCATATGAACTAGTATTTGGTAAGCCAAGCAACTTACCAATACATTTCAATAGAATAGATAGAATAGAAACGCTATATACTAGATGACTATGCTAAAGAGGTTAAATTTCGATTAGAAAACGAGTATAAGAGGGCCCGTATAATGTTAGAAAATAATAAAATAAGACAAAAACTAGCATATGACAATAAGGTATCAGACTTTAAAATAGACATAGGCGATACAGTTTTATTGAAAAATGAAACAGCACATAAGTTAGAACCAGTCTATATAGAACCATTTGAGGTCATTAGAATAGAAGAAAGGAATAATATAGTAATAAAAAATAAGAAAAATAGGGAACAAAAAGTTCATAAGGATAGGTTAAAACCAATATGAAAAGTATAATAATATTAATCCTAAAAAAAAAAACAGTGAAGAAAGTAATTTTATACATTTAAAAAAAAAGGAATTAAAAAAAATATATATATATAGATATAGATATAAATATAAATATAAATAAATAAATAAATCACTAAAAAAAAAAAAAAAAAATTAAAAAAAAAATATATATATATAGATATAAATATAAATATAAATAAATAAATAAATCGCTTAAGAAAAATCGTATAAAATAACTTCATAAAATTACGTTATTTTTCAAAAGGAGGGAGATGTAGTATGCACATATAGCTATGCACCACTGTTATCACTGTTAGGGAGATTGGTGCGTGAACTCACGGCGAGCGGTCGCCCGCGCAGGCGCTCCGGCTAAAAATCGCGTTGTGGCAGTGGCCCTAGGGTAAAAAAGTGGAAACGGTGGTCAGGATGCAGCGAGAGCGTGGACTCTAGACTCACCATTCGAGGCACGGCTCCTGTGGCCTGTAGAAGCCATATCGGTGCACACCGATCCGGCGAGACGGATGTCGGCCAGGGGTAAGCGGGGATAGTTCATCCCAAAACTTTCTCTTCGCCATCTCTTCCGCCTTCGCACTCTTTCTCTTCGGGTCAAATGTGGACGCCCCCACATATTGTGCCGGTCACGCCAGCTGTTCGCCAGCTGATCGCACGATTAGCTGTTGAGCAGTGTTGTGCAACGACCGTACTGCGCTAATCTGGCAGCGCTACGGCGACGCTCACTAGCGCCACCCGGTGGGGATATAGACCTGGTGCCGTGACGGAAGCTGCTTGCTATGAGCTTCAGCAAAACGATTGCGGCAAAAGGAGTAGCACACCTTTCCGGGCTGCTGCTCGGGATCCTTGGCAAGGAGTCCGAATCCTGCTGCGCTTCGCCCCGACCGAGGTGCGCACGCGGAGCCTAAGGGTGAAAAAAGTCATGGATCGGACCGACTGCCATCCCCACCGCCATGGCGGATCACCAAAAAATGGGGCTCTGGCGACCGAGGCGGAGCGGTATAACCCCCATCAAATCCAAGTCGGAGGGAAATATTCGGCCATCGAGGGAGGCTCTGCGTCGACTCGAGTCGGTCGTAACGCTTCGACTCAAACCCGGAGCATTCCGGGCGAGGTCACCCTGCTTCCCATTGCGGGAAACAGGATCAAATCCACGCAGCGTCTGCCCATATTGGGCGGCTGCGTGGTCTGCGTCTGAGCCATAGTGGGCGCAGTTACAGAACCTGGCAGCAGGTATAAAATGCAGCCAAGCATTGGGCGACAATGCAATTAACTGGAATGTCTGTGAATAACACAATTACTCCAGGTGGCAGCCACAAAAGTGGAAATCCACCCGTGGGAAATCCCACGGTTAGGGCAAGGATTCTGGAGGCCCTAACGAACACTCCAACAAAGCCTGACATGGCGGTGGCTGACTTGGCCGCCACGCTAGGTAATGCACCAAGCCAGGAGGAGCAACAGAGCAAGGGAGGCGCAGCTGCTTTTAGGAAGAGAAGCCTGATAGCCCGTTCCCCGCCACCCCTCGTGCCATCACCGGCGCCGGAGAGGAGTGGATGCCGCGACCACGTCGACTCGGCCAAGAGGGGCACGCTTCCAAAAAGAAGCAGGGCTGCGCAGGCGGGGCGCACTCCCGACTCTGAAGAGGAGAAGGAGCAAGAGCCCACTCGAGCCGAGAGCGTCGCAAAGCTCTGGAAGCTGCTGGAAGAACTCCACAGCCTGGTGCACGACAAGCAGGTGCGCCACATCAACGTGGCGATGAAGGCGATGATAGCGGAGATGCTCAAACTCCAGGTCGCCATCGGAGAATCGGCAACGTCCATCGACGAGTCCAAGAAGGACATCGTGTGCTGCAAGTGCGCCCAGAGCATCCCAGGTGGACAGCCCCGAGTGGACAAGGCACAACAGACGGCGGCAGTGCCAAGGAAGGACCGGTCAGCGTAGACGGACCCGTGGCGAAGACTCAGCCAGCCAGACGGCTCAGCCACAGGTGGCGAAGCCCCAGGGCAGCTGCGACTACCGCTAGTACAGGCCGGATCGAGGAACGGGGCCAGGACAGAGCGGCCAGCTCCTCCAAAGCGGCCAGCTCCCTCAACGAAGACAGTCCCCCCTAAGCCTCGGACAGGAGAAAAACGGCAAGTGAGCTCTGCCGTACCAGACGAGTCCGAGCCCAGGACTGCCGGAAGCTCTTGGAGCACGGTGGTTAAGAAGAGAAGGCCGCCCCGCAGAACTCGCCCGATGCGGTGATAGTGGAGGCATCGGGAAAATCCTACATCGAGATCCTAGCGCTGGCCACGCGAAGGGAGGATGACCAATTAACCGACCTCGGAGGGGCGGTTAAGAACGTGCGTCGAACGGCCAGGGGAAACCTGCTTCTGGAGGTAGACAGGGGCAGCACAGAGAGTGCCGACTCTATAAAGGAGAGTATCTCTCGGGTCCTGGGCGATGCGGCGGAAGTGCGAGCCCTGACGGAGGACTCCAAGGTCAGCATCTTCGAGATCCGGAACTTTGACGTCATCACGACGGAGAGCGAGATCCGCGCTGCCTTCACGAAGCAATATCAGCTCGGTGAAGGATCCGTCAAGGTCCGGAGTCTCCGGCCCGGCTACGGGGAATCAAAAACGGCTGTAATTAGCCTGCCGTGCTCGATGCCTAAGGAGGTGCGGAAGCGGGGAGAGATCCGCATAGGATGGACGAGTTGCAGAGTACGGGAGCGTGAGGGCCCCCCTCGCTGCTACAGATGCCTGGAGCTCGGGCACATTGCCATCAGGTGCAAGAGCCTGGTAGACAAGAGCAGCTGCTGCATCAAGTGCGGCGATGCAGGCCATAAGGCAGCCGCATGCAGTAAGGAGCCAACAGGCCAACCACACAGAGGAGCCCACCAAGGACCCGGCAGCAATAGCCGCCCGGCCAGGAACGGCGGTGCTGGCCCCCGTAGGATATGCAGTTGATTCAGCTCAACCTGAATCACTGCAGAGCGGCACAGGATTTGCTGCTGCAGACGGTGCGGGAGGTAGCGGCATATGTCGCTATCCTTAACGAGCCCTATAGGACGAGGGAAGGAGCGGAGTGGGCCAAGGATCGCACTGGCAAGGCGGCCCTATGGCTTTGCGGCGACAGCCAAAGGAGTATGTCCAGCATCCGGTCAGGGGATGGCTTCGTGAGGGCAAAGGTAGACAGCCACTGGATCTATAGCTGCTACCTGGCGCCGAGCCTTCCATTAGGAGCGTTCTGCCGGATCCCGGACGACCTGAGCAGCGACTTAAATGCTGGCCTGGAGCTAGCGGGTCAGAAGACCGAGGCGGTCCTGATCTCGAGTCGGAAAGCGGTGGAAACGGCCGAGGTGTGCGTCGGCGGAGCCGTGATAAAGTCACAGAGGGCAATCAAATACCTTGGTGTCCTCCTAGACTATCGGCTCTCCTTTAAGGAGCACCTACAATACGCCCAGAAGAAGGCCTGTGGGACGGTCGGAGCCCTCTCCCGCATGCTTCCGAACACCAGAGGGCCTAAGCACGCAACCAGGAAGCTGCTGGCTGCTGGACGACCTCGCAGCTGCTGTATGCGGCGCCTGTGTGGGCTGAGGCGATTGGGACAAAGTCCTATATGCGAGGGGCAGAGTCAGCCTACAGACTCTGCGCCATACGGGTGGCGTGCGCATTCCGCACTATTTCGGACGACGCCGTGCTGGTGATAGCTGACCTTGTGTCACTAAAGGAGCTGGTACGTTTCGAGGGCACCCCGGACCCGAGAGTGTCTCCAAGGCGGAGCTCAAGAGTGACGCCAGATGGAGGAGTTACGCCAGCTGGCAGGCCAGGTGGGACGCCTCGTCCAAAGGCCGTTGGACGCGCAGACTGATCCCCAGCATTGACGTCTGGATGGAGAGGAAGCACGGGCAGGTGGATTTTTACCTGACCTAAGTGCTGAGTGGGCACGGATGCTTCAGGAGCTACCTGAAGAGATTCGGCCACGAGAAGGAGGACGGCTGCCCGGAGTGCGGATCCGGGATAAACGAGGACGCAAAGCACGTCATCTTCGAGTGTCGCCGATTTGACGAGGAGAGGAACGCGCTGGAGGCGGTGGCAGGGTCGGCGATCACCGAGGACACGCTGGTGCCGCTGATGCTGGCGGACCCAAGGACGTGGGACGCGGCGGTAGAATTTTCAGCAAAGCTGATGAAGACGCTGAGGTCCCTGGAGAGGACGAGGAAGGAGGGGACGGGCTGAGCGGCCTTCCTTTGTGCGAAGCATTGCTTTGCGGCCGTACCGCACGAAGCGGGCCCTTGCCCCGTCACGCCACTAAATGGCGCGTTCTTGTATGTTGATTGTTTCTTAGGTTAAATAAATAAACGAATATAAAAAAAAAAACACTGTTATCATAAACAGTCCAGGCCAAGTGCAAATGTAATAAGAGCGCCCAGTTGAAGGCCAACACACATAATTGCATAGCCGGCATTCTCACTCTGGCCAAACGCTGCTATGTGTGCCCACTGCACTCCATCTCCTCCAGCGCCGTCGATCGGCGACAATACATATATATCTACATATAAGTTATGTATATAAGCGTCGCAGCGCTGCAGCCTACGACGGCAGCGCTGCTCACCGAATTAGACTAAGAAACATTTGTGTTTAAAAATAAAGAACCATTAATAAAATTATAAAACCAATTATAAAACCAAAACCTAAAGCGACTTATTTCTTCGTATACTGGGACAAAATTATAACTGGGTGGTGTATATGTGTATGTATAGGGGAACAAGAGTAAAAAACTGGCAATTGCCGTAGTCAATAAATCGTTCTATATCTGTGCGAATAATGTCAGTACAAATGCTGTAGTAGTGAACAATAAAAAATCCGCTATATGCCACTAAACAGGCGATGTATATTTACTGTGTTCTGCGGGAAAAGATAAATTCTAATCTGTTCTGTTATTGTATAAATTAACTAGAATTTGTGTTAGTTTGAATTAATTTTGCTCGGCTGGCATATATATAAGTTTAAATATTTATTTTGACGTATATATATATATATGTTCAAGTTTTGTAATGTCTTTATTGTTGTTGTTGCTGCTGCTAGCTGACACTCTAGTGTGGTCAATAATTTGTTAAAATATTAAATTTGATAAAATATTTGTTTATTCTCTAATTTAGTTCTTTGAGAGTTGTTGAAAGGATCCAAATAAAAATACCTTCATTCGCTGAGTTGATATTTCAAACTGATTTTATTTTCTCTAAGTTCTAGCTTAGGTAGCTAACATGAGATTTACATATTCTAATCTTATCTCTAACTAGACCAACGCAGTGGCCATCTGTTCCCCAGACGTGGGAAAGAGACTTATTCCTTATCTTTTAGGGAAATGTACGCGACCGCTAGTATCTTTAAGGGATGAACCCACGCGGAGTTCCTTGTGTACTCCCATATAATTATATCTCACGCTCAAAATAAGAATGGAAGTCGAGTGGAAAAATTCGGAGTTCTTTTGACTGTGTGGGCGGACGATCAAAAATCCCAAAGAAAAAGCGGCATTCAGTACAAATTTGCAAACGCCAGACCGCATAATTAAAAGTGTTTTCGCGCTTCATTTTTCGGAAGTAAACCAACAGTAAAAAAATGACTGATGTGGCTGAGCAGGAGAACGAGACCCCCGTTGTGGAGAAAATCGCCGCCTGACCATCGGACTTCGGATCCAAAGGACTTCGGATTCCAGGCTCTACCTGGAACATCCAACTGGAACACCAGAAATTACTGAGTGAGTAGAGTGCGGTGATGGTACGCGGAGGCCAGAAAATCAAGATAAATAAGAGTGTAAAAACAAGAGCTTTTTCTTGAGTATAAATGATAAGTCGGATGGTGCTAGTTTAATAGTTAAATTTTAATGACAATTCTTGATTATTTCTCCTCACTTAAACTCCTCGTGGCTATTTCTTCAACTTCAATTTTTCGTATGTTTTTGTTCTATTCTCTCTTTTTTCTAATTCCTATCTGTCACTCGTTCGCTAGTACGAGTTGGCAGCCTAGTGCAACAGCTGTTATGTTAACAACATTCAAAATGCGCGGAATTCAAATATACAAGATTATTCTAATTGGGTTTTGACCCAAAATACCGGCCCCCTTGAAAGTATACGATTGACTTTCAAGAGACAGGAAATAAGGCGAGTTTCCATATAGGGCGGCGGATGATTCACGCACGATGTTGTCCGCTCCTGCGATCGTGCTGACTATGCGCCCAGGAAGCCACCGTTGTGGGGGGAGATTATCCTCGTGAACGATGACCATGTCGTTGACAGCCAAATTTGGTGAAGTCTTCGTCCAGGTTGTGCGAACTTGGAGCTCGTTGATGTAGTCGTGGCTCCAGCGACTCCAGATGTGATGTTTGAGTGCTCTGACCCTTTTCCATCCATCCAACTTGTCCAGGTTGTCGTCGATTGGTGGAAGTTCCGGTAG
Organism: Drosophila aff. chauvacae BK-2020; assembly: GCA_018903765.1. Classification (NCBI taxonomy): domain Eukaryota; kingdom Metazoa; phylum Arthropoda; class Insecta; order Diptera; family Drosophilidae; genus Drosophila; species Drosophila aff. chauvacae BK-2020. The sequence continues at coordinate 344,796 of JAEIGO010000787.1, read as the reverse complement.
TGCTCGGAGTGCGTCACCCACTAAGAAGTGGCCAGGCGTGAGAGCGGCCAGGTCGTTTGGGTCTGATGAGAGCGGCGTTAACGGGCGAGAGTTCAGGATCGCCTCGACGTCAGCAGCTGCAGTGGCTAACTCCTCGAAGGTTAATCTGGTGTCTCGAAGAGTGCGATTGAGTAGTCCTGTTGGCTGAAGGCAGATTTTTATCTGTTTTATTTGATCATTTATTGTTTTTGTTTATGTTTGGCAATTTATGGAAAAAATATATTTTGAAGTCTAGTGTAAGTTAGTTTAGGGCGAAGGCGGGAGCATAATAAAGCTCTCTCTCGCTCTTTGCGAATTCGCCCCGCCTTCGCCAACCTCTGTTAAGCTAGGCCTAAGAACATATATGTTAAATAGAGATCATGTCGAAAATTGAAATTCAACCCGAGCACACGCATATTTCTTCTCGCTGTCGTCGTCGCCGATTAAAGTAAATTACTCTTGCCCCCAAAGTTCGGTTTTCTTATTTTTAATAACCTAATTAAAAACTTCATGGCGCCCCCGGGTGGACAAGATAATTAGTTTAACAAAAGGCAACATTAATAAAAGTGACAGTGACACATATATATATACAATACATATATATTAAACCTAACCATAAAAGTGCAATACAAATAATTGTTCTTTGTTTTTTTGAGTGCTTGTGTGCCAATAAATAAATACATATATTGTTGCCCGCGATGCGCTGTTGTTTTTAAATAAAAATATTATTAAACATATTCGTGTCGGTCGCGAAATACTCTGCTGACGAGAATTGCCGCCACCACCGAGGGAACTTTCAAGGAAAGTGGCCGCTAAATTTAGCATTCGGAAGTCAGAGGTATTTGTGCAAAAAATTGAAAGCTAGAGTTATAGACAAATTTAATGTTTATTGTCTTGTGCTGGAACATTGCACCTCGCTTTCAGTTCTTGGCACATATGTACACACGTATCAATATAGTAGAGCTAGATTGCATGCAAATTATCCACTTTATTTGTTGATAAAATACATACACATACATACATATATTGAACCGCTTTTGGACGCAACATTGATTTATTATTTGTACTGTATTATTGCAATCACTGTCGCCCCCTCCCCCCTCTCGTTGAAACTCGCATTAATAGTTGGGAAGTTAATCCAAGCTTGCGCACTAATACACAGACAGCCTTATATACTAGCAGCTGCAGCGGTGAATTTTTCGTTTTCGCTTCGCTTTTGCACCGCTACCTGCGTTGTTGTTGTTTGGCCCTTTTCGTTGGCGCGCTGAGATTAGCGGACCGCCAAGTGACGCGCTACCCTGTATTCTGCGGGTATACTCTTTTCGGCGTCATTTCGCACCCACTATTATTTGATACTTCGTGACTTGAATTTCAATTGTAAAATAATTTGTTTTCGTTGTTCTCATCAGAAAAAATATTTAATATACATTTCGAACAATAATTTAATAATTTATTAAATTGAAAATAACCTATTTTTTGGTTTTATAAATTTCTAAGTATTGATTCGAAGGTTATTAAATTATATTGTCGGTCTGATTGAGATAATTTGTTTCGGCCATTTATTTATTTAATTTTGAAATAATATTTAATTTAATTAATTAAAATATTTAATTGAAAATTAGCCTAGAAATCAAAAATAAATCGGTCCTGGAAGACCTGAAAAGCAAGCTTCAAAGTCGGGTCAGAACAATTCGCCGATTAAATGAGCGATTAGAAATGGGATCGATTCCGATATTAGAGGAAGAATTGAAATGTCGATTAGAAAACTTAAATGCTTCAATTAGTAAGGCAAGTCAATTACAAGAACAGATAGAAGAAATAGATTGTGGCGATGAATTTGGCGACGAGTTGGAAGAACTTTGTATAGTAACCAAAGCAAAAATAATGTCCCTGTTGTCTGCTTTGAAGGTAGCAAGCGTCAGCGAAGCTCCGGGACCAGCTGCTGTAGCTCCAACTCGTGCGCGACTTCCGAATTTGGCATTGCCAAAATTCAGTGGAGATTATTCGGAGTTCAAAAATTTCATCAGCCTTTTTGAAACTTTGGTTCATAAAGACGCCAGCATTCCAGTTATCGAAAAATTTAACCATTTAATTTCATGTCTCTCTGGTGAAGCTTTAGGAACAATTAAAGCTTACCAAGTCACCGAGAGCAATTACGAAAAGGCACTAGCCAGTTTAAAAAAGGTTTACGATAACGAATGCCTCATCTTTATGAATAATATACCAACATTGTTTAGTCTTCCAAAAATATCGCATCAGTCCGCTTCCTCCTTGAGAAACCTTATCGATACTGTTTCATCGATTTATGGTTCTCTGTTATCGATAGGAGATGATACAAAAATTTCGAATGCAATGTTGATATATTTGGTATTGAATAGAGTCGACCCAGTGACCAAACAAAAATGGGAGGAACAGCTCGATTATGAGACTTTGCCGCTTTGGGCCGATTTTGAAAAAATGTTAAATCGCCGATATCAGCATTTATCAGCTGAAGAATCGACAAAGCCGAAGCAAGACAAAATTGTGTCGAGCAGGCCACATAATCGTAGCTCATTTTCGTGTTCCTCCTCCAACAGCAAGCCTCAGCAAACTTGTAGCTATTGCAATGCAGCAGATCATTTGCTACAGAATTGTAGCCCGTTTGGGCGTCTCTCTGTGATGCAAAGGTTCGAGTTTGTTAAGTCTGCCTCCTTATGTATTAATTGTCTGCGAAAAGGCCATACTGTTTCGAAATGCAAAGGCAAAAAGTGTCGAGCTTGTGACCGCTCACAAAATATTCTACTTCATAGATATACAGTGCCTGAGAACAGTTTAGCGTTGCCACCCCCGCCAGAGACCATGTCTCCTCCTTTTAACCAAGATCAGCCTTCCACGTCACATGTTATGCATGCCACGTCCTTGGACAGGGTGATTTTGGCTACGTCAATCGTAAGCGTCCGTACGAAAAACGGAGAATACGTTTTAGCCCGAGCTCTGCTGGACTCTGGGTCTCAAACGAATTTTATAACCGAAGAACTGGCGAACCGCTTACAGATTCGTAGAGAGGAGTCGTGTATCAACTTACTTGGTATTGGCGAGTCCAATTCTCAAGTCAAGAAAAAGGTACACACAGTGGTGAAGTCGCGAATAAGTGGTAGTGAGTTCTCGTTCGATTTCTGGATCTTAAAGTCGATCTCCGGTTACCATCCTGATCAGTCGGTGAACGTCAGTGATTGGAAGATCCCGAAGAACCTACCATTAGCAGACCCATATTTCTACAAGTCACAAAAAATTGATATGTTGATAGGAGCCGAATCATTTTTCGAACTGCTGGCTGTTGGTCAAATTAGACAAGGTCCTGACTATCCAACTCTACAAAAGACCCTTCTTGGTTGGGTTGTTTCGGGCAGATACAAGTCTGCAGTCCCGAAACAAGTTGTGAATAGTTTCAGTTGTAGTGAAGAACCGTTAGTATCGATTGACAGCACACTACAGAAATTTTGGTCGCTGGAGGAAATGCCAAATCCAAGGAAAATTCTGTCGCCTGAGCACAAGTTATGTGAAGACCATTATAGGAAGACTACTCAGGTATTGCCATCAGGTCGGTTTGAAGTTAGGCTGCCGTTTAAATCTGATCCAAATGGATTAGGCAACTCCTTCGAGGTTGCAAAACGGCGGTTTTTGTCGCTTGAGCGAAGGTTGTCTCGAGATCCTAACATGAAGACCATGTATTTGGAATTCATGGAAGAATATCTCGCCCTAGGTCATATGTCGCCTACAGACAACAAAATCCCTTCCACTCCACATTATGTCATTCCCCATCAATGCGTGTTAAGGCCCCAGAGTACGTCAACAAAGTTGCGCGTCGTGTTCGATGCGTCTTGCAAAACCTCGTCTCAGGTGGCCTTAAACGACATCCTGATGGTGGGGCCGACAATTCAAGAAGAGTTGTACTCCACTCTACTCCGCTTCCGGCTGCACAGGTATGCCCTGACTGCCGATGTAAAAAAGATGTATCGCCAAGTAATGGTTAATGAAGCGGATAGGAAGTTTCAACTCATAGTGTGGAGGAGAGACCCCTCTGAATCCTTGAGATTATACAAGCTCAACACCGTCACATATGGTACTGGACCAGCCCCATTTCTGGCTATTCGGTGTTTAAAGAGGTTGAGTGAATCTGCAAAAATTTCATTCCCTAGAGCTGCCGACGTAATTGGATCCGATTTTTACGTCGATGACATGTTAACTGGTGCTGCATGCATAGAGGAGCTGAAGACAATTAAGTCTGAAGTGTCTCAAGTTCTTCAAACAGCAGGTTTTGAATTGACAAAGTGGTTTTCAAACTCACCTGAGGTCACTGCATCTGAGAGCACAGTTAAGTCGATACCTATCTCGGATTCAGAGTCAACTAAGGCGTTAGGAATATCGTGGTTGCCTAGCGAAGATGCCTTCAAGTTCAAGATTGACACTTCTGTCATGGGTCTCCGAGCGACAAAACGGAACATCCTATCGGTGACATCAAAGCTGTTTGACCCCCTCAGCTTGTTAAGTCCCATTGTGATTAAAGGAAAGATCCTATTGCAGGAACTCTGGCTTAATAAGTTAGACTGGGATGGGTCAATTCCGATGCATTTGGAAAAAGCTTGGGATATGCTAAAAAGCACTCTGTCTCAACTGGATGAGATATCGATTCCTCGGTTCGTGCATACCGACCCATTGTCACCGGTACAGCTACATGCCTTTGCCGACGCCTCCATGAGATCTTATGGAGCTTTCGTCTATATTCGTAGCAAAACTGCCGAAGGTTTTAAATTATCATTGTTGACTTCAAAGTCGAAAGTAGCGCCGCTCAAGACCAAAACGCTCCCAAGGCTTGAGTTATGTACCGCTCACCTTCTCGCAGATCTCTGCCATAGAATCAAACACTTATTAAAAGTCCCTATCGAACGAATTGTATACTGGTCGGACTCTGAAGTTACTCTTCATTGGATTCGATCTCATCCATCTTCGTTGTCGACATTCGTTTCGAACAGGGTCGCGGAGATTCAAGAATGGTCAGGAGAAGCTACATGGCGGCATGTTCCCACAAAGCAGAACCCAGCAGATATCGTTTCGAGAGGTTGTGACGTCGACGAATTAGGGCAGTCGATATGGTTCACTGGCCCATCATTTCTGAAGGACGAGGAAGAAAACTGGCCCAAAAATGCTAATTTCGAGCCGGATGAGGGTCTTGCGTCTTGCGTCAGGAAACGAGGAAGACTGTGGTCGGACTGACCGCGGCGGTGCAAACTTCCGATTTGCTGGATGTCATCGAGGGATTCTCGTCACACCTCAAACTGCTTAGAGTGTTCGCTTATATGTTCCGCTTTATAAGAAAATGCAAAGACAAGAGTATAGTTTTCGATGGAATAAAGTGGAAGTTAATGAACTCTGAGCGACAGAAAATATGGATCGATTTTGTTGTTTCGTCTTTAAACAAAAACTGCTTCAACGATTCGAACTTGTTGTTAACTCCTGCAAAATTTGTAGCGTTGTCACAGAATATGTCCGAGGGAAGTCCGCGTCGGGCAATAAAACGCTTTAGTGATGCAATGAAGCTATCCGTCGTGAGATCCGATACCACTTCGACATGTATCGCCTTCGTGGCAAAGCAAACGAATACGGCTAGGTAGGCCTTGGTGGGCGGCTTACCCCGGATGCGCAAATAGACGTTGATTGGTCCGCAAAGTCTATTCCGCATCTTGAAAATGGCCTAGATGGTGTGATCCGCTCTTTAGGCAGTTGGCCCATTAGCTGCCTTTCGAGAGTTGGTCGATAGCGACGACAATGTATACATGAGCGAACAACTTGTCGCGCCAAGTCCCTTGCATTCACTATCCAGAACTGTTTTCTAATTAAAGCGACGAGCGTCCGTGGCCCGGCGTGATAGTTCTGTAGATGAAGATGGCGAGCGAACTGTGATACAAATGGATCCTTAGCTGGGAGCTGGGAGCCTTTGGGTTCCTGGGTAGTCTGCTAGCTCCAGGCGCCCTCCGACCTTTAGCAGTTGGAAGGCATCTGTAACCTGGAGGAAGAGACTAAGATTTTTAAGGTTAGTGCGAATCGGATGGCCCTTCAGGACCGAGGACATCTCTTGAGCGAAGTGAATAGTTTGAATATTCCAGACGATGCAATGTAGCGCCCGCATCAATTCTGCTGGCGTCGGCCAAGGTGATTGGAATGGCGTTAGTTTACGGCAGCGCTGAGTAAATCTGTACATCCAAGCGATAACTAGTAGGCAGCGATGATGCGAACTGATCTTGTAGATTCCTTCAAGCAGTTGATTAGTAGTCGTGTGTACGGCAAAGGCTGATTTTCTCTTCTCCAGTTGGACAGTTTCCATATCAATGTCACTGTTGTCTCGACTGTCCTTTGGCCAATGTTGATGATCTTGGCCTAGAAACTCAGGTCCCTCGAACCATATCGATTGTTCCAACTCGGTGATAGTGCAGCCCCTGGACAAGATATCAGCCGGGTTGCAGTGAGTAGGAATATGTCTCCAGTGGCAATCTGACGTGAGTTCTTGAATTTCAGCAATTCGATTGCCGACAAAGGTTGATAAGGTGGCCGAGTGTTGGCGATTCCAATGTAGAACAATTTGAGAATCGCACCATAAGAACGAACTTGGCTCTCTGTCAGCGAAGATTCTAATGATTTTTTTGTAGAGCTGTGCTAACAAATGTGCTCCACACAGTTCTAATTTCGGCAGAGATAGCTTCTTGGTGGGAGCAACTCTGGACTTCGATGTGATTAGCTGTACCTTGGTTAGCCTATCTGATCCGATTGTGCGAGCGTAGATGCAGCATCCATACGCTCGAATGGAGGCGTCACAAAATCCGTGTATCTGAAAGGTGTGTATCGCTGATTGGAGGCAATATCGTGGTATTGCTACAGACTCCAACGACGAAAGCGATGCAAGCAGGGACATCCAAGCTGTATGAATGCCTTGGGGTACTGAGTCGTCCCAATGTAGTTTTAGGAGCCACAGCTCCTGGAGGATAATTTTTGCCACTATGATGATGGGAGTAACTAATCCCAACGGATCAAACAGCGAAGAGGCTATGGACAAAATCGAGCGCTTGGTGACGTGGTCCGAATCGACTCTTGGCGAGAACGAGAACATGAATGTGTCCAGTACTTGGTCCCATTTTAGGCCAAGCGTGCTGGTTAGCATTTCGTCGTCCAACTGCAAATGTTTGACTGTAGCGTCATCGACAAACTTGCAGTGATTTGGATGCCATTTTGCGAGTTCTAATTGGCCATCCTGTAGAATCGCTGTAACTTCCCTTTTGATTTGATGTAGCTCCTCTACCGAATCCGCTCCACCTGGGAAGTCATCCACATAGAAAGACGATTGGAAGGCTTTAGCTCCAATCTCCAATTTGTCCATGAATTTGTCGGCTAGATATGACAAACTGCGAATGGCTAGATACGGTGCAGCCGCTGTGCCATAAGTTACAGTATTCAATTCGAAGGTGCTCTGTAGTATGCGTCTATGTAATATTCAGAACATACATACAACAACATAGCAGCACTTTGTTACTTTGTTTAAGCAACCAATAAGGCCCAAGTCGGACGTAACATGATCGTCCACTTGAAGGCTCCAAAGTATAAGTGCATGGTCAGCATTCCCACGCTTACCAAGTGCCAAATACATAAGTGCATAACTCGCCCTCTCAATAAGAATATATAAACATTTGATATACATAAGAGAGCCGCTCCACTGCTGGCGTATCCGGCAGCGCAGCTACGCGGCTTAGCCTTAGGCGAAATATATTTAAGAAACATATGAAAGAATTATGAAGACAGATACTTGTGAAGAGTTGAACTGGCGGAACCCTTTCTGCCAGATTTAAAGAATTATAAATAAAGAATTATAAATAAAAAACCAAAGTCAGCCTGACGGTCTAAAGACCAAGTTGAACAAACGTATAACCCAAGCTCTCGAGAAAACTCACTCAGAAAACATTAAAAATATAACAAGAATTAATGAAGTTCCAAAAGAACCGTCTCAGGCATTTCTTTATATGGATGACTTAATAGTCATCGGTTGTTCCGAAAAACATATGCTTAAAAACCTCACTGAAGTTTTTGATAAATGCAGGGTGTTCACGCCAAAAGGGCGCTTATTTTCCGAAGGCAGTGTGATCCAGTGCACTCGCTCTCTCTCTCCCTCTCCCACTGCACTTTGGTGCATCGAGCTCCTAGTCCGCTCTCCCCAAGTTAGTTCTAAGGCTTCTTCTTGTTAGTACTAATTTACGATTAACCAAATTGGAAAATCGGGAGAGTTTTCTCGAAGAAAATATGTTATAATTGAGACTTGCGGCTATCAGCCTAGCTGGGGAATTTCCACTGGGCAGGCGAAGAAGAAGACGAGCTCGAAATCGTTTCCAAATTATTTATTGCAGCCAGCAGCTTCGATCTCAGTTTGTCGACTCTTTTTACGAGCAGCATCCGAACATTGTGATGCTGCGACGGGCGAAAGCTTATCAGCTTGATCTCAGCCACTCAAATCTGCTTGAGCGCACTGATAAGCTTTTTACACTTCATTGTTTACATTCGCTTGTTTACATTTCATACCGAATTCATATTTAACAAGGCTCTGTGAAATAAGTCCCCAATGAAATAAGTCCCCAAACGAAAAATGAAATAATTCCCCAAAAATTTGTATGGAGTACACAAACAACAAATTTTTGATATCAAATGATAGAATTTCGGGACTTATTTCATTTTTTTACCAAATTATGAAATAAGTCCCCAAAAAAATGAAATAAGTCCCCAAAAAACTGTAATGTCATTAGAATCAATAAAATGAAATAACTCCCCCAATTTTGGGGAGTTATTTCATAATGAAATAAGTCCCCAAATTTAAAAATGAAATAACTCCCCAATCTTAAAAAAAATGACACATGGAAAAATGAAATAAGTCCCCAAAAATTTGTATGGAATACAACAACTACGATTTTTTGGGGACTTATTTCACTTTTTGAGAATTTAATGAAATAAGTCCCCAAAAAAATAAAATAAGTCCCCAACAAACTGTAATGTTATAAGAATCAATAAAATGAAATAAGTCCCCAAAAATTTTTATGGAATACAACACTTGTCATTCATGCATATAGTGTGATCTGCTCCGGAACATATCAAATAGTGCCTTAGCAGTGGCGTGAGCCACTGCTTTTACGGCGTTTAAAAGTTTTTACTATATAGTGTGATCTGCTCCGGAACATATCAAATAGTGCCTTAGCAGTGGCGTGAGCCACTGCTTTTACGGCGTTTAAAAGTTTTTACTATATAGTGTGATCTGCTCCGGAACATATCAAATAGTGCCTTAGCAGTGGCGTGAGCCACTGCTTTTACGGCGTTTAAAAGTTTTCACTATATTTTAAACTACCTAATGCCGTAAAAGCAGTGGCTCACGCCACTGCTAAGGCACTATTTGATATGTTCCGGAGCAGATCACACTATATGCATGAATGACAAGTGTTGTATTCCATAAAAATTTTTGGGGACTTATTTCATTTTTCCATGTGTAATTTTTTGTAGGTTTGGGGAGTTATTTCATTTTTGAAATTGGGGAGTTATTTCATTATGAAATAAGTCCCCAAAATTTGGGGAGTTATTTCATTTTCTTGATTCTTTTGACATTACAGTTTTTTGGGGACTTATTTCATTTTTTTTGGGGACTTATTTCATAATTTGGTAAAAAAATGAAATAAGTCCCCAAAAAATCGTTGTTGTTGTATTCCATACAAATTTTTGGGGACTTATTTCATTTTTCCATGTGTCATTTTTTTTAAGATTGGGGAGTTATTTCATTTTTAAATTTGGGGACTTATTTCATTATGAAATAACTCCCCAAAGTTTGGGGAATTATTTCATTTTTCGTTTGGGGACTTATTTCATTGGGGACTTATTTCACAGAGCCTTTAACAATACTAGGCTTATATCTAACTTATTTAACAATGAAACTTAAACTACTGCTCCAACATTCCGGCCCCGTTAAAGGCCTCCGGCACTTTGATCTTTGACAGGAGCAGTGTGCACCGGCAGCAATGCCAACTTGTGGATGGCGCGCTTGATGACGCCTCCTGACGTCCGTACTTCGGCCACACGCACTCTACCGTCCTCGCCTGCTGTTGTGCAGATGTCCTGGCGTTAGGGCCTCTCCATCGTTGGGATCGTTGCCCGACGACGCGATTGGACGCGAATTGAGCAACGCCTCTACCTCGACCAGGTGGGTGCTCAACTCGTCCGCTGTGAGCTTGGCGTTGCCGACTCCTCGCAGCAATCGGTGTTTGGCGGACTTGACGGCTGCCTCCCAAAGTCCTCCGAAGTGTGGTGACCTCGGCGGTATGAAAAACCACTCGACGCCTCTCTGAGCCGCGTATCCTCTCAGCTCGTCCCGACTGCGGTGAAACGCTTCGCTCAGGTCCTTCAAAACGTTGCACGCTCCCACGAAGTTCGTGGCGTTGTCACTGTACATCTTCTCCGGCAGCCCTCTCCTCCCGACGAACCTTTTAAAAACGGATAGGAAGCTGTCAGTGGATAGGTCGACAACAAGTTCAAGGTGAACAGCCTTTGACGAAAAGCACACAAAAACGGCCACATAAGTTTTGATTGGAGGTCTACCGCGGATCTTTAAAGACACATAAAATGGACCACAAAAATCTACTCCGCAAACTAGAAAAGGGCGCTCCATTCGGACCCTATCGGCTGGCAAATTGCCCATTATCTGGCTCATCAGCACTGGTTTATATCGGAAACATCTCTCGCATTGATCAGCCATATCTGTTGCCTCAAAAGTGAAACCATCACCTTGACACCGGCATGGTAATGAGTCCGATGCAGGTTTCGAAGGAATAGCGAAACAAATTCTGACTTTGACGATAGTAATAGAGGAAATTTGGCATCATACGGAATTGGTGCATTTAGCAATCTCCCCCCAACTCGGATTAAGTTGAACTTCACACCTTCTAAATCGCTGGTGTGTATAAAAGGATTTAAACGTTGTAGATGTGGGCTTAAAATTTCAGACTTTTCCATCTTGACGTATTCTGAACTGAACTCCGCCTTTTGAACTATTTGGACCATCCTAAGAAACGACAACTTCAGTTCGTTAGCCGAAATGACGACCTCGCGTTGACGCTTCTTCCCTTGAATAAATCGATTTACGTAGGCCATGACCCGTAGGAGCTTACTAAATGACGAACATCCCAGTAGAACTGCGACTAGTTCGTAGGTGGTGAAATAAGTACTTACAAACAGACTACCTCTACTTACTTTACTAACCCTAAGCAATGTGTTTTATCATTTCCACTTTTGTATGAAATGTCCGCATATAGGGTCAATCGCCACCACATCGATTACAATAAGGTTGGTGAAAAGGCTACCCATCTAAGGGTTAGAAAAAAGTACCCATGACTAGAGTACCTACACTGGTACCCATCTAAGGGTTAGTGAAAAAAGTACCCATGACTAGAGTACCTACATTGGTACCCATCTCAGTGCTGGTGAAAAAAGTACCCATGTAAGGGTTGGTGAAAAGAGTACCCATGACTAGATTACCTACATTGGGACCCATAATAGGGTTAGTAAAAAGAGTACACATGCTAGATTTAATATATTTATTTAATGTTATATTTTTCAACAAATTTAAAAAAAATCATTCCAATTTGGCCTCCTTATGTTTGCTTATGCTGGTATTCTTAAAATGCCGTTTTTTTTTGCAATTGCATGGCCTTGCGAAGTTGGTCCTCCGCTGGACCACCATCATTTAAATTGTTGATTGCATCTGAAAATAAAGTTAAGATGTTGATTGTAACAAAGTGCAATTACAATGTATTCAATAATATTTACCAAGCAAGGCTCTATAAAAAAAAATGTGGCTTTTTAATGCAATTTTGCCTTGTACCCTATCAACATTATGGGCCAAAACAACAGTATTTGCCAAAATATTTTTTAAATTTTTGGATATTCCGCCAGGCATCATTAAGGTCTTCATAGCATCGATCTATACAAAATAAAGAGTAATTATAGTTCTGTCAATAAATTAAAAAAAAAAATAAAATAAATACTTACACTTTGAGCACGTTGAACAACTGCAAATAATTTTCGAATTTGTTCAAGCACTATACTTAATGACAATCAAAACAAACGGTACTTGATTCACATATTTTGTTTAACTTTAGAATTATTAAAAACCACCTTAAATTTCCCCCTAAAATTACAGGGGATGTCCGACAGATGGTGCTGGCTACTTCAATTAAAAATATTAAATATACATATAACGTATAAATATAGCGCCACCAAGGTTTAATGGGGAGAGGTTCCTGTAAAGGGAATGTAAAGCGCACCAGGCGGCAGAATCTGGAATAAGTCAAAGTGGACGAGGTGGTTCGAAGTTCGTTTACCTTAGGGTTAATCTAGTAGGTACCCATATGGTAACTAGCAAAGAAATTAGTTTGGTGGTTCGAAGTTCGTTTACCTTAGGGTCAATTCAGTAGGTACCCATATGGTAACTAGCAATGAATTTAGTTAGGTGGTTCGACGCTCGTTTACCTGTGGGTTAATCTAGTAGGTACCCATATGGTAACTAGCAAAGAAATTAGTTAGGTGGTTCGACGCTCGTTTACCATAGGGTTACCTACCGAACCACTCATGTATGGGCTAGTGGAGTAAGTAGTGCAACATGGTCTATTGCCACCAGCAGTACTACAGGGATCTTCCAACAAGCTCAATAAAAACATTCGGTGTGTTTGTTGTGACGGAACATACTGCCACGCTTTTTTTTTCTCAGACAATTGTAACTCCGTTGAGACTTCAATCTGATGGGATCGAGGCCACTCGCTTGGACTTCGGAGTAAGAAATTCGGTCCATTTTCCCATAGAGTACACCTCAAACCCTCTATGTCTGTTCCACGTGAGACTAAATCAGCCGGATTCTCTTCCGTGGGCACATGACGCCAAACTACATTCTCTGTGAGTTCTTGGATTTCAGAAACTCTATTTGCGACGAATGTTGCTAGAGTGGATGGATCCCTCTTTAACCAGTATAAAGTGACTTGTGAGTCCGACCAGAAGTTAATGCTTCCAAACTCCAATTTGTTAAGCAAAGGAGATACTTGAGACCAAAGTTTGGCCAGCAGATGCGCTGCACAGAGTTCGAGCCTTGGAATTGACTTTGTTTTCAGTGGGGACACTCTAGACTTTGCAGTTAGCAGTCTTGATAAACTATTTGTCCCAGCCACGGTACGAATATAAATGCAACAGCCGTAGGCTTGGCTCGATGCATCAGCAAATCCGTGGATTTGAACAGTGTCATAGCCAGACAGACAGATATATCGAGGAATGGAGATCTTGTCAATTGCTAGTAAATTCTGCTTAAATTCGTTCCAACTGGTGTGCAAGTTCATGGGAACCGATTCGTCCCAATCTAATTTCTGTCGCCACAGTTCCTGAAGCAAGATTTTTGCTCGTGTAATCAGTGGACATAATAATCCCAAAGGGTCAAACAAACGAGCTGTGACGGACAAAATGTTGCGTTTAGTTGGTGGTAAGGACTGAAACGAGTCCTCCAAGCTATAATGAAACACATCATTCTGAGGATTCCATCTCATCCCAAGCGTTTTAACGGACTCCGAATTGTTAAATATAAGCGATTTTTCTGATCCCTGGTTGCTCATCAAACTTGGGTGATTTGTTGCCCATTTGGCTAGATGAAAACCCCCTAACTCCAAAACCTTCGTCACTTCTTTGCGAATTAACTCCAACTCTTTGTGGCTGTTCGCTCCTGTGAGCATATCGTCGACATAGAAGTCGCTTGAAATCACCTCTGATGCAACAGGATGTGACTCAGCGTAGATTTTTGATAGCTCAAAGAGGCAGCGGATGGCCAGAAACGGAGCAGAGGCTGTCCCATAAGTGACAGTGTTGAGGCGATAGGTTTGGAGAGCTTGCGTCGAATTTTCCCTCCAAACGATAAGTTGGAAATCTCTATCTTCATTTGCAATGTTAACTTGCCTATACATCTTTGAGATATCAGCCGTCAAGGCATATTTGTGCAAACGAAATCTTGCCAGAATAGCGTAAAGCTCCCTCTGAATAGTTGCACCCACCATTAACGTCTCATTTAATGAGATCGAGGTTGACGTTTTACTTGAAGCGTCAAAAACAACTCGCAACTTTGTGGTGCTACTATCAGGTCTCAGGACACATTGATGAGGAATGTAATAGTGTTTCTCTGGAGGAGGTGTTGGAAGCAATGACATGTGTCCAAGGTTAAGATACTCTCTCATAAACTCCTGATACATGTCATGTAACTCGCGATTATTTGCAAGCTTACGTTCCAATGCAAGAAATCTGCGCTTTGTCGTTTCGAAGGATAAGCCTAAGATACTTTGCTCAAAGTGCTGTTCGCAAGCAATTTGTTCAGCTGTATAAACAGCCTTCGATCTCTCAGGAACGTGTTCTAACTCCCAAAATCGTTCCACCAAAGAGTCGAGAGAACTTACATTTTCATTGCCAAAGACTGCATACCTGAGCGTTCTTCGATGCGCGTTGAGTGAACTTTCCCGAAACAATCCATCCTAGTAAAGTTTTTTGAAGTGAAGGATGTTCAGAACCCAATTTTATTTGGCCTACGCTCAAAAGATCGAAAAAGGATTCTGCGCCAATCAGTAAATCCACTTTTGCGGGCTTGTGAAAACGAGGGTCTGCCAGTTCGATGTTAGCCGGAATTTTCCATTGGGCACAATTGACTTCGTGATCGGGTTGATACGATGAAATTGATCTTAACACCCAAAAATCGGTAGCGAAACTATGAGCATTGACGCGAGAATGGACTGACGTGTGAACCTTGTGCCGTACAACCGAGTCGTTCTTCCCTACAGTAGTGATATTCAGATATGATTCTTGCCTGTGTAACCGCAAACGCTGTGCTAAGTCCTCTGCCATAAAATAGATTTGAGATCCTGAATCTAATAGCGCTCGTGCTAATTGAAACTGTCCAAACCTATCCCGTACTTTAACGACAGCAGTAGCAAGAATAACTTGGTCAGTACTAGCAACATGACAAGAATGGGCTTGATTATTATGATCAACTGCTACTGAAGGTGCCTGGACATGCGCTTGAGGAACTGATCCAGACGAAAATGGTTGCTGCTCTACCCCGTATCTGTGAAGAAGTGTGTTATGAGGTTTAGCGCAAACACGACACTTCTTCTTTGCACTTCTTCACTGGATGACCTGGACTTAAACAGTTTATGCACAACCGATTGTGTTTGGTAAAATCGAACCGCTGAATCACCGATAAAGCCATGAAAGGTTGACAACTGCCTAAACTGTGATTTGTGGCAGAGCAATATCGACACTTTGATTCCGGTTTGCGGTCTGTCTGTGTGCAAGAGAAGGAGGATTTGGAATATCCCTTATTGGAAGCTTGGCTAGGCTTCCCTTTACTTTTGGTTGACTCCTCAGCAGCTAAATGCTGGTATCTTCGATTCAACTGAATCGCACAATCGGACCATGTCGGTAGCGTATTGTAATCTAGCTGTTCCTCAAATCTGGATTTTGTAATGTGATCTACCTTGGGCATTGCAATGTGAATAAAAATTGCGTTATTTATGTCCTTTTCACTACCCAATGACTGTAACGACGCATACAGAGCCGATATTTCATCAATAAGAGACCTCAAGCCTGATGCAGATGGTTTCTATACTTGAGGGAGGTCAAACAATTGAGAAATTGTGTCGAAAAAAATCAAGCATTTATTGTCGTAAACATTTTTCAGACTAGCCAATGCCTTCTCATAATTTAAATCCGAAATTTGAAACGCCTTGACAGTTCCTAATACATCGTCGGTTGAGCATGTTAGCAAATGGTTGAATTTTTCAATATTTGTTAGAGACGGGTCGTTATGCACTAAGCTCTCGAAAAGACTTATAAAATTTGTAAAGTCGGAATGCTTTCCACTGAATTTGGGCAAATTCATTTTTGGTAAATAGGACGAATGACGAAAACCACTGTTATCCCCTTGACTATGTCTCGGAGCCTCGACTCGACTAATTGCGGACCGATATAAAGCTTTTGTGATTATGCACATATCCTCGACAGACGCTCTTAAATCATTTCCTGGGTTTAGCACATCGATGTCTGACTGAATATCCATTAATTTTTCACAATATGTTTCGAGAAGCTGCATTCGGTACTCCAGTTGAAAATTATCGAAAGAAATAGTTTTTTCCTCAAATGCAGTTTTCATACGTCCAATATCGCTCATAACCCTATCGTGTTTTTGCATAGCCACTATTAATTTAGAATTAAGCTTTGCCGATACTTCCTTTTCTTTTTCCATTTTAAAATTAATTGGAATAAATAAATGATCCCAAAACTAGTAAATTTCCGAAACACGGGCTAAATCTCCCTCGTAAATGCGCACGTAATTATATGGGCACTTAACCAATTTTTAATCGATGACCAAATATAATAAATCTGATGATTTCCAAATTTAAATTCAAACAATCAATTTTATTTTATATATAAACTTACAAATATTCCGACACGGGTATTTTAATAATTTAAATAATTTACCCCACAAATTATAAAATAAATATATTTATAATAATTCATCAACGTTCAACTACAAAATTCTACAAATACAGTCCACAGCTCCTATAAATAAATAAATATATCCCCAAAATCACGGCACAGAATCGCCGAACTTAATTATTTATTGTCTCTCCCTAGCTCTATCCTGAGCTGAGCTACATTTAACTAAACATATACATATATTATATATTTATTGTCATTCCTTCGCTCTATCCTGAGCGGCGTTACATGCAGGCATAGGCAACCAAAAACAAATTGCAATTACATACATATTCGACTGCAAGTCGAAGCTCCGATTTCCTGGCAATTTTTTCCGCCTCTCGTTGTCTCCTCTATTCTGCATTGGCAAACGGCGAATGCATAAACATATTCACACGCACGCCTTATCTCCAAGAACAGTACCGCCGAAAATACAGCAGCGGTCAACTGGATAAGTCCACTCACAAAAATAATTTTAAAATTATTTTTTATAAAAATTCCAACTAACTGAATCAGTTAGGAATTCAAGTGCGCTTCCATATCCGCATTAGTGTGACCGTATCCGTTTTTCAGCAGAGAGAATATTATTCAATTAATTCGTTATTAAATTAAATTTAATTTAATTTTATATATTCCGATTGGTTCCTAAATTCCAATCCTGCTTCTACAAATAAATTAAAATCCTAATACATTCCGATTGGTTCCTAAATTCCAATTCCAGCTTCGACACGTATAACTAAATCGTCCCAAAAAAAAAAAAGTTGATTTTCGATTTCTTAACTGGTTGTACGCTTTATCCAGCGTCCCGAATATATACGTTTTCGATCCAATTGGTTGCACGCTTTATCCAGCGTCCCGAATAGAAGTTGTTTTCGATCATTCAACTGGTTGAACGCTTTATCCAGCGTCCCAAATATAAGTTGTTTTTCGATCTTTCAACTGGTTGTACGCTTTATCCAGCGTCCTGAAAATATAAGTTAATTCGATCCAAAATATAACCATAAAGAAACAATCCAGTTTGTTCTTTAAATATCCAAAATGACTGCTTCCATTTTAAATAAATTTATTTCGATCTGTGACCGTCTAAGTCACTTCGATTCCAAAATCTGCAATCCAGCAGCACCAAGTTCATCCAAGTACACGTGCCAAATCCATCTCGACCAAGTCCGAGCGCTATGAGATAAGGTCGAGAAAGAGTACGAAGCTTGTTCAGAGCAAATTTCAGTTGGCTTAGAGGGCACGGGGGACACCTTACCTACTCTAAAGGCAAAATACGAGTATGCCTATTTTATATACGAAAGGTGTGCCGCAAAGCTCATGGAACAGATCGAAACGATCGCTTCTACAACAGCTCAAGTCCAACCCGTTCCGCCCCAAAATTCCTATCCGTCTGGCTGTCAGCTTCCTCCTTGCGAAACAGAAGTTTTCTCGGGCGATTACATTCGCTGGCCGACTTTCTGAGACCTTTTCACAGCGGTCTATATAGACAATCCTGCGCTGACCCCTGTTGAAAAGTTGTTCTATCTAAATGCCAAGACTAGTGGTGAAGCTCATTCCGTAGTTTCCAATTCGCCACTCACCAACGATGGTTTCCGCTCAGCCTGGAAAAACCTATCTGAGCGTTTCGAAAATAAACGAGCGCTGGTGAACAGCCAACTGAAGAACTTACTAAACATACAGTCCATTGCACAGGAATCTTCGGCAGCCTTGAAAGAGCTGCAAAATACAATTCAAAATTGCGTCACATCCCTAAATTTGTCCGGCCTTCCTACGGATAATTGGGATTGTCTCCTGGTTTATTTGTGTTCCACGAAGCTTCCAAAGCTGACGCTCTCATTATGGGAGCAGTCCTTAACAAATAAAAACGAAATTCCAACGTGGCAAGAACTTGATTCATTCGTGACTGAGCGCCATAGAACTCTAGAAACTATAGATTCTATCCAACCTCCTAAGTTGCGCCTCCATCCGTCAGAACCGACACCCTCCGACGTGCCGCCACGAATACTGAAATCCTTCAGTACGAGGATCGTTCCGATATCCAAAAGTTGCGATGTATGTTCCAAAGAGAACCATCCAGTGCGTTTATGTCCACGCTTCCTTCAGATGACGACAGAGGATCGTACATCTTATATCCAGAAGAAGCGGTTGTGCTTAAATTGCTTTGCAAGCGGACATCAACTCCGTAATTGCACAAGCGCCCACAAGTGCTTCAAGTGTCACGGTCGGCATCACACTTTGTTGCATCCAAGCAACTGCTCCTCCAGTGAACCGACTGCTCCTGATACTGCTTCTGATCCGATCCAAAGAATTTCCTCGTTCTCCACACGAGTGACAACAGCTCCTGAGTCTTCCAATTACTGGGTTCCGTACAACGAGATGAAAGGCAGAAGTTCCCGAGGTATTTTATCCTACCCATGCCGAGTCTGCCAAGGGAACCATCCTCTTCGGAAGTGCCACCGTTTTCTTCGGCTTAGCGCGGAGAAACGGCTCCAAGCAGTCATCGAGAAGAAATACTGCGTCAATTGCCTCGCCCATCACCATTCCACTGGATCTTGCCGCAGTGACGACCGATGCCAGTCGTGTGGCCAGGATCACCATACACTTCTCCATGTCCACGAGCGCTCAGCGTATCCAACGCTTTCCCGAGCAAAGGCCTCTTGTATTCCTACAGCGTATCCTCGCTAAGGGGGCCTCAAACGTCTTCTTATATTTTGCTGCGTATCCTCGCAAGGGGGGAGAATGTTCACGCCAAAAGGGCGCTTACTTTCCGGAGGCAGTGTGATCCAGTGCACTCGCTCTCTCTCCCCTCTCCCACTGCACTTTGGTGCATCGAGCTCCTAGTCCGCTCTCCCCAAGTTAGTTCTAAGGCTTCTTCTTGTTAGTTCTAATTTACGATTAACCAAATAAAGACGCACGTCGCGTAACACCCCGAAAAAGTTATCTTCCGTGTTTTATTTATCGAGTGCCTTCCAGGTTAAAGCCATCCCCCTCCGAACACAGGGAATACAACCTAAAGTTACATCCTGAAAAATGTTCATTTTTCATGCATGAAGTCACATTTTTAGGACATAAATGCACAGACAAAGGAATTTTGCCGGATGACAAAAAATATGATGTCATTCAGAACTATCCAGTTCCACATGATGCGGCCAGCGCTAGACGTTTTGTAGCATTTTGCAATTACTACAGACGTTTTATCAAAAATTTCGCCGACTATTCGCGGCACATAACAAGATTATGTAAAAAGATGTATGCCAAAATGCATTCACATATTTAAAATCGCAGCTAATAAACCCAACACTCTTGCAGTACCCAGACTTTAGCAAAGAATTTTGCATAACTACAGATGCAAGTAAGCAAGCGTGTGGTGCAGTTTTATCTCAAAACCACAATGGCCACCAACTTCCAGTTGCATTTGCTTCCAAATCATTTACAAAGGGTGAGAGCAATAAAAGTACTACAGAACAGCCTTCGATCTCTCAGGAACGTGTTCTAACTCCCAAAATCGTTCCACCAAAGAGTCGAGAGAACTTACATTTTCATTGCCAAAGACTCTGCATACCTGAGCGTTCTTCGATGCGCGTTGAGTGAACTTTCCCGAAACAATCCATCCTAGTAAAGTTTTTTGAAGTGAAGGATGTTCAGAACCCAATTTTATTTGGCCTACGCTCAAAAGATCGAAAAAGGATTCTGCGCCAATCAGTAAATCCACTTTTGCGGGCTTGTGAAAACGAGGGTCTGCCAGTTCGATGTTAGCCGGAATTTTCCATTGGGCACAATTGACTTCGTGATCGGGTTGATACGATGAAATTGATCTTAACACCCAAAAATCGGTAGCGAAACTATGAGCATTGACGCGAGAATGGACTGACGTGTGAACCTTGTGCCGTACAACCGAGTCGTTCTTCCCTACAGTAGTGATATTCAGATATGATTCTTGCCTGTGTAACCGCAAACGCTGTGCTAAGTCCTCTGCCATAAAATAGATTTGAGATCCTGAATCTAATAGCGCTCGTGCTAATTGAAACTGTCCAAACCTATCCCGTACTTTAACGACAGCAGTAGCAAGAATAACTTGGTCAGTACTAGCAACATGACAAGAATGGGCTTGATTATTATGATCAACTGCTACTGAAGGTGCCTGGACATGCGCTTGAGGAAATGATCCAGACGAAAATGGTTGCTGCTCTACCCCGTATCTGTGAAGAAGTGTGTTATGAGGTTTAGCGCAAACACGACACTTCTTCTTTGCACTTCTTCACTGGATGACCTGGACTTAAACAGTTTATGCACAACCGATTGTGTTTGGTAAAATCGAACCGCTGAATCACCGATAAAGCCATGAAAGGTTGACAACTGCCTAAACTGTGATTTGTGGCAGAGCAATATCGACACTTTGATTCCGGTTTGCGGTCTGTCTGTGTGCAAGAGAAGGAGGATTTGGAATATCCCTTATTGGAAGCTTGGCTAGGCTTCCCTTTACTTTTGGTTGACTCCTCAGCAGCTAAATGCTGGTATCTTCGATTCAACTGAATCGCACAATCGGACCATGTCGGTAGCGTATTGTAATCTAGCTGTTCCTCAAATCTAGATTTTGTAATGTGATCTACCTTGGACATTGCAATGTGAATAAAAATTGCGTTATTTATGTCCTTTTCACTACCCAATGACTGTAACGACGCATACAGAGCCGATATTTCATCAATAAGAGACCTCAAGCCTGATGCAGATGGTTTCTATACTTGAGGGAGGTCAAACAATTGAGAAATTGTGTCGAAAAAAATCAAGCATTTATTGTCGTAAACATTTTTCAGACTAGCCAATGCCTTCTCATAATTTAAATCCGAAATTTGAAACGCCTTGACAGTTCCTAATACATCGTCGGTTGAGCATGTTAGCAAATGGTTGAATTTTTCAATATTTGTTAGAGACGGGTCGTTATGCACTAAGCTCTCGAAAAGACTTATAAAATTTGTAAAGTCGGAATGCTTTCCACTGAATTTGGGCAAATTCATTTTTGGTAAATAGGACGAATGACGAAAACCACTGTTATCCCCTTGACTATGTCTCGGAGCCTCGACTCGACTAATTGCGGACCGATATAAAGCTTTTGTGATTATGCACATATCCTCGACAGACGCTCTTAAATCATTTCCTGGGTTTAGCACATCGATGTCTGACTGAATATCCATTAATTTTTCACAATATGTTTCGAGAAGCTGCATTCGGTACTCCAGTTGAAAATTATCGAAAGAAATAGTTTTTTCCTCAAATGCAGTTTTCATACGTCCAATATCGCTCATAACCCTATCGTGTTTTTGCATAGCCACTTCTACTACTAGCCTACTTCCTTTTCTTTTTCCATTTTAAAATTAATTGGAATAAATAAATGATCCCAAAACTAGTAAATTTCCGAAACACGGGCTAAATCTCCCTCGTAAATGCGCACGTAATTATATGGGCACTTAACCAATTTTTAATCGATGACCAAATATAATAAATCTGATGATTTCCAAATTTAAATTCAAACAATCAATTTTATTTTATATATAAACTTACAAATATTCCGACACGGGTATTTTAATAATTTAAATAATTTACCCCACAAATTATAAAATAAATATATTTATAATAATTCATCAACGTTCAACTACAAAATTCTACAAATACAGTCCACAGCTCCTATAAATAAATAAATATATCCCCAAAATCACGGCACAGAATCGCCGAACTTAATTATTTATTGTCTCTCCCTAGCTCTATCCTGAGCTGAGCTACATTTAACTAAACATATACATAAACAAACAAATTGCAATTACATACATATTCGACTGCAAGTCGAAGCTCCGATTTCCTGGCAATTTTTTCCGCCTCTCGTTGTCTCCTCTATTCTGCATTGGCAAACGGCGAATGCATAAACATATTCACACGCACGCCTTATCTCCAAGAACAGTACCGCCGAAAATACAGCAGCGGTCAACTGGATAAGTCCACTCACAAAAATAATTTTAAAATTATTTTTTATAAAAATTCTAAATAATTTAATCAGTTAGGAATTCAAGTGCGCTTCCATATCCGCATTAGTGTGACCGTATCCGTTTTTCAGCAGAGAGAATATTATTCAATTAATTCGTTATTAAATTAAATTTAATTTAATTTTATATATTCCGATTGGTTCCTAAATTCCAATCCTGCTTCTACAAATAAATTAAAATCCTAATACATTCCGATTGGTTCCTAAATTCCAATTCCAGCTTCGACACGTATAACTAAATCGTCCAAAAAAAAAAAAAGTTGATTTTCGATTTCTTAACTGGTTGTACGCTTTATCCAGCGTCCCGAATATATACGTTTTCGATCCAATTGGTTGCACGCTTTATCCAGCGTCCCGAATAGAAGTTGTTTTCGATCATTCAACTGGTTGAACGCTTTATCCAGCGTCCCAAATATAAGTTGTTTTTCGATCTTTCAACTGGTTGTACGCTTTATCCAGCGTCCCGAAAATATAAGTTAATTCGATCCAAAATATAACCATAAAGAAACAATCCAGTTTGTTCTTTAAATATCCAAAATGACTGCTTCCATTTTAAATAAATTTATTTCGATCTGTGACCGTCTAAGTCACTTCGATTCCAAAATCTGCAATCCAGCAGCACCAAGTTCATCCAAGTACACGTGCCAAATCCATCTCGACCAAGTCCGAGCGCTATGAGATAAGGTCGAGAAAGAGTACGAAGCTTGTTCAGAGTAAATTTCAGTTGGCTTAGAGGGCACGGGGGACACCTTACCTACTCTAAAGGCAAAATACGAGTATGCCTATTTTATATACGAAAGGTGTGCCGCAAAGCTCATGGAACAGATCGAAACGATC
This sequence comes from Drosophila aff. chauvacae BK-2020, assembly GCA_018903765.1. Classification (NCBI taxonomy): domain Eukaryota; kingdom Metazoa; phylum Arthropoda; class Insecta; order Diptera; family Drosophilidae; genus Drosophila; species Drosophila aff. chauvacae BK-2020. The sequence continues at coordinate 321,302 of JAEIGO010000787.1, read as the reverse complement.
GCTTCTACAACAGCTCAAGTCCAACCCGTTCCGCCCCAAAATTCCTATCCGTCTGGCTGTCAGCTTCCTCCTTGCGAAACAGAAGTTTTCTCGGGCGATTACATTCGCTGGCCGACTTTCTGAGACCTTTTCACAGCGGTCTATATAGACAATCCTGCGCTGACCCCTGTTGAAAAGTTGTTCTATCTAAATGCCAAGACTAGTGGTGAAGCTCATTCCGTAGTTTCCAATTCGCCACTCACCAACGATGGTTTCCGCTCAGCCTGGAAAAACCTATCTGAGCGTTTCGAAAATAAACGAGCGCTGGTGAACAGCCAACTGAAGAACTTACTAAACATACAGTCCATTGCACAGGAATCTTCGGCAGCCTTGAAAGAGCTGCAAAATACAATTCAAAATTGCCTCACATCCCTAAATTTGTCCGGCCTTCCTACGGATAATTGGGATTGTCTCCTGGTTTATTTGTGTTCCACGAAGCTTCCAAAGCTGACGCTCTCATTATGGGAGCAGTCCTTAACAAATAAAAACGAAATTCCAACGTGGCAAGAACTTGATTCATTCGTGACTGAGCGCCATAGAACTCTAGAAACTATAGATTCTATCCAACCTCCTAAGTTGCGCCTCCATCCGTCAGAACCGACACCCTCCACGAATACTGAAATCCTTCAGTACGAGGATCGTTCCGATATCCAAAAGTTGCGATGTATGTTCCAAAGAGAACCATCCAGTGCGTTTATGTCCACGCTTCCTTCAGATGACGACAGAGGATCGTACATCTTATATCCAGAAGAAGCGGTTGTGCTTAAATTGCTTTGCAAGCGGACATCAACTCCGTAATTGCACAAGCGCCCACAAGTGCTTCAAGTGTCACGGTCGGCATCACACTTTGTTGCATCCAAGCAACTGCTCCTCCAGTGAACCGACTGCTCCTGATACTGCTTCTGATCCGATCCAAAGAATTTCCTCGTTCTCCACACGAGTGACAACAGCTCCTGAGTCTTCCAATTACTGGGTTCCGTACAACGAGATGAAAGGCAGAAGTTCCCGAGGTATTTTATCCTACCCATGCCGAGTCTGCCAAGGGAACCATCCTCTTCGGAAGTGCCACCGTTTTCTTCGGCTTAGCGCGGAGAAACGGCTCCAAGTCATCGAGAAGAAATACTGCGTCAATTGCCTCGCCCATCACCATTCCACTGGATCTTGCCGCAGTGACGACCGATGCCAGTCGTGTGGCCAGGATCACCATACACTTCTCCATGTCCACGAGCGCTCAGCGTATCCAACGCTTTCCCGAGCAAAGGCCTCTTGTATTCCTACAGCGTATCCTCGCTAAGGGGGCCTCAAACGTCTTCTTATATTTTGCTGCGTATCCTCGCAAGGGGGGGAGAATGTTCACGCCAAAAGGGCGCTTACTTTCCGGAGGCAGTGTGATCCAGTGCACTCGCTCTCTCTCTCCCTCTCCCACTGCACTTTGGTGCATCGAGCTCCTAGTCCGCTCTCCCCAAGTTAGTTCTAAGGCTTCTTCTTGTTAGTTCTAATTTACGATTAACCAAATAAAGACGCACGTCGCGTAACACCCCGAAAAAGTTATCTTCCGTGTTTTATTTATCGAGTGCCTTCCAGGTTAAAGCCATCCCCCTCCGAACACAGGGAATACAACCTAAAGTTACATCCTGAAAAATGTTCATTTTTCATGCATGAAGTCACATTTTTAGGACATAAATGCACAGACAAAGGAATTTTGCCGGATGACAAAAAATATGATGTCATTCAGAACTATCCAGTTCCACATGATGCGGACAGCGCTAGACGTTTTGTAGCATTTTGCAATTACTACAGACGTTTTATCAAAAATTTCGCCGACTATTCGCGGCACATAACAAGATTATGTAAAAAGATGTATGCCAAAATGCATTCACATATTTAAAATCGCAGCTAATAAACCCAACACTCTTGCAGTACCCAGACTTTAGCAAAGAATTTTGCATAACTACAGATGCAAGTAAGCAAGCGTGTGGTGCAGTTTTATCTCAAAACCACAATGGCCACCAACTTCCAGTTGCATTTGCTTCCAAATCATTTACAAAGGGTGAGAGCAATAAAAGTACTACAGAACAGGAATTAACAGCAATTCACTGGGCAATAACACACTTTAGACCCTACATTTATGGTGAGCATTTTACAGTCAAAACAGATCATAGACCGCTCACATTTTTATCCTCAATGACTAACCCAAGCTCAAAACTAACACGCATGAGGCTCGAATTGGAGGAATATAATTTTACGGTAGAGTACCTAAGCGGCAAAGACAATCATGTAGCTGATGCGTTATCTAGAATAACCATCAAGGAGCTAAAGGAAATTACAGGCAATATATTAAAAGTCACTACAAGATTTCAAAGTAGACAAAAATCCTGCGCAGGAAAAGAACAATTGGATTTGCATGAGCAAACCAACGAAAAAACATCAGAGCCCAACGTATATGCAGTCATAACAAATGACGAAGTACGAAAAGTAGTGACATTGCAATTGAATGATAAGATATGTTTATTTAAACATGGAAAGAAAATCATTGCAAGATATGATGTTGGTAATCTTTATACTAATGGAGTTCTTGATCTAGATCAATTTTTCCAAAGGCTTGAATCGCAAGCCGGTATATACGATATCAACCAACTCAAAATGGCACCGTGGGAAAAAATCTTTGAACACGTTTCAATAAATGAATTTAAAAAAATGGGCAATAAAATATTAAAGAATTTAAAAGTAGCGCTACTTATCCCGGTGACCCAAATAAATAATGAAAAAGAAAAAGAAGCTATTTTGTCTACACTACATGATGATCCAATACAAGGAGGTCATACAGGCATTACAAAAACCTTGGCCAAGGTCAAAAGACATTATTACTGGAAAAATATGAGTAAATACATAAAAGAGAACGTAAGAAAATGTCAAAAATGCCAAAAAGCAAAAACAACAAAGCACACGAAGACCCCAATGACAATAACTGAGACACCTGACCACGCTTTTGATAGAGTGATAGTGGACACAGTTGGTCCACTACCAAAGTCAGACAATGGCAATGAATATGCAGTCACTCTCATTTGTGATTTAACCAAATATTTAGTTGCCATACCTGTACCAAACCAAAGTGCAAACACAGTAGCAAAAGCGATATTTGAGTCTTTTATTCTGACGTACGGTCCAATGAAGACGTTCATTACGGACATGGGTACAGAGTATAAGAATTCAATAATTACTGATTTGTGCAAATTTATGAAAATAAAAAACATAACATCAACTGCACATCATCACCAGACAGTTGGAGTGGTCGAAAGAAGTCATAGAACTTTAAACGAGTATATACGATCCTACATATCGACTGACAAAACCGATTGGGACGTATGGCTTCAATATTTCGTATACTGCTTCAACACGACCCCATCTACGGTACATAATTACTGTCCCTATGAATTAGTTTTCGGTAGAACAAGTAATCTACCAAAATATTTTAATAAGTTATATAGCATAGAACCAATATATAATATAGATGATTACGCTAAGGAAAGTAAATATAGGTTAGAAGTAGCATATGCTCGTGCAAGAAAACTGCTTGAAGCACATAAAGAGAAAAATAAGGGAAATTACGACTTAAAAGTAAATAACATGGAGTTAGAAGTAGGAGATAAAGTTTTATTAAGAAATGAGGTAGGTCATAAATTAGACTTTAAATACACAGGGCCCTATAGGATAGAAAGCATAGAAGATAATGATAATATTACGTTGCTTACTAATAAAAACAAGAAACAAATAGTTCATAAAGATAAATTAAAGAAATTTCATTCGTAATTGATTTTACATTTATATTTTTCTTAAACATTTATACAAAAAAAATTTATAACAAAAAAAAAAATTTTTATTTGCATTCATTAATTAAAATAACTTCACTAGGTTACGTAATTTTTCAAAAGGAGGGAGATGTAGTATGCGCCTATGTAATATTCAGAACATACATACAACAACATAGCAGCACTTTGTTACTTTGTTTATGCAACCAATAAGGCCCAAGTCGGACGTAACATGATCGTCCACTTGAAGGCTCCAAAGTATAAGTGCATGGTCAGCATTCCCACGCTTACCAAGTGCCAAATACATAAGTGCATAACTCGCCCTCTCAATAAGAATATATAAACATTTGATATACATAAGAGAGCCGCTCCGCTGCTGGCGTATCCGGCAGCTCAGCTACGCGGCTTAGCCTTAGGCGAAATATATTTAAGAAACATATGAAAGAATTATGAAGACAGATACTTGTGAAGAGTTGAACTGGCAGAACACTTTCTGCCAGATTTAAAGAATTATAAATAAGGAAAACCAAAGTCAGCCTGACGGCTGCATAACCAAATTAATTGTGTTCGTTAAATTTCACTTGGAGCCCTCGACTTATTTACAGCTCAATGGTTGCGATAGCGACGTTCTCCAAAGAATGTATTGGAATCTGCGATCCTCGGCAAACATGTTGACTTGGCGGAACATCTTGACCACATCAGCAGTGATGGCATAGCGATGTATCCGAAAACGCAGGAGTAGTGTATAAAGATCTGGCTGAATGGTCGGTCCGACCATCAGAATGTCGTTGACCGATTTCTGGGACGTCGTCTTGCAAGATGCGTCGAAAACCACTCTGAGCTTTGTTGATGTGCTATTAGGCTTGAGCACGCAGTGGTGCGGAATATAATAATGCGGAGTGTTTAACTGTGGATGGCTCACGGGACTCATGTGTCCCAGATTTTGAAACTCCTGCATAAATTCAACATATTTGGCCCCTACCTCGGGCCTTTTGCATAGGCTGCGTTCGAGGGAGAGGAATCTCCTTCTGGCTATGTCGAATGAGGCTCCGAGAACGGTAGGTTCATCTTTAAATGGAAGTCGTACTTCCAATCGACCATCTGAATTACGTCGTACCGTTTTTGTGTAGAACTCCTCACAATTTCGCTGCTCTGGCGTAAGTGTGATCTCAGGAGGCTCCACATGATAGATGCGCCATAGCCGTTCCATTTTTTGGTCAATTTCTGTTAATGCGATAGATGAGTACTGATGGAGTGTTCTGGGATGAGCTCGACATCGACCAGACACTATCCATCCAAGTAGTGTTTTTTGGAGTACGGGCAGATCCTTTCCTAATTTAACTTGGCCGACTGCCAATATATCGAAGAAGGTTTCCGTCCCCAAAAGCAAATCGATCCGACGAGACTTGTTGAAGCTCTCGTCGGTAAGAGATGAGTGCTGCGGAAGGTTCCACGCAGAAATGTCAATTTCCGATTCTGGATGATAGGCGATGTGGGATATCACGCAAAAATCAAGGAGCAACTCGAATCCATTGTGCCTCGACTTGGTTGCATGGTGTTTAATTCGCGTTTGTGTCTCACCAATGCTACGAATCTCGAGGTTGAGCTTGCTCCGTGGCAGTCGAAGTCTTTGGGCAAACTCCTCGGATATGAAATTCACCTGAGAACATGAATCCAGAAGCGCTCTTCCTATTTTGTAGCTTCCAGATGCATCCTTGACCAGAATCAGTGCCGTGGCCAGAATGACACAGTCGGAACGAGACTCCGTGTGAGTATGTGCGACTGCGTCTGAAACTTGTACAGGCTCCGCTTGAGGGAGTGACAAGGGAGCTGCGGCCGATCCTGGTGATGGCCGATGAAGCAGCGAGTGATGCGGTAGTGCACATGAGTGGCACCTCCGCGTGGACGGGCAGTTGGCTACAAGATGACCCCTGCCAAGGCAATTAATGCATAGCTTGTGGCGCTTTACTGCATTGAGGCGATTATCTAGGGCGAGATTGATTAGTTCTGGGCATCTAAAGGTCTTGTGGTCTGTCTGTGAACAGATGTTACAAGTTTGTGTTGTGCAATTGAAGGACAGACTTGCCTGTTTCCTCTGCGAGCGCGACCTATGGCCACCTGGTTGACTCATAGGGGCTTCAGCAGGAGGCTTCTTATCCGATTCCAAATATTGACAATGACGTTCAACGACTCCAACGCATTTGTCCCACGAAGGCAACGTAGTGTAGTCCAGCGACTCATTCCACTTCCTCTTAGTCTCCTGGTCCACTTTGCCCATAACTATGGAGATGAGCATGGCCTCGCAGATCTGTGGCTCGGTGCTCAACGAACGCAACGAGTTGTATAATGCGGATGCATTATCGATTAGGCTGCGCAACTGCTGACCATTTGACTTGGCGACAGTTGGCAATGCGAAGAGTGACGATATGTTATCCAAGAATAGGAGTGTCGCGTTGTCATAGCGCTGCTTTAAGCGGTCCAGCTCCTTTGTGTAGTTGTCTGCGGTCACCTGGAAAGATCGAACCGTTTCAAGCGCTGGTCCTCGAAGACAGTTTAACAACTGGTTGAACTTCTCGATCTTAGACATGGATGGCTGGTGGCCAATAATTTGGTTAAACGACAAGATAAAGTTTTGGTACTCGCAGTATTTGCCGTCAAATGTCGGCAATGATAAGCGCGGGAGCTTAACTGCAGATGTGTGCCCAAAATTAACCGTAGATTCATGAATGCCGGTGCTGTTTGCGTCTGGTCCAAGTTGCTCCTGAACGCAAACCTAGGCGTGGATAAACAGTTCCTCTATTTCGAAGCGAGTATTGCGCTGCGCCTCAGCTGGCTCCATCTGCTCTATGGCTTCCTGGGCAGATAAAGCAAGTTTAAAATACGATTCCAAAATCGACAACGGGCAAGATAATTCCAACGGAGATAAATTCAAACCAGGTTCCACTGATTTGCTCATACGTGTAAGGTTTTTCCGAGCACTCGTTCGTTGAGCTTTAAGTTGCTCCAGCGAAGACAATTCTTGATTATTTCTCCTCACTTAAACTCCTCGTGGCTATTTCTTCAACTTGAATTTTTCGTCTGTTTTTGTTCTATTCTCTCTTTTTTCTAATTCCTATCTGCCACTCGTTCGCTAGTACGAGTTGGCAGCCTAGTGCAACAGCTGTTATGTTAACAACATTCAAAAAGCGCGGAATTCAAATATACAAGATTATTCTAATTGGGTTTTGACCCAACAAAGAGAATAGCACATATTAAATGGCTATTATATACATGTAAAACGCCGCCCCATGGGCAACGGCGCAAAAATTGACAACAGAACTTGATTTTCTGACAGAAAGCCTCCTGCAGAGACAGCGAAAACCCGCAACTCACTCAGTAAGTTACCAGTCATAAACGAAAAATCGAATAAAAAACCTCCATCTCCCAAGCCACTACCAAAGAAGAAGGACGTCTGTCCCAAGGACTGCCCTGGACCATTGTACGACGCAACGAGCAAATCTACATGCCTAAAGTGAAGACCTGTGCGAGGACCAGCACCGGCCCCGCCTGAGCTCAGAGGCTCCGGACAAAAGCAGCAGTGAGAACAACAGCAAGAGGGGCACTCCGCCACTTTCGCCAATGAGGAAACGTCAGCGTGCCAGCCCGGCGACGCCCAGCTGACGTAAGGAAGAGTTGCAGCCAAACAGCAGCCCAGCCGAATATAACTATTTTTTTTTCGTTGCCCTGCGTGGCACGCCAAAGAATCGATGCACTGCGCAGCATACTAATTTTAAACGACACATTGTAACATTCTGCCCGATGAGCAGTATGGCCCGTAAAGCCATACGAAATAATAGGTAGGACAATTGTAATACTAAATTCCTTCCCCGCCACACAGTGGTTAAATGAAAAAAAAAATGTATTAAAAAAAAAATAGGTTATTGTGAAATGACAATTATTATCTACATTTTTCTTCATTAAATATAAAGAAAAAATAATTTTTTTTACTTTTATTTTTGATTTTCGGGAAGAAAATAGAATATCTCACTTTTCTTTTAATTTTTCGTTGAATATTTAAAATCATATAATGGGATGGTTTAGCGATAAAAGCGAGGCAAAAGATAATACTGCCAATGTAGTTAATAATGTAAAAATAATAGATCACACTGATGACATAAATTCACTGCGCATCTTATTATTGATCATAACAGTAGTGTTAGTTATGCAATTTTTGCTTACAATTTATGTTAAGTGCAACAAAATCATTAAAACGAGATATAGTAGAAATTGGGCAGATCAGATTTAAAAAAAAAAATAAATATGAATATGAAATTCCATTATAAGAATGGAATGGAGCGAAATAGCGAAACGTATAGACGAATTTCGCTTCAAATTTGATAAATCTTATAAATGCATAAATAAAGATGGATTTATAAAAACAGAAACTTTGAAGAACCACACAGAAATTGTAGTAAGGGAATATAATAATATAGTTAACTTAGTTAACAACTATAAAAATAGGCTCACACCTGAGCACTGCAACAAATGTTTAAGGGGTTACACCTAAACTAAACTAACATTCCTCATAGATATTGGTGCAGATATCTCACTTTTAAAAGTAAATTCTGATAACTTCAAAATTCACGATGAAAAAATAATAAACATCGAAGGCATAGGCCAAGGTGTAATAAAGTCTCAAGGAACAACCTCAATAGAACTTCGATCAACAAAATATATTATTCCACATGAATTTCATTTGGTAGACTCAAAATTTTCAATACCATGTGATGGAATAATAGGCATAGATTTTATAAAAAAAATTCAATTGTCAGCTAGATTTTAAACCAAGTGAAGACTGGTTTATAATTAGACCCCAAAATTTAAATTATCCAATATACGTTCCGATAACATATAGCGCTGGCAACAATACAGTTCTTCTGCCAGCCAGATCACAAGTTAATCGGAAAATAGACATTAATACCGTAAATGATTACATATTTGTTCCTCATCAGGAAATACATAATGGAATTTATATTGAAAATACAATAGCAGCATCCAAACATGTCAAACATGGTCAAAGTAGACAAAATCCATTATGGAAACCTAAAAGATTATGACATTCATAACACCGATCCAGAAAATAGAAGCGAACAAGTACTTTCAAAACTAAAGAAAAATTTTCCAGAGCAATTTAAAAGCCAATTAACTGAATTATGCACAAAGTATAGTGATGTGTTCGGACTGGAAACCGAACCAATATCAACAAACAATTTTTATAAGCAAACATTAAGACTTAAAGATGATGAACCCATTTATATAAAAAACTACAGAAGTCCGCATAGCCATATTGAAGAAATTCAAAAACAAGTAGGAAAATTAATTAACGACAAAATCGTAGAACCGTCTGTATCTGAGTACAACAGCCCACTCTTGTTAGTTCCGAAAAAATCATTACCGAATTCAGAAGAAAATAAATGGCGATTAGTAATTGACTATCGTCAAATCAATAAAAAACTACTTTCTGATAAATTTCCACTCCCAAGAATTGATGACATTTTAGATCAACTTGGTCGAGCTAAATACTTTTCATGCCTTGACTTGATGTCAGGTTTTCATCAAATAGAACTCGAAGAAAACTCAAGAAATATAACATCTTTTTCAACAAGCAAAGGCTCTTATCGCTTCACGCGATTACCATTTGGACTAAAAATAGCACCAAATGCATTTCAGAGAATGATGACTATATAATTCTCTGGTTTAGAACCTTCTCAGGCATTCCTTTATATGGATGACTTAATGGTGATAGGATGTTCCGAAAAACACATGATTAAAAACCTAACTGATGTTTTTAATGTATGAGGGAAATATAACCTAAAGTTGCATCCAGAAAAATGTTAATTTTTCATGCATGAAGTGACATTCCTAGGTCATAAATGCACCGACAAAGGAGTATTGCCAGATGACAAGAAATTTGACATCATCAGAAATTATCCTGTCCCTCATGATGCAGACAGCGCATTCTGCAACTATTATCGTCGATTTATAAGAAACTTCGCCGATTATTCACGGCACATAGCCAGATTATGTAAAAAGAATGCCCCTTTTGAATGGTCAAGCGAATGCCAAAACGCATTCGAATACCTTAAAGAAAAGCTTATGCACCCCACATTATTACAATATCCTGATTTTCGCAAAGAATTTTGCATTATAACGGATGCTAGTAAACAAGCTTGCGGAGCGGTTCTAACTCAGAACCGTGACGGGATTCAGCTCCCAAGAGCTTATGCATCTCGTTCATTTACAAAAGGGAAAAGCAACAAGAGTACAACGGAACAAGAACTCGAGGCAATTCATTGGGCAATTACCCATTTTAGACCATACATTTATTGCAAACATTTCACTATTAAAACGGACCATAGACCATTAACGTATCTATTTTGTGTGACTAATCCCAGTTCTAAATTAACTCGCATGCGGCTAGAGCTTGAAGAATACGACTTCACTGTAGAATACCTAAAGGGAAAAGATAATTTCGTAGCGGACGCACTTTCGCGTATAAATATAAAAGAACTCAAAGACATGCAACATAAAGTCCTGAAAGTCACTACCAGGCAAATAAAGTAGACATGATAAAAACTGTACAGTAACAAACAAGGGACTATTGCCTAGGCAAAGTATCCAAAATGTATCTAAGCCCAACGTACATGAAGTCATAACAAATGATGAAGTACGAAAAGTAGTGACCTTGCCAATAACTGAATCTATTTGTTTACTAAAACGAGGAAATAAAGTTATTGCAAGAATTGATGTTGACGATTTATATACCAAAGATCAGCCAACTCAAATTGGCACCGAGTGAAAAAATCTTTGAATCCATTTCAATAGATACTTTCAAACATATGGGCAACAAGAAATTAAAATCATTGAGAGTAGCGCTACTCCATCCGGTGACCATTATACAAACTGAAAAAGAGATACAATCAATACTGTATACATTCCATGACGATCCAATTCAAGGAGGTCATACTGGCATTACAAGAACGCTAGCGAAAATAAAAAGACACTACTATTGGAAAAACATGACACGTGATGTCAAGGAGTACATACGTAGATGTCAAAAATGCCTGACGTAGAAAACAACGACGCACACAAAAACAACTATGACTATGAGTGATAGTGGACACAATTGGTCCGCTACCCAAATCTGAGTCTGGCAATGAATACGCAGTCACTTTAATCTGCGACCTAACAAAATATTTAGTTGCCATTCCAATTGCAAATAAAAGTGCAAAAACTGTCGCTAAAGCAATCTTTGAAAATTGTATTCTGCAGTACGGTCCAATGAAGACGTTCATTACGGACATGGGAACAGAATATAAAAATTCAATTTTAAATGATTTGTGCAGTTATATGAAAATAGACAACATAATGTCTACTGCATATCACCACCAGACTTTGGGTACCGTTGAAAGAAGTCACAGAACCTTCAACGAGTACATTCGTTCATATATATCAGTTGACAAAACTGATTGGGACATATGGTTACAATTATTATTATTACAAGGGCCTTGTTGCACTGCGACCGATGTTAGGTCTTTTGTGCCGGCCTGTAGGATTAGGGTAAAGCCCCTATACCTAGGCTTCTAATAAAAGAAAGCACTTTGGTAGGGTCTATTTATTCCCAAATCCTGTAGGGGGGATAAGTTCACCTCCTAGATGTTGAAGTCGACGTCTGATTAGCGAGGGGCACTCACGTAGGATGTGTTCCGATGTTTCTTGCTCCATCTCGCAGAATCTGCATGTGTCGATTTCTGAAAGTTTTAATTTCTTAAGGTGATACCTAAGGTTGGTAACCTGTTAGAGTGCGAATTTCGCTCTTTGGTAGGTTGATGATGCGTTTTGATCGCGTCATCTGGGGGACGAGAAATTGTTTGGCTTGTCTCAGCCATGCACTGTCGGTCCAGTGACGGTTTATCTCCAATTCCTCCCATTTCCTGAGCAGTTCTCTTTTGTGTCCTTTCGATAGTCCATAGCTAGGGTGTCTGCCACCTCGTTTCCTATATGGCCTTCATGCCCTGGTACCCAACCCACCGTTAGGGTGTTTTTGTAGGCAAGGGCATTCAGCTGTTGGAAACAGGTCTCTACAAGTCCAGACGAGATCGTGAAGGAACTCAGCGCTATGAGCGCTGCCTGACTGTCCGAGAAGATGTAAATCCGTGCGCCTTGCATTTTCCTGCGAAGGCATTCTCGTGCACAGATTTCTATGGCGTGTATCTCTGCTTGGAAAATGGTGGACGATTTTCCCATGGCTATGGATTTGTTGAACCTTGGTCCGAAAACACCAGCCCCGGTGTCACCGTTTTCCAGTTTTGACCCATCAGTGTACCATGTTTGTGATCCACTGGGTAGAGATATTGATTTTGTTTTCCATTCATTCCTAGTGTATAGGACTACAGAGAAGTTTCTGTGGAGAACAAGTCTTGGTTTCTGATCGTCAGTTACGCGCAGAATGGGATCATTTATTAGGGGTTCAAGGACCCTAAGATGCCCGGTAAGATCACCACTTTTGATATTGGTGATGTTTTGAAGGCGAAGTACCCCCAGGCAGGCCTCATTTTTCAATGTAATTGGTAAAGGGGGTATGCCAGTTATGACTCCTAGTGCTGCAGTGGGGCACGTCCGGATGGCTCCAGTGATGCCTATGCAGACCAGTCGTTGTAATTTGGTAAGTGCAGCCGTAGCTGTCCTCTGGGTAGATTTCGTCCACCAAGCAAGAGATGCATAGGTTAAGATCGGTTTTACCACAGTGTTAAAAGACCAGTAGATCATTTTGGGACTTAGGCCCCATGTTCTGCCGTAGAGCCTGTTACACGCAAAGTGTGCTCGAATGGCTTTGTTTATGGTCTTTTCCAGGTGTGCATTTCAGTTGAGCTTGGAGTCAAGCGTGACGCCTAAGTAGTTTGCCTCAACCGAAAAGTCAATGATAGACTCATTTAGGGATGGTCTTCTTAGGGAGAGAGACCTTTTCCTAGTAAATGGGACTATAACAGTTTTTGATGGGTTTATGGACAGTCCTTTGTCCTGGCACCATCTGTTGTTATCTAGGGCTTGTTGCATGCGGTCCGAGATGGTTTGCTCATGCCAGCCCACTATATAAATGACTAGATCATCAGCGTAGCCTTGAGTGGGGAAACCTAAATTGTAGAGCGCATAAAGTAGCCACCCCTTGTGGCTGTGATTGAGGTCATAGTTCCTGCAAGGTCTACAGTTATGATTCTGGATTTAAGCATTTCCAGAATCCACCTAATGATAGGTGTGGAGACATTCTTGCGTACAAGAGAGGCACGTATAGCCTCATATGACGTGTTGTCGAAAGCTCCTGAGATGTCTAAGAAGGCACCTAGTGCTATCTGTTGAGCGCCAATGGCCTTTTCAATGGTTGTTGTAAGGCAATGTATGGCGGTCTCAGTTGATTTACCAGCTTGATACGCATATTGGTACTTGTTTAGGGGATGTTGCTTGAGATTTACCTTCCTGATGTGCTGGTCGATTATCTCTTCCATAGTTTTGAGGAAGAAGGAGCTAAGGCTAATCGGTCTATATGATTTAGTCTTTCTTCCCTGCCTTTGGGATAAACACAACTTTTACTTTAGCCCAGTTGCTTGGTATGTGTCCAAGCATGAGACTGGCTCGAAATAGACGGACCAGGGGGAGTGCGATTAGATGTAGTCCCCGCTGCAACAAGCATGGATAGATCCCATCTGGTCCGGGTGATTTGTATGGGCTGAAATTTTGTAGTGCCCATTTTACGCTATTTAGATGAAACAGTCTATAGTGCATGTTTCCAATGTGTTCTGAGCGATAGGGTGGTTCCCCTCTCTCAGCCCCATTAGAGTCTGCCACCATAGTCACGTGCAGGTGCGGGCACTCTCCAGTCTCAGAGAGGTAGGTTGGTGCCTCACGCTCTGAGATGGGTTGCTCCACAGCCACACACCCAGGGAAGTGAGTAGCCAGGAGTAGACTGCTCGTCTCCTCTGGGTTGTTTGTGTGTGTTCCATCCGGCTTTTTCAGCGTGCAGGTGCCGTTTGAGTGGTCTTTGGAGAGGGCTTTTTGTAGCCTAAAAGCTTCCGGGAGAGATGAGATCTGCCCGCAGTGTTGACGCCACGTAGCCCGTTTTGACCTTCTCAGCTCTTTGTTGTAGAGCCTTAAAGCAGTAGTGTAGGAGTCCCATGAGGCCCTCCCACTCCTCGCTTTATCGCCAAGGCTTTTGTTCCACCAGGGAACAGTCCTTTCGGTTTTGCGTACCTTTTGGTCGCAGCTGGCGTGATATGCTAGTTTAACATTTCTGTGAAGCACAGTAGCTTCACGCTCTAACTCGTCTGTGGATGTTATTGGACGGGTTGAGCAATCTCTGGTTTGCTCAAGTTCAGAGCAGAAGAGATCCCAGTTGGTTTTCCTGGGATTTCTGGTGACTAGGTCACATTGCAAGGCACATCCTATGTCAAATCTAATATGTTGGTGATCTAACATAGTGATCTCATTTGCAACGTGCCAGTTTGAGACAACGGACAAAATATTTGTACTACAGAGAGTCAGGTCAAGGACTTCCCCTCTAATGGCATTAATAAATGTGGGTTCGCTACCCTGGTTTAGTAATCCTATGTTATTACTAATAATGTATTCAAGAAAGTACTCACCAGTCTTGTTGATGTCACTGCTCCCCCAGACCGTATAGTGCGCATTGGCATCACAGGCGATAATCCATCTGAGCCGGTTTCTCTGGCAGTGCTCAATCAGGGCACAAGTAGCCGCCGTGGGCACCTCCTCCGAGTCGCCGGGTAGATAGGCGGAGGCCAACACTGCCTCCTGCTCGCCGTGGGCGGTGGGTATTTTAACCCAAACCGCCACCAGGTCCTCAGTTATGAACTGTGAGAGGGGAACAAATGTTAGGTTTTTGTTTATTAACAACGCCGATCTAGGGCGAGGTTGGTTATTTGCATACAGCAACTTACCGGATGGGGTGCTAAGCCCCAGGACACGTCCTGCATTTATCCAGGGCTCCTGGATGAACGCTATGTCCATTGTAGCGAACCTCTCGCAAAATACGTCTGATGCGGCCTTTGCGTGGTGGAGGTTCGCTTGGAGACATCGGAGGTGTCTCCTGGTGTTGGGGGGAGAGGCGGGGAGGACATTAGTCCGCCCTCTTGCGGCCCCTGGCCGCTATCTTCCGGCCGCGGTTGGTGCCTAGAAGTGCCTCCTCCTCCTGGGTGCGCCTCGCACTCTTGGGTATGCGCCCGGTGCCTCGTGTGGTGCGCCCGGTTCCGCGCGTGATGCGCCCATGGAGTGGGGGGCGCAGGAACTTCCGCAGTACTGCGGGCTCCTGGGCCATCTGTGGTGTCGCAGCAGCCATAGCAGGGGCACTGGCAGTAGAGCAGTTGGGCTTCTCCGCTTCGGGAACGGGAGCCACTGCCTGTCTTTTTGCCTGCGTGTCGGCCTTTGGCTTAAGGGTAGCCTTGCCAAACGCGAAGTTTAGGCTATGCCCTAGCTCTTTCAGCCGATTGGCCGAGACTGGGTCCAGCGCGACTGTTATGATCGCCGTGTTCTGCCTTGATTCGCGGTGGAAGACGCGCCAGTCTCCCACGCTTAGGCCACTGTTTTGGCCTTCAATCAGGTCCAGAACCTCCGACGTTTTCATATCCGCATTAGGGAGCGGAAAGTAGCCGATGTAGACAGCGGCACGTGGAGCCTCTGTCTCGGGGACTACTTTTATGTGGGCGTCCTTCCACAACCGGAGCTTGGGCACCTCGGTGCCCAGCCACTCGGCTGTCTTTGCGTCACCACATGTTATGGCCATCCAGCCGGGTCGGAAGGTGCAGCCAGAAAACAGCGGCTTCGTGGAGCCGTGTTTCAGGGCCATCACCCTCGACAAAATGGCGGATTGCACCGTCTTCAGCTGCTCCGTCGTGAGCAGATTTTTCGGGTAGTCCTCAGGGAGTATTGCCATCTTCACAGAGCTGGCTACGTCCCTGTAAGAGGCCATGACACCGACTTGGGTCGACTGCTCCAGTGCTGCCTGCCTAACCGCAGCAGCGGATGTGGAGGCTACTGGAGCCTCCGTGGCAAGCTGCACTGTTGCAGGACCCTTCGTCAAGGCACTAGGTGCCGCGGTTTTGGTCATGGGCCTCTTATTCGACACTCCTTCTGGGGTCGTGTTGGCCGATCTACCTCTTTTATTGGTCCCGCCACTCTTGCTAGGCACTGCCCTAGGAGGGTCCATAAGCTTCTGGGCGAGCCTTTTGGCCTCCTCTAAGGGTATGCCGTTCGCAAGGTGTCTGCGCAACCTTTTTCGTGCGGCGCCCGATAGAGCGACCCGCTTTATTTTGTCAACCTTGGGAGAGGCGAGAAGGGCTTCTTCATCTTCCTTGGTGATGTTGTCGGTGCCAGAGCCTTGTGGACAGACGTCCATGACTTCTTCGGGCTCCCGAGTGGGTTCGATATTGATCGTTTTGGGGCTGCTAGAGCACCCTGTTTCATTATTACTTTTATTGGTCTCCATATATTGGTCCCACGAGTATTGTATTGTTGTGTGTATTCTTTTAACACTACACCATCAGTAACCCATAAATACTGTCCATATGAACTAGTATTTGGTAAGCCAAGAAACTTACCAATACATTTCAATAGAATAGATAGAATAGACCCGCTATATACTATAGATGACTATGCTAAAGAGGTTAAATTTCGATTAGAAAACGAGGGAGGGGACGATAAGAGGGCCCGTATAATGTTAGAAAATAATAAAATAAGACAAAAACTAGCATATGACAATAAGGTATCAGACTTTAAAATAGACGTAGGCGATAAAGTTTTATTGAAAAATGAAACAGCACACAAGTTAGAACCAGTCTATATAGGACCATTTGAGGTCATTAGAATAGAAGAGAGGAATAATATAGTAATAAAAAATAAGAAAAATAAGGAACAAAAAGTACATAAGGATAGCTTAAAAATATATAATCAATGAAACGTTTCATTTAAGAAAAGGTCTGATCAACCCCAACAAAAAAAAAAAAAAGAAATATAAAAAAATATATATATATTCTTCTAAGAAAATTAAACATAAAACAAAACATAACATAATTCAATATAAAAAATAAAATTTTTCTTCATTACACATAAATGTTTTGAGACACAGCATTGCTCCATTTAGCAACACAATATATTCACACTAAAACTAAATGACTACATGTATTACTTCATTTCTTTAAAAAGGAAGGTGTAGCATATCTACCCTACCAATTCATTATTCATTAGCGTTTATACATTGTGACATTTTGTCAGAATCAATATACAATAATACCCAATACAAATACCCAAAAGACCACCAACAACATAAGCATTCCAGCGCCATAGCAATACGATCTACCGCTTATACATAAGCCGATAGTGGAGCGTGAGAATGCTGAGCATGCACTTTGCAGCTCAAGTGGTCAAGCTATACATAACATATGCATGCCTTCCGCATACACATGTATGTATATAAATGTAATTGCAAAGAGATAGATATAAGCATTTTTATGTGCGGGTTAGCTGAACCCAAAATCAGCACATACGATTCATTCAATAAATGGAAACGAGAATGAACGGTTCGTTCTTCTCTAATTAAAACAAACATTTTGAAGAAGTTCTTTACTAAATTTCTACAAAAGGATTGTCACGTAAACAGTATCTAATTTTAGTTGCCTTTCTTGTGTCCTATAAGTAACACGTTTAAAATTTGTGGGAGTTGTGATAGTATTTCTTTATTGACAAGCTTTAATTATAAACTTAAGATCAGAGTAAATTAGTTTTTCACACAAGGCCGCTGGTCGAAGAGAATAGAGATCGTACTCTTAAAAACTATCGAAAAAAGCTAAGTATCGAAAAGTGCCATTCGCGGTGATGGCTGTTTGCCATTACACCGGCGGACGCAGGCACGGTGCGGAAGTTAGTGGGTGGTCCCCACATTACTCCTCCCCAGAAATCAGCACTGCTGATTGCTGGAACTGCTGGACCAGGAGGCTGATCACTGGTCCTTGAAGCGAGCTGGCACTTTTCGATACTTAGCTTTTTTCGATACTTTTTAAGAGTACGATCTCTATTCAACCGTGCTGCGCTGGCCAAGTCGGTTTTGCAGCGCAAAAATGCCATTTCGAACCAAACTACTAACGACTGGTCGTTCTTCTTGTTGCCCGGGATGAGCGCTTGGAGAATGCCTTGAACAACGGCTGATTGCGGCAGCAAACGGCGGTAATAGTTGAGCATGGCAATGAATCGGCGCAACTCGCATATCTTGGTCGGCTTCGGGAACTCGTTGATCGCATTCACTCGTTCGACCGTTGGGGATATACCGGATGCCGTGATAGAGTGTTCCAGAAATGTTGCGTCAGTCTTTCCGAACACACTCTTAGCCACATTAATATGTAGGTTGGCTTGCCGCAGGCGATCAAAAACAATTTTGAGGTGCTGTCGGTGCTGAGCTTCACTTGCCGAAGCCACACAAATGTCGTCGATGTACACAGCCACAAAGTCGAGATCGCCAAGGATGTTGTTCATGTGCCGCTGGAACGTTTGCGATGCATTGCGGACGCCAAATGTCATAACATTGAACTCGAAGAGTCCGAATGGTGTGATGATGGCGGTCTTCTCCCGATCTTCCGGCGCGAGCGGGATCTGATGATAGGCACTGACCAGATCGATGGTGGAGAATACGGATTTGCCGGCGAACACCTGGTTGATGTCGTGGACATGTGGGAGCGGGTATCGGTCGGGAACAGTGATCGCGTTCAACCGACGATAGTCACCACAAGGTCGCCATTCGCCGTTCTTTTTCTTCACCATATGTAATGGCGATGCCCAGCTGCTGCTGCTTGGTCGGCATATCTCCGCTTCGAGCATTCGTGCAAATTCGTTTTTGGCGGTAGCTAGAGTCTCAGCATTCAGACGGCGGACCTTTGCGAATACGGGCTGGCCCTCTGTCACAATGTAGTGCTGCACTCGGGTATTTTGCATGAGTTCCTCATCGAAAACAGGAGGCAGGGTCAGGTCTTTATATTGTAGAATTATGTCATGGTAGTCACATTCGGTGGCAACGGTCGAGATGGGTGAGTACTGGACATGACGAAGTTCACAGACTGTAGACAGTGAGGTGGCTCCATCGATGATTTTGCGTCGTTTGATGTCGATGATGAGACCGTAGCGAGAGATGAAATCGTCGCCAATGATAGCTTTTGACAATGTGTCAATGGCCACTATGAACGTCCAGTTGAAACGTCGTCGGAGTCCAAGTGTGAGTGCCAGGGTTCTCGTCCCGTAGGTGCTAATTGGTGTGCCATTGGCTGCGTATAATTGATGCGTTGACAATGGTTTTAGGTGAGGGAATGCGTTGGCGGGCAGAACTGATATGTCCGCGCCAGTCAAATATTCAGTGTTCGAATTTCTGTCGAATATGAATAGACGCCTGGACTGGATCGCGCCCACTTCGCATGCTGCCTCTTGCGAAGTGGCGGTTAGTTTCCCGCTGGCCACTTGCAAGGCGATCTGCATTTCCTCGCTTTTTCACCGAACCGATTGTGGTAGAAACAAAAGCCATCGTCACGGGACTTTGATCGACTATTTCCACGAGAGCCGAAACTGTTGCTTCTGGTTCGACTACGGCTCTGATGGTCTGGGCGTCTTCCGAGCTCGGCTATCATCGCTCTCAACTCCGTCAATTGCTGCTCCACAGATCCGTGCCGTGCTGACGCGCTATGGGTTGTAATCGGAGCAGATGCAGCGACCGCGTTGATCGTGGGGTGCTCGTACTCCCAGGTCCTGTCAGCCATTATCGCGGTGTTGTCCAGATCGCTTTGCGCCATCGCCACTACAAGTCGCAAGCCCTCGGGTAAGCGCTCAAGCCACATGGCTTTCAGGGCGTCTTCTCCAATGCCGCCCCTAGCCAGTTCGCGCATGCGGCGCAGCAATATAGACGGCTTGCTGTCTCCAAGCTCCAACGACCGAAACAACTGTGCGAACTGCGTTGAAGGCATGTGTTCGGCAATAATTTTGGTCTTAATTGCTTCATACCTTCCAGTAGGCGGCGGATTTCGCAGAATGTACATGATGGTCTCCAGGTACTCTGCCGGAAGTATGTTCAAAGTTTGATAGTACTTTGTTTCGTCCACCGTTATGCGGAGACTTGCGAATTGCGACTCCAGTAGGGTGAAAAATACATCCGGATGCCCTTTCATGTATGGTGGAGCCCTAAACGACACTCGGCCAATCTCGCCTGACGCATGCTCGTCGCCTCCCGGCCTGAGGCACTGATTGTGCCTGCTGAGGCTTTTGCTGCCTCGAGTGGGCGTCTTCATCATCGCTGTGGTTAACCATAGTTTGAGGTTATGTACCACCAAAGTGCCAGTTTTCGACTTGCGAATAAGTTCGCCGGAATACTGCGATCTCCACACGATTTTCGCAATTAGATCACGACGGGGTCACCAATGTGGGAGTTGAGATAGTATTCCTTTATTGACAAGATTTAATTATAAACTTAAGATCAGAGTAAATTAGTTTTTCACACAAGGCCGCTGGTGGTGGTCGAAGAGAATAGAGATCGTACTCTTAAAAACTATCGAAAAAAGCTAAGTATCGAAAAGTGCCATTCGCGGTGATGGCTGTTTGCCAATACACCGGCGGACGCAGGCACGGTGCGGAAGTTAGTGGGTGGTCCCCACAAATTTATTATATTTATATAGGACCAACGAACATTATAACGATGTGATTGTGATTGGTGATTGTGTGCGGAATGTACTTGACAACGGAGCTGGTGGCGGGCTCCGTAGGGTCCGTTGTTCTCTACGTGGCAGGCTGTAACGTGGTACCGTTAATGTATGATCCCGATTTTCCGGCAGCGCTTTTCGTCCTGTCCTCGGTAATTGTAATCCCTCCGCCCGCACAGAAGCTGTGTCGTTTGCTCCTGGAACTGGTGCCTCTGTATATCGCCACCCAGCTGATGGTCGCCTTCATCTGGGAACAGTTTCAAGTTGGATTTCACCCGGGAAGCTGTGCTCAACACAACCGGGGACTGACATTCCTGAAGGACTATCCCAGGGTAACTCTGTTTGTGCGCACCGATGTCTGTTACTTCGCGCAACTAGGGCTTTCCGTATTGGTCACCATTAAGGCTTCAAGGTTCAGAAGAGCTATGGACTACTTCCGGCCCGATCCCTGTGTGTACCAGTATTATGAGTGCGATTAAAATTATGTCTTGCTGGTGCACCAGAGCTATGGATTACGTCCTGCCCGAGCGCCTTGTGTACCAGTACTATGAGGGCCAGGCTATGGAAGAGGTCCGCCTTCAACCGGAGGAAAACAAGTTCTCTAAGAGGTGTTCGTTAACAAGGGTTAATTTACGAACCTGCCGCTGTCAATGCCATCCAGTCACTAAAATTATGTTTGATATAATGTAAGCCATCATAAACGTTCTACCAAAGGCCTACTCTTGCCCGGGCACTGAACTCAAAATCGAAGGCCTTTGTGTATTTTTCATGCTTCAAAGATCAGATATTTCAACAAGTTATTAATTAATATTCGCACGCTAGGTTTTAATAATCGATTAACGAAGAAGCTAATCGAAATTGGAAATGTGGGGCAGTTTACCATCACTAGGAGAAGAGATCAGGAGCAAGATCAGACAAAAACAATTAGCAAATTAAAGAACTAGCCATTATAGTTTGGTTTTGTTATTTACAGTGAGGATTGGGATAAGTGCATGGCTTTTCTTTGTCCCGTGCGCATGCGGCGCGATTAGAAGAAAGGTAAGCTACACGAAAAGCGGAAGAAGTGGCTTCACCAAACGAAAGACTTCAGTCACGAACTCTGCGTAGGATCCGTGGTCTTCTACATGGCCGGCTGCAATGTGGTACCTCTACAATATGTATGTTCCTGATTTTGCGGCAGCGCTGTTCGTCCTTTCCTCGGTAATTGTACTCCATAATTTACGGGTCTTGAACTATCCGCCGGTACAGAAGCTGTGGCGTTTTCTCCTGGAGCTGGTGCTTCTGTATATCGCCACCCAGCTGATGATCGCCTTCATCAGGGAGCAGTTCCACGCTGTTAGATTTCACCTGGGGTGCCGTGCTCAACAAAACCGGGGGACTGACATTCCTGAAGGACTATCCCAGGGTAACTCTGTTTGTTACTTCGCGCAACTAGTAATTTCCGTGGTGGTCACCATCAAGGCTTTACGGTTCACAAGAGCTATGGACTACTTCCGGCCCGATCGCATGTGTACCAGTACTATGAGGGCGATTAAAATGACGTCTTGCTGGTGCCTGCCTTTATAAGTGGGTGTATACATTCGAACAAATCATTATTACGGTATAAGCGCTGGAATCGTCGAAGATGAAGCAGTTTGAAGAAATGAAATGAAATAAATAAAATAATAAATAAATATGACTCTGCCATAGGGGATGGACAAATCATCTTTGGTGCCCTTCTTGCCTGCTTTTCATAAGCGAGTGTAGAAGCTAGCAAGAGGAACTCAAACAAATTACCGTCTAGTATCTTCCAAGATGAAGAAATTTGAAGCCCACAGGCGATAAAAATGTAATTAAAATAAAAAAATTAAGCAGAACAGGAACATAAAAAAAATTAAACAAATAAAACCACCGAAGAAAAAAATAAAATATATTAATCCAAGAAAAAAAAACAAAATAAAAAGTAGGGACTAGTTGCTTCCACTGAGCTTGAAGAACGAATGAACCTAGTAACTTGCCAGTGTGACCAAGAAAGTTCTTGAGGAAATAATCTAAGGAAATAATCTAGAGATGGTCAGTCTTGTTTTGGCAGGGTTGCACATCAATATCGATTTATATCCTTTCTATAAATTATCGCACTATCCTCATTCAGAATTACTTTTCAGTTACACTTTTTAAATTACAAAAACTTAATTTTTTAGTTAAATATAAAAAATGCAATTCTGGATGAATGTACAATGACCCATAAAAAATCTATGGAAGCATTAAACAGAACAATTCAAGATCTACGTCGCAATCAACAAATTTTTGGTGGTGCACTAATATTTTTGTCAGGAGATTGCCCGTCATTCCACGTGCAACGTTAGCGGATCAGGTTAATGCGTGCTTGAAGTCATCTTTCCTGCGGCGATATTTCCAAAAATTGACATTGAACATAAACATGCGTGTTCAATTGCACAATGATCAATCTGCAGAACGGTTTTCGAAGCAATTGTTAGAAATCAGAAGTGACAAAGTTTCAAATACAAATGGCTTGATCACGTTGCCAAACAATTTTTGTAAAATTCTACAATCTAAAGGCGAATTAATTGAAAGCGTTTATCCAAATATTATTCAAAATCACAGAAATCACGATTGGTTGACAGAACGAGCAATAATGTCACCAAAAAATGTACAAATTAAAATTGTTGTTGTTAATTATTTAAAAAAAAAATAATTTTTTTAATTTTATATTTTTTAATATTTTTTAATAATTATATTTGATGTAAAACTGTTCACTTAATAATTAATTACAAGACACTACTTCAGGTTTATCGAACTCGTCTCGAATCAGACTCGTATCAGACTTGTGGTGACCTGGCTATCTGGCAACACTCATATTCAAATAATATATTACGATCCATCGAAATTTTTATTTTGTTACCATCGATTCTTTCTTAGCGTTATTTTCTACCATACCTAGATTTCTATCTTCTTCTTGACTGACGCCACGGCATACATTTACTTTGCGCAATAAGAAATATAATCCAATAAAAACCGTCAATACCTAAAAGGTAAAGATTTATTAATTGTGGGAAAACAAAGCTGGATGTCCTAACATCAAGGATCACACCCTATCATCGGCCTCCACACGCTGGACACATCCCCATACCAAACTTCCCATAAATTGGTGACCCCGAACACAGACGAGCGCCCGAACACAGACGCGCGCCCGAACACAGACACGCGCCCGAACGCAGACGCGCAAAATACATACCCGATCGCAGACACGCGCAGACACGCGCACACACATGCCCGATCGCAGACACGCGCAAATACATAACCTCATTTTCACAATGAGTGACGACGAAAACGCATCTTTTGCCGACGCGACAGCTAGCGAAAGTCGACCCAACATTGATTCCGTTTTCGTTAAGATGCCTTTCCCCCAGCTTCATTCGATCACCAACATCGAAATGCTTTTCACCAAGCTGGAGAGCTGGTTCCTTCTCCAAGGCATTGGCGTGTTAAAGGAGCATGAGAAGTATGCAGCAGTTATTGCATATGCAGACTCCAAGTACCTAGAGCAAGTGCAAGATCTCGTCCAAAATGAGCCTGCCATCAATCCGTACATAACGTTGAAGCAAGCGATCTTAGCAAAGTTTGCAGAATCGGAAATGGTACGCCTCGACAAGCTCGCCACGGGAATCCAACTCGGAGACGGACGCCCAAGTCACCTACTCAACCAGCTGCAGCGCACTAATGCCACCAACGACGAATCGGTGGTCCGTCGGTATTGGATTAAGCGCTTGCCTCCTGCAGCACACGCGGTCATCGTGGGCATGCTTGAGAGCGCCCCAGATATGGCACTTTCTCAGCTCGCCACAACCGCAGACGCTGTCATGGACTCTCTATGTTACGCATCAGCCGATATCTCAGCTTTATCACGCAGCAGCAATGACATCAAGCCTTGCACGGAGGACCGTATCAGCAAACTGGAGCAACGCTTTGACGATCAAGAGAAGATGTTCCAGCAGATCAACAGCAAACTTGGACAGATCCTTGGCAACAACAATAGACCCTCTCGTAGTCATAATCGATCTCAAAGCAACCAAAGCCGCAACAACGTTCCACAGCAGAGCAAAGACGATAAGTTTTTCTGGTACCACAGAAAGTTTGGCGACAAAGCTCAGCGCTGTCTGGATTACGATCTCGGATTACGTCGCCCATACACTTGGAATTTTGTAATCGCTGATTATTGGATCAGATTTCCTACATTATTGGCACGTAGTGGTATTTGCAGCCTTCAATCTTCAGTCACTGTTAAAACGTTTAACACATCATGCCAGTTTTCAAAATTACTTCAAGAATTCAAGTGCATCACTCAACTAGGCGTCTCAGCTCCTATTATTGGATCAGATTTCCTACAAAATTTCAATCTCCTTATCGACATTAAACGCCACAAATTGATCGACGAGCAAACATTATTGGCACGTAGTGGTATTTGCAGCCTTCAATCTTCAGTCACTGTTAAAACGTTTAACACATCATGCCAGTTTTCAAAATTACTTCAAGAATTCAAGTGCATCACTCAACTAGGCGTCTCAGCTCCTAAACCAACAACAACAGATGTCAAACACTGCATAGACACTAAAGGAGCACCAACTTTTGCAAAGCCACGTCGACTCACTCCCGACAAATTTAAAGCAGCAAAAGCAGAGTTCGAGTACTTGCTTAAAATCGGGATTCAAAAAGCCAATACGCATCTCCTCTGCATATGGTTCGTAAAGCCACAGGCGAATGGCGGTCATGTGGTGACTACAGAGCTCTCAACGCACAGACAGTTCCTGATCGGTATCCCTTGCCGCACATTCAGGATTGCACGCACATATTCTTCGGTAAGAAAGTATTCACCAAAATCGGTCTTAATCGTGCTTATCACCAGATTCCGATTAAGCCACGTGACATACCGAAGACAGCAATAACCACACCTTTCGGGTTATTTGAGTTCACACATATGACATTTGGATTGTGCAACGCAGCACAGACATTTCAACGCTATATGGATGCAGCGTTTAGAGATCTGGATTTCGTTTTCATCTACGTAGACGACATCGCCGTCGCATCAAGCGATTCTGAGCAACACGAAATCCACCTACGTCAAGTGTTCGAACGACTCCAACGTTTCCATCTCACCATCAATCCCAGCAAATGTTGTTTTGGACAAACTTCAATTAAATTCCTGGGACACCACGTTGACTCTCATGGCATCAAACCCTTGCCTGACAAAGTTAAGGCCATCACCGAATTTCCTCTGCCCACAGTTGTTAAGGAACTTCGACGCTTTCTGGCAATGATTAACTTCTATAGAAGATTCCTGCCAAGAGCCTTACAACATCAACAGCCACTGTTACAACTAATCCCAGGAAACAAGAAAAACGATACTTCTCCAATCGCCTGGACAGAAGACACAATCAAACACTATGAGGAGTGCAAACAGTCTCTTGCCGCAGCCACGCTTTTGGTTCACCCATCACCAGAAGCAGATCTTTCGTTGAGCACCGACGCTAGCGATACAGCGGTGGGAGCTGTACTTCACCAAATCATCGATACGGAATACCAACCAATGGGATTCTTCAGCGTAAAACTCACCGATGCACAACGCAAATACAGCACTTATGATCGTGATTTTCTTGCCATCTACCTAGGCATCAAACATTTCCGTCATTTATTGGAAGGCAAGATATTTCATGTCCGCACTGACCATAAGCCGTTGACTTACGCATTCTGCCAAAGGCCCGATAAAGCTTCACCACATCAGTTGCGACAATTGGATTTCATTGGCCAATTTACAACAACAATCGCACACATTGCAGATACTCTGTCTCGCATCGCAGCTCTTGAAACTGACATAATTGATTATGATCAAATAACTTCAGCACAAGGAAATTGCCCAGAACTCAAAAGACTGTCGGAGGACCCAAACACCACTCTGCAATTGAAATCTGTAATTTTACCTCATTCGAAAACTCCAATCTTATGTGATTTTTCTACTCCTACAGTTCGGCCATTCATACCTCAGCAGCTTAGGAAGAAAATCATCAGCAAACTTCACAACATCGCCCATGGAGGCATTCGCTCAACCATGCAGAGAAAATAGCCCACTTGGTGAAGCACTGCATTCCATGTCAATATTCAAAGGTCACTCGTCACACGAACTCACCACTGCAACGTTATCAACTGACCACACAAAGATTCGAGCATATCAATTTGGACCTTATTGGACCACTGCCCCAGTCCGGCCAGTTCAGATATTGCCTCACGATCATCGACCGTTACACGCGGTGGCCAGAAGCAGTGGCAATTGAAGATATCCAAGCAGAAAATGTGGCAGCAGCTCTAATAAACACGTGGATTTCTCGTTTCGCATCACTACAGACCAAGGAAGGCAATTCGTGTCAAGACTTTTCAACGAACTTTCACGGCTTCTTGGAATTAACCACCTTCGCACCACAGCCTATCACCCTCAGGCCAATGGAATAATTGAGCGCTGGCACCGCACTTTAAAAGCAGCTATAATGTGCCAACACAGGATTGGTTGGCCTAACAGATAATTGATCATATCATAATCATAATCATAATCATAATCATAATCATAATCATAATCATAATCATAATCATAATCATAATCATAATCATAATCATAATCATAATCATAATCATAATAATCATAATCATATTGTTGGGATTACGTTCAGCATATAAACCCGACATTCAAACAACAGCAGCCCAACTTGTCTACGGATCGACGCTTCGCCTTCCGGGACAATTTCTTCATAGCAGCAACGAATTCCAACCGCAAACGGAGTTCGCTAAGGATCTGGCTGAAACGATGAATAATATTCGTCCAACACAAACAGCTCACCACGACACTTCTAAGCCATTTGTGTTTAAACAACTAGACGATGCAACACATGTCTTTATACGGAACGACACAGTACGTGGATCATTGGAACCACCCTACGATGGACCTTACGAAGTCAAATCCAAACAACCTAAGTATTTCAACGTAATCATCAAAGGTCGTGAAACCAACGTATCTATCGACCGCATCAAGCCAGCATTCATTGAATCACAGGACTTGTCATCACCAACAACCAACTTGTCATCACCAACAACTTCACAACCACAGCCAGATGTACCAGCTAATCAAAGCAGTTCCACATCGACTCAGCAAACATCAAGGCCTCGCCGCACGATTAGACTCCCCGTCCGTTTCACAACTTGAAGTCTAGGAGGGAGTACTTTGGGACCTGGCTATCTGGCAACACTCATATTTAAATAATATGTTACGATCCATAGATATTTTTAAGTTACTATCGATTCTTTCTTAGCGTTATTTTCTACCATACCTAGATCTCTCTCTTCTTCTTGACTGTCGCCACGGCATACATTTACTTTGCGCAATAAGAAATATAATCCAATAAAAACCGGCAAAACCTGAAAGGTAAAGATTTATTAATTGTGGGAAAACAAAGCTGGATGTCCTAACATCAAGAATCACACCGTATCATCGGCCTCCACACGCTGGACACATCCCCATACCAAACTTCCCATAGACTCATACTCAAACTCGAACTGATCTTAAAATTATTAATCCTAATCCAAGCAACCTCGGCCAGAAGTTTTCTTAGGAAACTTCTTGAACTTTCAATTATGTTTAGAATAAAAGCTTTATGCTGAAATTATTGCACTGCATTGTGAAATTCAATTATGCTGACCGATGCAGTTTATGTGAAGCGCAATACGTTGACCATGGTTTGGTCTCTAAGCGGAAGCTGTGTTTACTTTACGTTTGGGTTGTTTACTTTAGCGGGTAGCTGGGCGTTGGCAAAGGCAATGCTAAAAACAAAGACAAAGGAATTGTCGCCGAGATTGGAATGTGAAATATGTTTATAAATTGGGGCGGAAGTCTGAGTTTACGGGTTGGATAACTCTCCCCCTTCTAAAATGACGCATCCCGCTTCATTATGAATATCGTTTAAAGGATCTCTTAATTCTGTTAAAAATTCATCTTCTTTAATTGGGTTTTCTAGTTCTGGCCGTTTTTGTTTGGTTACAAATATAAAATGTCTAAATCGTATTATTAATGTAATAATCAAATACTGTTCGCAGGGGGGTGGCTTTATTCTGAAATGCACTCGATAAGAAAACACGGAACAATGGTCGGGGTATTACCCGACGTGCGTCTTTATTTGGGTAATCGTAAATTAGTACTAAATACAAGAAGAAGGATTAAAACTAGCTTGGGAAGAGCGGATTAGAAGCTCTCTGCACGAAAGTCCAGTGGAAGAGGGAGAGAGAGAGCGAGTGTACGGGATCACACTGCCTCCGGAAAATAAGCGCCCTTTTGCCGTGAACATCCTCCCCCCCTTGCGAGGATACGCAGCAAAATTATAAGGAGACCTTCGAGGCCCCCATAGCGAGAATACGCTGTAGGAATATTGGAGGCCTTTGCTCGGGAAAGCGTTGGATACGCTTAGCGCTCGTGGACGTGGAGAAGTGTGTGGTGATCCTGGCCACACGACTGGCATCGGTCGTCACTGCGGCAAGATCCAGTGGAATGGTGATGGGCGAGGCAATTGACGCAGTATTTCTTCTCGATGACTGCTTGGAGCCGTTTCTCCGCGCTAAGCCGAAGAAAACGGTAGCACTTCCGAAGAGGATGGTTCCCTTGGCAGACTCGGAATGGGTAGGATAAAATACCTCGGGAACGTCTGCATTTCATCTCGTTGTACGGAACCCATAATTGGAAGACTCAGGAGCTGTTGTCACTCGTGTGGAGAACGAGGAAATTCTTTGGATCGGATCAGAAGCAGTATCAGGAGCAGTCGGTTCACTGGAGGAGCAGTTGCTTGGATGCAACAAAGTGTGATGCCGACCGTGACACTTGAAGCACTTGTGGGCGCTTGTGCAATTACGGAGTTGATGACCGCTTGAAAATCAATTTAAGCACAACCGCTTCTTCTGTATATAAGAAGTACGATCCTCTGTCGTCATCTGAAGGAAGCGTGGACATAAACGCACTGGATGGTTCTCTTTGGAACATACATCGCATTTTTGGATACCGGAACAATCCTCGTACTGAAGGATTTCAGTATTCGTGGCGACACGTCGGAGGGTGTCGGTTCTGACGGATGGAGGCGCAACTTAGGAGGTTGGATAGAATCTATACAGGGGTGCCATGGAAAACACTGTGGTTTTGATTTCCCCAAAAAGGCATTTCCGCTAAACCAATTTCTCGGTGCCATACAACATCGAATAAGTTTTGTGTTTTTAGTTTTTTCACAACCATTCGAAATGGCTGGCAGGGTTGCCATGATGAAATCACCCATGTGTTTTAACAAACATTTTTTTGAAATGACTGTAAAATGGAAGGTTTTGGGTTATTTTATTCTTTAAATAATGTGATTTAACCTATTTTGTTAATTAATTTAGTTTTTTTTTACTCTTATTTAAAAAAAAAGTTTAAAATTTTGGCGCGAAAATAAATAAAACTAGCTAGACAGCTCTACTAAACCCGACTTCAAAATTTCAAATCTATTGATGTGGTAGGCATCGAAATTAACATCAATTTGTGTGTTTTCAAAGACCCGAAAAATATTTGAGTGGAAGTGCTGTGGCATCGATGAATTATTTTTCAGGGTTTTTGCAGCGGAAGTGGTTTCTGTGGCACCCCTGATGGTTTCTAGAGTTCTATGTCGCTCAGTCAGGAATGAATCAAGTTCTTGCCACGTTGGAATTTCGGTTTTATTTGTTAAGGACTGCTCCCATAATGAGAGCGTCAGCTTTGGAAGCTTCGTGGAACACAAATAAACCAGGAGACAATCCCAATTATCCGTAGGAAGGCCGGACAAATTTAGAGATGTGAGGCAATTTTGAATTGTATTTTGCAGCTCTTTCAAGGCTGCCGAAGATTCCTGTGCAATGGACTGTATGTTTAGTAACTTCTTCAGTTGGCTGTTCACCAGCGCTCGCTTGTTTTCGAAACGCTCAGATAGGTTTTTCCAGGCTGAGCGGAAACCATCGTTGGTGAGTGGCGAATTGGAAACTACGGAATGAGCTTCACCACTAGTCTTGGCATATAGATAGAACAACTTTTCAACAGGGGTCAGCGCAAGATTGTCTATATAGACCGCTGTGAAAAGGTCTCGGAAAGTCGGCCAGCGAATGTAATCGCCCGAGAAAACTTCTGTTTCGCACGGAGGAAGCTGACAGCCAGACGGATAGGAAGTTTGGGGCGGAACGGGTTGGATTTGAGCTGTTTTAGAAACGATCGTCTCGATCTGTTCCATGAGCTTTGCGGCACACCTTTCGTATATAAAATAGGCATACTCGTATTTTGCCTTTAGAGTAGGTAAGGTGTCCCCCGTGCCCTCTAAGCCAACTGAAATTTGCTCTGAACAAGCTTCGTACTCTTTCTCGACCTTATCCCATAGCGCTCGGACTTGGTCGAGATGAATTTGGCACGTGTACTTGGATGGACTTGGTGCTGGATTGCAGACTCTGGACTCGAAGTGACTCAGACGGTCACAGGTCATCGTAAATTTATTTAAAATGCAGGAAGTCATTCTGTATATATTTTACGAAATTTTACTGTCTGTATATCTATATATATAAAATGCTTTGTCCTGACTGACTGACTGACTGACTGACTGACTGATATATCACAACCATGGTCAAACCACATGTCTTAGAGACTTGAAGTTTTTTTTTTTTAAATCAGAAAAAAAAATTCCAGATTCGTATGGGTATTTTAATTTTCTAATTCAACCTGCAACCTATTTTAAAAAATAAAAAACATAAATTTAAATTGCATTAAATGCAAGCTCGCTAAGCAAGCATTGAAAACGTTCTCAAAATTTTCCAATATTTACTGCTTAAGTAGTAGGCCTTGCCTCATTTTATATTTGTCATTCGACTTTAAAGAATCTTTATTTCTCATTCAGTGCGCTGACTTCAAAGCGAAATTTAATTTAAATAAGTTGCGCGCGCGCGCCAACCACGGGCGAATGGGCACACTAGACCAGGGGAGCTGGTCACACCAGTTCTGGCAGATCTGTGAGGAGACAACGGGCACACTAGGCTTAGCCTGGGGCTATATAAAGCGGGCGGCGAATTTTTTCTTTAACTGAGATTTTTATTTTCTGACATTTTAATTTTCTTTTGAATTTTTCTTCAACTGAGATTTTTATTTTCAGACTTTTTAATACATAGAGAAAAAGTATTAGTAATCATGGGCTCAGATGAATTAATCATAGATGGTGAACTTTACTCTGTGATTCCTATACGTGGAGACGGAGCTTGCCTTTTTATAGCACTTTCTTATGTTTTAAATGGCACCCAAGAATTTTTTGATGTCATACGTAAGGAAATAGTTGACCATATTGTTGCTAACTGGCATAATTTTCAATTATATACCTCAAGTTTTAACGGAAATTTATTTAATAATCCAATTGAGTATGAGATTGAAATGTTACAGTCGACTACATACGGTGCGGCTGCTGAATTGCGCGGAGCTACCGAAATATACCAAATTTGTATTGAAGTTTTCCAAAATGGAAAACTTTTAGCAAAATTTGGAACCGAAGGAAATCCATTAAAGAATATCTTAGAGAAATTAGTTATGAAAACAATGAAACAATTGTAAATAATAACGAAAAATCTCTCACCGATGAGCAATATGAAGTATATCAAAAAATTTTGGACAGCATTGAAGCTGCAAAAGGGGAAATATTTTTCTTAGATGCACCTGGTGGTACAGGAAAAACATTTCTGCTCAATTTGTTGTTGGAAAAAATTACAGGAAAGCGTCAAATTGCTTTAGCTGTTGCATCATCTGGAATTGCTGCAACACTGCTAACAGGTGGTCGAACAGCCCATTCGGCATTTAAGCTTCCATTAGATTTAACACGTTTAGAAAATCCACACTGTTCCATTTCCAAACAGTCAAATACAGCAATAGTACTTAGGGACTGCAAGCTCATTATTTGGGATGAGTGTACTATGGCACATAAAGGCGGTTATGAAGCCTTAAATAGAACTTTAAAAAATATACGCGATAATGATCTTTTAATGGGAGGCATTACAGTTCTTTTGGCAGATTCTTTTGGTTCTTTTGGAGATTTTCGTCAAACTCTCCCGGTAGTTCCAAATGGAACAAGTGCCGATGAAATAAATGCCTGTTTAAAATCTTCATTTTTGTGGCCTCTTATCAAAACGCTAAAACTTTCAAAAAATATGCTTGTACATCTAAGAGGCGACACAACAGCTAAAGTTTTTGCTCAAACTTTACTGAATATAGGAAATGGAACATATCCAACAATTGAGGATAAAATTACAATTCCTTCACATTTAGGGACTATTGTCAAGTGTATACAGGAACTAACATCACAAATATTTCCTGATATTATCAATATCTCCCATAAATCATTAGATTGGTTTTGTGAACGAGCAATTTTAACACCAAGAAATGATAGAGCCGTTTCTATTAATGCTTTGCTTTTAAATGAGTTTCATGCTGAGGAAATGACATATAAATCTATCGATAAGGTCACTGACGAGGAAGATGCTGTGTGAATTTCTGAATAAGCAGAATCCACCAGGTCTTTCGCAGCATAACCTAACTTTAAAGGTTGGTGCACCTATAATGTTGTTGAGAAACCTATCCCCACCCAAATTATGCAATGGCACAAGATTGCAAGTTAAAGCTTTGCATAAAAATTTAGTTGAAGCCATAATATTTTCGGGCTGTGGTAAAGGGGAAGTAGTTTTTATACCAAGAATACCTCTTATACCAAACAACATACCATTTCAATTTAAAAGAATTCAATTTCCTATTAAAGTCTGTTTTGCCATGACAATAAACAAGGCTCAAGGACAAACTTTAAAAATGGCTGGGCTAGACCTGAGAGACGAATGCTTTTCTCATGGACAGCTTTATGTAGCATGTTCAAGAGTTGGTTTAGCTAAGAACTTAAAAATTTTGGCACCTGATCACAAATGCAAGAATGTTGTGTACAAAAAGATATTACAACAATCGTAATATATAACTATGGACTATACCTATAAAAAAAATGCGCCGAAACCTCTACCTCTTTGGTGGTGTGAAAATGAGGAATAATTAAAATAGTAATATTTATTATTAATCTTTTAACATTTTTAAATTACGATATTGTTAATTTAATACGAAATTTTAAGTGTGGATTGCATCCGAGGATGCAATAACGGGCCCTCTAGTATATGTATATATATATATTTAAATATTTAGAATTATTTATTTGTGGAAGCAGGATTGGAATTTAGGAACCAATCGGAATATATAAAATTAAATTTCATTTAATTTAATAACGAATTAGTTGAATAATATTCTCTCTACTGCAACACGGATACGGTCACACTAATGCGGATATGGACGCACTTGAATTTCTAACTGATTCAGTTAGTTTGAATTTTATAAAAAATACTTTTAAAATTATTTTTTGTGCCTGGACTTATCCAGTTGACCGCTGCTGTATTTTCCGCGGTACTGTTCTTGGAGATAAGGCGTGCGTGTGAATATGTTTATGCATTCGCCGTTTGCCAATGCAGAATAGAGGAGACAACGAGAGGCGGAAAAAATTGCCAAAAATCGGAGCTTCGACTTGCAGTCGAATATGTATGTAATTACAATGTATGTAGGTATGTTCGCCTCAGCTTAGGATAGAGCAAAGAAAAGACAATAAATATATGTTTCTTTCGATTTAGCCCTGTACAGGATAGACCAGGGGAGTAAATAAATGAATGTACAAATTAACTCGGCGTTTCTGTGCCGTGATTTTGAGGATAAAGTTATATTTATTCTTTAGAGCAGTGGACTGTATTCGTAGACTTCTGTAGTTTAAAGTTTAGGAATTATTATAAATATATTTATTTTAAGTTGTGGAGAAAATTATTCTAATTATTAAAATACTTGTGCCGAAATATTTGTGTAGGTATATATTTATTTAATTTTTTGTAAATTGTTTTATTTTGGAATGTTTATTTATTATTATTCTCCAGGATAGGAATATTTTTTGCGTAAATTGTTCGCGATCGTAGATCAGTGGAGTGGACTGTATTGTATGTAAATAGGAGAGTGTACATAAATGTAAGCGGAACACAGTGAACGAAGAGAAATTCGAAATTGGAAGTTTCACTGTGGCTTATGACATTTATTTAAATACACACTTTTTAATTTAGGAACTCGCAGAAATTAATTGCACAATTGGATTTGGAATCGGAAGCTGCCGTAGTGTCGGATCAATCGGACTCGGATTTAGACAAAATCATGGAAATTACCGGCAGCATTAATAAAATGTTCCCTTATCTTGTGCGGTGTTTAAGCCACCGGAGTTGCTGGAATGGAATTATCCGGCTCGAAGGACCAAATGTTCGGAGGGGGGTGGCTTTATTCTGAAAAGCACTCGATAAGAAAACACGGAACAATGGTCGGGGTATTACGCGACGTGCGTCTTCATTTGGGTAATCGTAAATTAGTACTAAATACAAGAAGAAGGATTAAAACTAGCTTGGGGAGAGCGGATTAGAAGCTCTCTGCACGAAAGTCCAGTGGAAGAGGGAGAGAGAGAGCGAGTGTACGGGATCACACTGCCTCCGGAAAATAAGCGCCCTTTTGGCGTGAACAAATACAAAATGATTAAAATTAATAATATAAATGAAATTGATATTTTCCAATTGAAAATTTCAATAAATGGGTTTAAAGTATTAATATTGTCAAGAGTAGGTTCTGAATTGTTGGATATTTAATATTCTGATATTTCCAGGTTCTTAAAGTGATTAGTGGTTATGTATTCAAGAATTTTGTTATCTTAATTGGTGTATGAAATATTATTTATTGTAGTTGTACCGTTAAATGTTATTAAATATGAGCCATCTAAATGTGAATTGTTTACAATATTATTCCCGTTTATTAGAATGGCACCTTCTTGAATGATATCTATTTTCTTATTTTTTTCTCGAATTTTACTGCAAATTGATTTTTCTCCATTTAGTAAGCGGGTGAAACAGGTTTTATCTTGACTTATAATATAATAGTGTAGTATGTTCACATAGCGAATGCACTCTGTACTCAGTGTTATGCATAAATAAATACAATAAATACAAATATATTAATGCACTTAATTTATAAGTCAAAGACCCTTGCAATGGGCTATCTAAGTGCTGAGTCCGCATTTCATACATGCGCGACATACGTGAACATAATACCTTCCCCCTATCTCAGCGACCCTTCGCCGTCGCTTACTTATATGTATATGCATATAAGCGTCGCAGCGCTGCAGCCTACGCCGGCAGCGCTGCTACCTGAATTAGGCTAAGAAACCTTTTGTATGAATAATTTAAGATATTAACAAATCTACTTTCATTGGAGCGGGACCTTGCCTGCTCCAATTAATAAAAACAATTTTAAAACCAAAACCTAAAGTGACTTATTATATGGTGACTTATTTTACTTCTTATATGGCGACCGTGACGTCGAATCATAAATGTGTGGAAAAAAAGAAATCGATTTTCTAATTGTGGACGGATAATCAAGGATCCAGCAACCATATTACTACGATATGATCTACTACGAATCGTGATACTATACAACTATACAAAATGATCTACTACGAATAGTGATTTGCAAACTCAAGACCACATAATTTGACGTGTCTCCGTCATTCTGTGGAAGTAAAACCAACAGTAAATCAAAATGGCTGATGTGGCTGAGCAAAAGATCGTGACCCCCGTTATGGAGAAAGTCGCCGCCTGATCATAGGATTCGAAGATTCCAGGCTCTATTGAAACTGAAACACACTTAGGACATCCTCATCCCGGCATCGCTAGCCGAGAACATCCGTATATGCAGCGGAAGATAAATAGTCTGTGCGAGGACCAGCACCGGCGCCGCCTGAGCTCATAGGCCTAGGTCACCAGAAGATAAATAGTCTGTGCGAGGACCAGCACCGGCGCCGCCTGAGCCCATAGGCCAAGGTCAGCTGCAGCAGAAACTGAGTGCGGGGGGCAACCCGCCGCCTGCACCTTCGAGGGAACGTCAGCGTGCCAGCCCGGCGACGCCCAGCTGACGTAAGGAGGAGTTGCAGCCAGTAAGCCAAGGAGTTGCAGCCAGTAAGCAGCCAAGGAGTTGCAGCCAGTAAGCAGCCAAGGAGTTGCAGCTAAATAATTTTTTTTGTTGCCCTGCGTGGCACACTTAAACTCGATGCACTGCGCTGCATATTATTTTTAAACGACACATTGTAACATTGAGCGGAATTTTTCTGCCCGATGAGCAGTATGGCCCGTAAAGCCGTACGAAATAATAGGTAGGACAATTGTAATATTAAATTCCTCCCCGCCACACAGTGGTTAAAAACACCTCCAGTAGGAATATCGAGCTAACAATTAATACACTGCTTTAAAGACCGAATAATACAATGAACATTATAAAAACAATGGTAAAAACTATATGTTAAGACTCGAAAATGTGAAAAAAAATCACATAAACACTAAAATTTAATTGCATACATTCAGGGTAAGAAAAATCCCATATTAATAAATGAGGAAAAATTTATATAAAAAAAAAAATTATTCTTAAAAATCAAAAATATAGCAAAACACAACATATGCACGAACACGAAAAAAGCAAATAAAACCGAAAAGAGCAACAGCGTGCAGCTAAAATTTAAAACATGGACAAAGAAAACATGTATTAGTAATAATAAATAAGTTTCATGCCACTTAATAAAATTCAGTAATACTTTTTGAAATAAATATATACATATAAAATGCTATATGTATAGAGTATCGACTTCAATAAGTAGTGCTGAACAACCATTCATAAATGGTATACTATTAATAAGCAAAAATAAAATCCATCAAGAAAACAGAATCATGTTGAACAATAAGGAAGTGGACTCCACTGCAAACATTCAGAATATGATCGAATTTCAAAATATGGATTCGAATCTTACGAATATATTGTTGTCAATAACACAGGCCGACAAAATTCTGACCCAGAAACCAGTATATACTTTTCCAAAGGTTTTCGGTGCGCTGAATCCGAATCCGAAGTCGAAATTCCCGAATTGGCTCTGGTTTCCGAGATATCCTAACCTAAAAGTGCAAAAACAGCGTTTTCTGCCTATATTTGAGGTTATGTAGCATCGAATTTGTTCTTTTACTGAAAATACTAAACAAACCATCTTAAAGTATATCCCTTGCCCTTTCAAATGTTGTTGAGTTTGATTAAATATCTCTTTTTTCGCTGAGATATCGTACTTCTCTATCGATTTCTCTAAAATTCCAGCTTGAATATTAAAAGACTGCAAGGTCTATACAAATTTTAGCATGGAATGGAACGAATTGTGCAAAACATTAAACGAAATAAAGCACCAGTTCGATAAGTCGTATAAATCTTTGACACAGAATAGGCCAATTCAAAAGGCCACAGTAAACAAACATGCAACTGTTTTGGTAGAGTGTTTCAACCAAGCACGCGCAATAATATACGAAAATAGAGAAAGACTAAGCAAGAAACATTGGTCCGAAGTGTCGGGATTCCTTAACAGGTTTCGAAAACACTTGCTGTCTATAAGAGACAAATTCCAATTGAACATTTTAATACCAAACATTTTGAACACCCAATCGACACTTGAAACAGGCGAAGATTCTGAGCCGACTGAGCTAGAAACTCGGGACCCTGAAACTCAGGACCCTGAAACTGAGGCAGAGGAAGCTCATGTTGAGGAACAAGATCTGCGCGATCTTACCATTCCCGCGGTATTAACAATACCAACAACACAGGAAGAGGTATTGGAGTCGGACGAATCTGTTTCATTAATAGGTTTACTAGATACTATAGAAACCATAATGACCGACTCAGCGGCCCAACGGGCATATATTAAAGATATATCAAGCGCCATACCCGAATTCAACGGTGAAAAATTAAATCTGGCAAGATTTTTAACAGCCGTTAGATTGGTCAATTTAACAAAAGGACCATTTGAAGAATTAACGGTAGAGGTCATTAAGTCGAAAATAATCGGGTCAACCTTGTACAAGGTTAAAAATGAGACCACTATCTCTTCGATAATTGCCATATTAGAAGCCAATATTGTCGGCGAATCGTCCGATGTAGTAAAAGCTAAAATGGCTAGAACGATGCAGAAAGGTAAAACTGCAGAAAAATTTACCAATGACATTAACCACCTTAGGAAACTCCTTGAAGCATCATATATTGATGAAGGTTTATCGGCTGAACACGCTGAAAAGTTCAGCCCCAAGGAGGCCATAACCACAATGACTAAAAATTGTGAGCATGGCAGGCTAAAAACCATTCTGGAAGCCGGTAATTATAATACAATGAATGAAGCCGTTACGAAGTACATGCAATGCAGTACTGAAATGACTGGCAATGCAAATTCAGTATTATTCGGACGCGGTGGACAGGCCTATCGTGGTAATAACTATCGAGGTAATTTTCGTGGTAGAGGCCGTGATACCTTTCAGTATAACGCGCACTACCAAGGCAATGGTTACTATAGAAACAACGGATACAACGAAAATTATAATAACCAGACCAATAACTATAATAGAGGTCGTGGAAATTATAGACAAATGAATAACAGGAATAACGGTAACCAAAACCGAAACAATGTGAGAGTAACTCAAAACTCGGGAAACTCTCAAACCCCTTCAGATGTGTAATACCAAATAAAAAAATCTATACCATCAATCTTAGTAACAACACTTTTGTATCTTTTTATAATACAGAAACAAATAAAAAACTTGTGTTCCTAGTGGACACGGGTGCAGATATATAAATATTAAAGGAAAATTCTGACATATTTCATGATGTTCAGGAAAATACTAAAATCAGTATTCAAGGCATAGGCCACGAATTAATAAAAACCAAAGGATTAATTGAGATACAGACAGATAAATATATAATTCCACATGCTTTTCATATAGTAGATCCATATTTTGCAATACCATGCAATGGAATAATAGGCATTGATTTCATAAAGAAATTTAATTGTCAACTAGACTTCAAACCCAACAAAGATTGGCTTATAATGAGACCAACAAATTTGAATTTCCCAATTTATGTTCCAATAACATACAGTTCTGGTAATAATTCCATGATTCTACCAGCAAGATTGTGACGCGGGGCGCACAAAATAATAAATAAACTGTACATAAATAATAATAAACAAACTAAATAAATAAATAATACAAAACTGTACATAAATAATAATAATAAACAAACTAAATAAATACATAATACAAAACTGTACAGAATAATAATAACAACTAAACTAAATAAATAATAATACAACTCGGACTGTAAATAAATAATAAGTAAAATAAGTAACTAAATAATAAATAGCGAACCCACGCCCATAAACACCCGCCCAACGATAAAGACATTCAAATTCAAACCCGGTGCGCGCGCCCGCCCCAACGAACAAAACCACTGGCCACACTAAGTCGGGCAAATGCCCAGGGAGCTGCCACACTATTCGGGCAAATCCGCGGCCCGTGCAGGCACACTAAAACCCGCCAAGCGCTATATAAAGCCGGCCGCTAGCCTCAGAGCTATCATTCGGTGGTCGGAGTCGACCAAGGTGGAAGTCACCTAGCGCGCAGCAGCAAGCAGCAAGCAGCAACCAAGGAACTGGACCAGCGGTAACAAAGGAGTAAGACTTAACTAACCTAGGTATTGGTTGACGGCTTCGTCCTATTCCTCCACACTAAGTCTCTCTATTCACCATATTAAGTATTGTGTAGACGGCTTCGTCCTATTTCTCGCCTATATCGCTGACGGTTTCGTCCTGCAGACGGCTTCGTCCTATTTCTCGCCTATATCGCTGACGGTTTCGTCCTGCAGACGGCTTCGTCCTATTTCTCGCCTATATCGCTGACGGTTTCGTCCTGCAGACGGCTTCGTCCTATTTCTCGCCTATATCGCTGACGGTTTCGTCCTGCAGACGGCTTCGTCCTATTTCTCGCCTATATCGCTGACGGTTTCGTCCTGCAGACGGCTTCGTCCTATTTCTCGCCTATATCGCTGACGGTTTCGTCCTGCAGACGGCTTCGTCCTACTTCTCGTATATCGTTGACGGCTTCGTCCTAATTCTCCTACCTCGCTGACGGTTTCGTCCTGCAGACGGTTTCGTCCTACTTCTCATACATCGCTGACGGTTTCGTCCTGCAGACGGCTTCGTCCTACTTCTCATACATTGCTGACGGCTTCGTCCTGCAGACGGCTTCGTCCTACTTCTCATACATCGCTGACGGCTTCGTCCTGCAGACGGCTTCGTCCTACTTCTCGAATATCGTTGACGGCTTCGTCCCAATTCTCGCATATATCGCTGACGGCTTCGTCCTGCAGACGGCTTCGTCCTATTCGCGCACACACCGTTGACGGCCCCGTCCAAATTGTCGCACCCCGCTGACGGCTTCGTCCTGCTGACGGCTCCGTCCCTTAACACTACGTATCCTTACTGACGGTCTCGTCTCAATTGATCCACGTCTTCCCGAAGGCCAGGGACGCATCACGGGACCCCGATCATCCCACTCGACGACAGGAAGTTACCTACGCGGACCCCGGACCCGCGACCCCTCCCGCAGGACACGGACGCTCGCTGGTCGGAACCCCGACTCCGGAAATATTTACTCTGTCATTAATTTCAATAAACCATATATATCTATTTTGTACGCCTAATCCAGGTTCAAACCAGCGTTATTACTGGGGCTCGGGTCGGAATTTTCCCCTTCTAGCACCACTTTCCTGAATCAAATAAATGTCCTGGATGATCCTGGCCAGCCCTGACCTACCCGAGGCTTGACTGAACGTCACAGGTGGCGCCCGAGCAGATTAAGTGGTGCTTAGAAGGAGCCGACGCCGAGAAAGTAATGTCCAGTTGGGTATATATGGCAACAAAACCAGAATTGATAGAATACGCAAGTGAATTTGGGTTGGATTCATCAGGAAAGAACGAGGAATTACGGAAAACATTGGCCGCTTTCTCGAAAAGGACGGACCACGCAGAAACAGTAAGAAAGAAGCTGACACTGCTGGCAGAAAAATACCGAAGGGAGAGAAGCCCTGCTAGAATACCAGAAATCATCGTAACGGAGGAAAAAACAAGAATGGACAACGAGATCGAAACAAAAATGGAGGGCAAGAAGGAGACAGGGATTATCGACAGGGTACGAAACTGGGACATAAGGTACCAAGGAACATCCAACCCACTAGAATTCCTAGAAAAAATGGAACAATGGGCAAATGGATACGGACTCCACCTCGACCAGCTAGTCCAGACAATGCCATTCATACTGGAAGGGATCGCAATAGATTGGTGGAACACGACGCCAACAAGGATCACATCATGGGCACAAGTCCGAACAGAACTGCTGGAGTATTTCCTACCACCCCGGTATGGAGAGCAGTTAGAAACCCAGATAGCACAGCTAAGACAAAGGGAAAACGAGCCAGTAAGGGAATACGCGATGAACCTAAGAAAGCTCATGAGATTCACGAAGCTATCGGAACCAGAAAAACTAGACTGGGTATACAAAAATTGCAGAAGCAAACTGAAGCTATATGCAAGAAGAACCGGATTTACAACACTGACGGAATTCCTCAAGCTCGCGGAAGAGGTAGAAGAGATCGAGCAAATGGAAGCACAAACCGGACAAACAGCACCACAGCCGGTGAGGTCAGAAATATGCATGCGATGCGGCGGAACCGGACATACGGCACGCACATGCGGAAACCCACCGAGACTGTTCTGTTGGGTGTGCGGGAGAAACGGAGTCAGAACAACAGAATGCTGTCGAACCAGGTCGGGAAACGCCGGAGGCCTGAGCGGATAGAGCTGGCAGCTCAGGCACGAAGAATGGGTCCAGCAGCGGGTGGTATAATGTGCGACGGCTACCAGATAGTAGCAACGTTTGGAGTAGGGTGTAGGATTGCCAAGGGCATAATAGACACCGGTGCAACAAAGAGCGCAATAAGCAGGAACATGTTCCAAGACCTAAGAGAGGAAGGAAGGTGGAACAAACTGCAGGCGGAGATATCACTAGCGGATGGATCGCGACAGAAAGCGATGGGAGGCTTCAGGGCAAACGTAGAGTTCGGAGGACGAAGGTTCGAGATAACATTCATGATCCTACCGAACGTGGAGGGAGGAATCCTCTTGGGAATGGACTTTCTGGCAGGTGCAGAAAGCGTACTCAGATGCGGCGGACTCGAACTGAAAATCAGGGGATCCGACAACGGAGGAAGAGACGACGGACAAGGCATACAGGAGCCAACTGCGCCGGGGGATCTGTCCGAACAGGATATCGAGGCATTTCTGGAAGAAAACAAACGAATATTCGAGAACATGAAGGGAGTCAGCAACGCAGCCGTACACAAAATCTACCTAAAGGACGACAAACCCATCAAGCAGAGGTATTACCCGCGAAACCCCAAACAGCAGGCAATAATCAACGAACAGGTAGACGAATTGCTAAGCCTGGGCTTGATAGAGCGATCACGAAGTCCATATAGTGCACCCGTAGTGCTAGTGAGGAAAAAAAATAACGAGTGGAGAATGTGCATCGACTACAGGTTGCTGAACGACCGGACTGAAAAAGATGCATACCCCGTGCCTCGTATGAACTTCATCCTCGACCAGCTACGGGAAGCCAAATACATAAGCACGATAGACTTGAAATCGGGCTATTGGCAGATCCCAGTCGAGGAGAAGAGCAGGCAATACACGGCATTTACGGTACC
Source organism: Drosophila aff. chauvacae BK-2020 (assembly GCA_018903765.1). NCBI lineage: Eukaryota > Metazoa > Arthropoda > Insecta > Diptera > Drosophilidae > Drosophila > Drosophila aff. chauvacae BK-2020. The sequence goes on along the minus strand of JAEIGO010000787.1, from coordinate 277,854 downwards.
GGGTCGAGGGCTGTTCCAGTGGACGGTAATGCCATTCGGACTGACCACAGCGCCAGCAACCTTCCAGCGAGCACTTGATAACGTTATCGGACCGGAAATGGAGCCATTTGCCTTCGCGTACCAAGATGACATCATCGTAATAGGACGCACAAAGGAAGAGCACCTGGAAAAGCTGACAGAGGTATTTAGGAGATTGCAGCAAGCAAACTTGCGCATCAACCCAGAAAAATGCAAGTTTTTTCAAAAGGAGCTGAAATACCTGGGACACGTGGTGAGCGATCAGGGTATCCGGACGGACCCCGAAAAGGTAGCGGCGATCAAAGACCTACCAGCGCCGAAAACCACCAAAGAAGTACACAGCTTTCTAGGGATGGCCTCTTGGTATAGAAGGTTCATACCGAAGTTCACCGAACAAGCGGGACCACTACACGAATTAATCTGTAAAGGGAAAAAATTCGAATGGGGCGATCATCATCAACAATCCTTTGATAGCCTCAAGGAAAGTCTCACAGAAGCACCGGTACTGGTATGTCCCGACTTTACAAAGCAGTTCAAACTGCAGACGGATGCCAGCGATGTGGGCATTGGAGCCGTACTCACCCAGGAAACGGAGGACGGAGAACACGTAATATCATTTGCAAGCCGGAAGCTAAGTAAGGCGGAGCAAAATTACAGCGCAACAGAAAAGGAATGTCTAGCAATCCATTGGGGCATCGGGAAGTTTAAGATGTACCTGGAAGGATACCAATTTATAGTGGTGACAGACCATATGGCGCTTAAGTGGTTGAACTCCATCAAAAGTCCAGCAGGGAGAATAGCACGGTGGGCACTGGGGCTTCAACCATACCAATTTGAGGTGCAATATCGTAAAGGGAAGCTGAACGTGGTGGCAGACACACTGTCAAGAGCCCCACCAGTGGAACTAAAGGCGATCAAGAACACCGGAAGTTGGATAAGCCGGAAGATCAGTGAGATACAAGAGAACCCACAGGACACAGAGTTCCGAGTCGAAGGAAAAAGGCTATACAAACTGAGTCAGGACAGAAGGGACCAACACCCATGGAAACTGTGCGTGCCAGAAGAAGAAGTACAACAGATTCTAACGGAGAATCATTGCCAGGCCGAAACAGGACACATGGGAATGTTCAAAACGGCAAGAAGAATAAGAACAAAGTACTTCTGGCCGCAACTGACAAAGGATGTACGGAACTTTGTAAGAAGCTGCGAGAGCTGTCAAAGATACAAAGTGGCACAGCAGAAGGCAGCAGGGAAGATGCTGACTAAGGTCGCGGAAGCCCCGTGGGAAACGGTATGCGTCGATTTTGTAGGACCACTACCACGATCTAAACACGGAAACACGGCACTACTCGTCATGGTGGACAAGTTTTCCAAATGGGTGGAGTTGGCGGCAATACGACAAGCCACGGCCGATTCATTCTTGCGGGCGTTCCGGGAAAGGATTGTGACAAGGTTTGGGGCACCGAAGATATTAATATCGGATAACGGAGTCCAATTCACCGGCCGCAAAACGAAGCAAGAAATGGAGAGATGGGGGATCAAACAACAGTTCACAGCCCCATATACTCCACAGGAAAACCCAACGGAAAGAACAAATCGGACCATCAAAACAATGATCGCACAGATAACGGGTGAGGACCAGACGAACTGGGATGACAAACTCCCAGAACTAATGCTGGCATTTAACAGCAGCACGTCGGAGTCCACGAAGTACAGCCCTGCACAGATAGTACTGGGAAAGGAGCTGAGAATTCCGAACACCGTATTCGACAGGGAAACGGAAGGATCTGGAATAAAGGAAGAGAGCGTGGGAAAACGATGGAAGCGCATAGAAGGCATACGGAAAGAAGCCGCAGGACACATGGGGAGAGCAGCGGAACAACAAAAACGACAGTACGACATGCGAAAAAGGGAATGGAAGCCGGCAAGGGGTGATCTCGTATGGTGCAAGACACACCATTTATCTAACGCGGCAGATAAATTTAATGCGAAATTAGCCCCGAAATACGACGGTCCATGGAAAGTAACAGGGTTCGTGTCCCCGGTAATACTGACAGTTAGAAATCAAACAACGCGGAAAACAAAACGAATATATATCGGAGACACAAAACCACATGTGAGCGAGGAATCAAACCAAAATGAACTCGATAGATCGACTATCGAACAAGGGCATATCGATATATCGACAACAGCGGAAAATGAGGGATTAAACCTAGCAGAGACAACGGGCACACTAAAGAGGGAAAACAAGATCGAAGGCAACCACACCAAAAGGCGGAATAGGCCTATATAAGAAGAGCCAAAACCAGTCCGGGCCACAGAAGGCGAGCGACTGCAACTATGAACAAGTTCAAAGTAAGCACCGAGCAAGTCAGGAAAAGTTATGCCAAGGCGAAGGCAGGGCAACCCCGATCAAAACTGATCGAACCCCAGGCGCAGGGTACAACCCGAAAACGGACGGCACCACCAAAAATGGTACCGCCGAACCGCCCGGGGACGCAGGGTGCAAGCACTTCCCAGTCGACGGAGACCGTCCAGGGAAACAGCAGCAACCCAAGCACCCAACCAAACGCCGAGGGACCGACAACAAGCCGCGAGGCGAGGATCCAACCACTGGAGACATTACGGAAGATCCAGGCTGGAGCGTCCCAACCGCCATACCAGAGGGGAACAGGCTACCCCGCCCCGGTCCGACAGTCGACGGAATTCGTCCAACAGGGCCGAGACGGGGAGGCCGGAACCCCACCAGGGTATGCTGGCAGGATTAACCCAAGGGAAGTGAGCGACGACGGAAGGGCCCGACCGGTGACGGAGACCGTCCAACGGGGCCGGACCAGAGTCGCACATCGCCCGAGGGAGAATCCTAGATACCAGCAAAGCAGCGGAGAAAGGCAGACAATTAGATCGATGACGACCCAGGCACAAACAACAGGACAAGAGAACGGAAACCGACCAATGGAGACGGCACCAGCGCCAGTCAACTTTCGGACAGCCGGAATAACCAGCACAGCGGCAAGGACAACAACACCGCGAGACAACTCTCCGGACCAGGACATCCTGGAACTAGACTCCGATAATACGGGAAAAGTCTCAGGATGGACCATGCCAGAAGGAGCCCGAATTTCCAAATCAACAATGGAAAAAATAAGGGCAACGCTGGCGGAGAAAAGGAAGCGGACGCAGAAACGCTGGCTGGAGAGGGACGGCGGAAATTGGTGGCGAATTACCTCCAATAGAGGTAATTTTGTGACCATAAAGCGTCACTTCCCTAAGGAGGGGGGAGTGTGACGCGGGGCGCACAAAATAATAAATAAACTGTACATAAATAATAATAAACAAACTAAATAAATAAATAATACAAAACTGTACATAAATAATAATAATAAACAAACTAAATAAATACATAATACAAAACTGTACAGAATAATAATAACAACTAAACTAAATAAATAATAATACAACTCGGACTGTAAATAAATAATAAGTAAAATAAGTAACTAAATAATAAATAGCGAACCCACGCCCATAAACACCCGCCCAACGATAAAGACATTCAAATTCAAACCCGGTGCGCGCGCCCGCCCCAACGAACAAAACCACTGGCCACACTAAGTCGGGCAAATGCCCAGGGAGCTGCCACACTATTCGGGCAAATCCGCGGCCCGTGCAGGCACACTAAAACCCGCCAAGCGCTATATAAAGCCGGCCGCTAGCCTCAGAGCTATCATTCGGTGGTCGGAGTCGACCAAGGTGGAAGTCACCTAGCGCGCAGCAGCAAGCAGCAAGCAGCAACCAAGGAACTGGACCAGCGGTAACAAAGGAGTAAGACTTAACTAACCTAGGTATTGGTTGACGGCTTCGTCCTATTCCTCCACACTAAGTCTCTCTATTCACCATATTAAGTATTGTGTAGACGGCTTCGTCCTATTTCTCGCCTATATCGCTGACGGTTTCGTCCTGCAGACGGCTTCGTCCTATTTCTCGCCTATATCGCTGACGGTTTCGTCCTGCAGACGGCTTCGTCCTATTTCTCGCCTATATCGCTGACGGTTTCGTCCTGCAGACGGCTTCGTCCTATTTCTCGCCTATATCGCTGACGGTTTCGTCCTGCAGACGGCTTCGTCCTATTTCTCGCCTATATCGCTGACGGTTTCGTCCTGCAGACGGCTTCGTCCTATTTCTCGCCTATATCGCTGACGGTTTCGTCCTGCAGACGGCTTCGTCCTATTTCTCGCCTATATCGCTGACGGTTTCGTCCTGCAGACGGCTTCGTCCTATTTCTCGTATATCGTTGACGGCTTCGTCCTAATTCTCCTACCTCGCTGACGGTTTCGTCCTGCAGACGGTTTCGTCCTACTTCTCATACATCGCTGACGGTTTCGTCCTGCAGACGGCTTCGTCCTACTTCTCATACATTGCTGACGGCTTCGTCCTGCAGACGGTTTCGTCCTACTTCTCATACATTGCTGACGGCTTCGTCCTGCAGACGGCTTCGTCCTACTTCTCGTATATCGTTGACGGCTTCGTCCCAATTCTCGCATATATCGCTGACGGCTTCGTCCTGCAGACGGCTTCGTCCTACTTCTCGAATATCGTTGACGGCTTCGTCCCAATTCTCGCATATATCGCTGACGGCTTCGTCCTGCAGACGGCTTCGTCCTACTTCTCATACATTGCTGACGGCTTCGTCCTGCAGACGGCTTCGTCCTACTTCTCATACATCGCTGACGGCTTCGTCCTGCAGACGGCTTCGTCCTACTTCTCGAATATCGTTGACGGCTTCGTCCCAATTCTCGCATATATCGCTGACGGCTTCGTCCTGCAGACGGCTTCGTCCTATTCGCGCACACACCGTTGACGGCCCCGTCCAAATTGTCGCACCCCGCTGACGGCTTCGTCCTGCTGACGGCTCCGTCCCTTAATACTACGTATCCGTACTGACGGTCTCGTCTCAATTGATCCACGTCTTCCCGAAGGCCAGGGACGCATCACGGGACCCCGATCATCCCACTCGACGACAGGAAGTTACCTACGCGGACCCCGGACCCGCGACCCCTCCCGCAGGACACGGACGCTCGCTGGTCGGAACCCCGACTCCGGAAATATTTACTCTGTCATTAATTTCAATAAACCATATATATCTATTTTGTACGCCTAATCCAGGTTCAAACCAGCGTTATTACTGGGGCTCGGGTCGGAATTTTCCCCTTCTAGCACCACTTTCCTGAATCAAATAAATGTCCTGGATGATCCTGGCCAGCCCTGACCTACCCGAGGCTTGACTGAACGTCACAAGATCTCAAGTGGTCCGAAAGATTCACATATCATCAAAGATAGTGTACTAATTCCCAACCAGGAAATTCAAAATGGTATTTATGTTGCAAACACAGTTGCAACTGTCAAAAACGCATTTGTCCGATTGTTGAATACAACCAATGTTGATAAAATAATAAATATTAACGATTTAAAATATGAAAAACTTTCGAATTACGAAATAGTTCAAACTAATCCCAAAGCAAGAGAAAAAACTGTCTTATCTCAACTAACAAAAAACTTCCCCCCACAATTCAAAACAAAATTAACAGAAATATGCACCAAATATAGTGATATATTCGGACTCGAAACCGAATCAATAACAACAAATAATTTCTATAAACAAAAACTAAGATTTACTGATGACGAACCGGTATACATAAAAAATAACAGAAATCCTCATAGTCAAAAAGTCGAAATACAGGTAGAGGTACAAAAGCTAATCGATAATAAATTTTCGAACCATCTGTATCACCATACAATAGCCCACTTTTGTTAGTTCCAAAGAAATCCCTTCCCGGTTCTGATAAGAAAAAATGGAGACTAGTAATCGACTATCGTCAAATTAATAAAAAACTGTTGTCGGATAAATTTCCGCTACCCAGAATTGATGATATTTTAGATCAACTAGGAAGAGCGAAATACTTCTCATGTCTAGACTTAATGTCTGGATTCCATCAAATCTTTCTCGACGAACAATGGTTCATATCGTTTCACGCGATTACCATTCGGTTTAAAAATAGCGCCAAATTCATTCCAGAGAATGATGACTATAGCATTCTCCGGATAAGAACCTTCTCAAGCTTTCCTTTACATGGATGATCTAATAGTCATAGGTTGTTCCGAAAAACATATGCTTAAAAACTTAACTGATGTTTTTGAGAAATGTAGGACATACAATCTAAAATTACATCCTGAAAAATGTTCATTTTTCATACACGAGGTCACATTTTGGGACACAAATGCACAGATAAAGGAATCTTGCCTGACGACAAAAAATACGACGTCATCAAGAATTATCCAGTCCCACATGATGTGGACAGCGCTAGAAGATTCATAGCTTTTTGTAATTACTATAGACGTTTTATCCAAAATTTCGCCGAATATTCCAGTCACATAACAAGATTATGTAAGAAAGATGTTAAATTCGAATGGTCAACTGATTGCCAGAATGCCTTCGAACATCTTAAATCGGCACTAGTAAATCCAAATTTATTACAATACCCAGATTTTAGCAAAGAATTTTGCATAATAACGGATGCTAGTAAGCAAGCATGTGGAGCAGTTTTAAATCAAATCAAATACGGACTCCAGCTTCCAGTTGCGTACGCATCAAGATCGTTTACTAAGGGCGAAAGTAATAAAAGCACCACAGAACAAGAATTGGCAGCAATTCATTGGGCAATAACTTACTTCAGACCATACGTTTATGGTAGACATTTCACTGTCAAAACTGATCACAGACCACTCACATACCTGTTCTCCATGATAAATCCAAGCTCAAAGCTAACGCGAATGAGGCTTGAACTTGAGGAATATAACTTTACAGTAGAATATCTGAAGGGCAAGGATAATTACGTAGCCGATGCATTATCCAGAATAACAATATCAGATTTGAAGGAAATGCAAAATAAAAATTCCATTCTGAAAGTCACTACCAGAAACCAAAGTAAACAGAAAAATTCCTGCGCAGGAAAAGAACAAGTAGATTTGCCTAGGCAAACTCGAAACAAAGCTTCTCAGCCCAACGTATACGAAGTCATAGTAAATGACGAGGTACGAAAAGTAGTGACCTTGCGAATAACGAATTCACTATGTTTACTAAAACGTGGAAAAAAAGTTATAGCAAGAATTGATGTTAGCGATATGTACACCAATGAAATTCTCGACTAAGGTAAGTTCTTTCAAATGCTTGAAAAAGAAGCCGGTATACTTAATATCCGCCAACTCAAAGTGGCACCGAGCGAAAAGATCTTTGACACCATCTCAATAGAATCTTTTAAAATTATGGGCAATAAAACATTACAATCTCTAAGAGTAGCGCTACTCAAGCCGGTGACCCTATTATCAAATAATGAAAAAGAGAAAGAAGCAATACTGTTTACATTCCATGATGATCCGATACAAGGAGGTCATACAGACATAGCTAGAACATTAGCTAAAATAAAAAGGAGTTATTATTGACCTGATACATATCAAATTATGTAAAAAAATGCCCTAAATGCCAAAAGTCAAAAACGACAAGGCATACAAAGACCCCATTGACAATAACAGAGACGCCACAAATGGCTTTTGACAGGGTAATTGTTAAATCTGCGATTTAACAAAATACCTCGTAACAATACCCATCAAAAACAAAAGTGCAAAAACGGTAGCAAAAGCTATATTTGAAGATTTTATTCTGAAGTACGGTCCAATGAAGACGTTCATTACGGACATGGGAACAGAATATAAAAATTCAATAATTGAAGATTTATGTAAAAATTTGAATATAAAAAACATAACATCTACTGCACACCATCATCAGACTTTAGGAACCGTAGAAAGAAGTCATAGAACACTAAATGAATTCATCCGGTCCTATATCTCACTAAACAAAACCGATTGGGACAATTGGATCCCATATTTCACGTATTGTTTTAACACTACGCCCTCAATTGCACATGACTATTGTCCATATGAGCTAGTATTCAGTAAATCATCGAACTTACCGATACATTTTAATAGCATAGATAGAATAGAACCACTATACAATGTGGATGATTACGCTAAAGAATCTAAGTATAGGTTAGAAGTAGCCTATAAAAGAGCTAGATTAATGATAGAAGATAACAAAGTTAAAAATAAGGAATTATATGATAGGAAAGTTAAAGATATCCAACTAAAAATAGGGAGACCAGGTTTTGTTAAAAAACGAAACCGGACATAAGTTAGATTTTAAATATACTGGACAAATAAGGTAGAAAGAATAGAGGAAAACGAAAATATTATAATTTCAAATAATAAAAATAAGAAACAAAAAGTACATAAAGATAGATTAAAAATTTTTATTTCCTAATCAACATATTATATGAATATTTTTATTACTAAATCAATTAATTTTCATTCGAAAAAAAAACAAAAATAAGAACAAAAAAAAAATAATAAATAAATAAAAAATAATAATAATAATATAAATACAAAAAAAAAAAAAAAAAAAACAAAAAAAAACCTAGGTTAGGTTAGGTTAGGGGTGACGGTGACTAGCCCGGCATAGAGCCGGGCCGTCCACTTGAGCCTCCCCTTGTGATGCCGCATAGGCTAGATCCCCGTCCGCTGCAGGAGCTCATGGGCCAATGACCTACGTGAGAGAGGACCAACCCTCTCTTACCCAACAGGGTAAGAAAAATCCCATATTAATAAATGAGGAAAAATTTATATAAAAAAAAAATAATTCTTAAAAATCAAAAATATAGCAAAACACAACATATGCACGAACACGAAAAAAGCAAATAAAACCGAAAAGAGCAACAGCGTGCAGCTAAAATTTAAAACATGGACAAAGAAAACATGTATTAGTAATAATAAATAAGTTTCATGCCACTTAATAAAATTCAGTAATACTTTTTGAAATAAATATATACATATAAAATGCTATATGTATAGAGTATCGACTTCAATAAGTAGTGCTGAACAACCATTCATAAATGGTATACTATTAATAAGCAAAAATAAAATCCATCAAGAAAACAGAATCATGTTGAACAATAAGGAAGTGGACTCCACTGCAAACATTCAGAATATGATCGAATTTCAAAATATGGATTCGAATCTTACGAATATATTGTTGTCAATAACACAGGCCGACAAAATTCTGACCCAGAAACCAGTATATACTTTTCCAAAGGTTTTCGGTGCGCTGAATCCGAATCCGAAGTCGAAATTCCTGAATTGGCTCTGGTTTCCGAGATATCCTAACCTAAAAGTGCAAAAACAGCGTTTTCTGCCTATATTTGAGGTTATGTAGCATCGAATTTGTTCTTTTACTGAAAATACTAAACAAACCATCTTAAAGTATATCCCTTGCCCTTTCAAATGTTGTTGAGTTTGATTAAATATCTCTTTTTCGCTGAGATATCGTACTTCTCTATCGATTTCTCTAAAATTCCAGCTTGAATATTAAAAGACTGCAAGGTCTATACAAATTTTAGCATGGAATGGAACGAATTGTGCAAAACATTAAACGAAATAAAGCACCAGTTCGATAAGTCGTATAAATCTTTGACACAGAATAGGCCAATTCAAAAGGCCACAGTAAACAAACATGCAACTGTTTTGGTAGAGTGTTTCAACCAAGCACGCGCAATAATATACGAAAATAGAGAAAGACTAAGCAAGAAACATTGGTCCGAAGTGTCGGGATTCCTTAACAGGTTTCGAAAACACTTGCTGTCTATAAGAGACAAATTCCAATTGAACATTTTAATACCAAACATTTTGAACACCCAATCGACACTTGAAACAGGCGAAGATTCTGAGCCGACTGAGCTAGAAACTCGGGACCCTGAAACTCAGGACCCTGAAACTGAGGCAGAGGAAGCTCATGTTGAGGAACAAGATCTGCGCGATCTTACCATTCCCGCGGTATTAACAATACCAACAACACAGGAAGAGGTATTGGAGTCGGACGAATCTGTTTCATTAATAGGTTTACTAGATACTATAGAAACCATAATGACCGACTCAGCGGCCCAACGGGCATATATTAAAGATATATCAAGCGCCATACCCGAATTCAACGGTGAAAAATTAAATCTGGCAAGATTTTTAACAGCCGTTAGATTGGTCAATTTAACAAAAGGACCATTTGAAGAATTAACGGTAGAGGTCATTAAGTCGAAAATAATCGGGTCAACCTTGTACAAGGTTAAAAATGAGACCACTATCTCTTCGATAATTGCCATATTAGAAGCCAATATTGTCGGCGAATCGTCCGATGTAGTAAAAGCTAAAATGGCTAGAACGATGCAGAAAGGTAAAACTGCAGAAAAATTTACCAATGACATTAACCACCTTAGGAAACTCCTTGAAGCATCATATATTGATGAAGGTTTATCGGCTGAACACGCTGAAAAGTTCAGCCCCAAGGAGGCCATAACCACAATGACTAAAAATTGTGAGCATGGCAGGCTAAAAACCATTCTGGAAGCCGGTAATTATAATACAATGAATGAAGCCGTTACGAAGTACATGCAATGCAGTACTGAAATGACTGGCAATGCAAATTCAGTATTATTCGGACGCGGTGGACAGGCCTATCGTGGTAATAACTATCGAGGTAATTTTCGTGGTAGAGGCCGTGATACCTTTCAGTATAACGCGCACTACCAAGGCAATGGTTACTATAGAAACAACGGATACAACGAAAATTATAATAACCAGACCAATAACTATAATAGAGGTCGTGGAAATTATAGACAAATGAATAACAGGAATAACGGTAACCAAAACCGAAACAATGTGAGAGTAACTCAAAACTCGGGAAACTCTCAAACCCCTTCAGATGTGTAATACCAAATAAAAAAATCTATACCATCAATCTTAGTAACAACACTTTTGTATCTTTTTATAATACAGAAACAAATAAAAAACTTGTGTTCCTAGTGGACACGGGTGCAGATATATAAATATTAAAGGAAAATTCTGACATATTTCATGATGTTCAGGAAAATACTAAAATCAGTATTCAAGGCATAGGCCACGAATTAATAAAAACCAAAGGATTAATTGAGATACAGACAGATAAATATATAATTCCACATGCTTTTCATATAGTAGATCCATATTTTGCAATACCATGCAATGGAATAATAGGCATTGATTTCATAAAGAAATTTAATTGTCAACTAGACTTCAAACCCAACAAAGATTGGCTTTTAATGAGACCAACAAAATTTTAATTTCCCAATTTATGTTCCAAGAACATACAGTTCTGGTAATAATTCCATGATTCTACCAGCAAGATCTCAAGTGGTCCGAAAGATTCACATATCATCAAAGATAGTGTACTAATTCCCAACCAGGAAATTCAAAATGGTATTTATGTTGCAAACACAGTTGCAACTGTCAAAAACGCATTTGTCCGATTGTTGAATACAACCAATGTTGATAAAATAATAAATATTAACGATTTAAAATATGAAAAACTTTCGAATTACGAAATAGTTCAAACTAATCCCAAAGCAAGAGAAAAAACTGTCTTATCTCAACTAACAAAAAACTTCCCCCCACAATTCAAAACAAAATTAACAGAAATATGCACCAAATATAGTGATATATTCGGACTCGAAACCGAATCAATAACAACAAATAATTTCTATAAACAAAAACTAAGATTGACTGATGACGAACCGGTATACATAAAAAATAACAGAAATCCTCATAGTCAAAAAGTCGAAATACAGGTACAGGTACAAAAGCTAATCGATAATAAATTTTCGAACCATCTGTATCACCATACAATAGCCCACTTTTGTTAGTTCCAAAGAAATCCCTTCCCGGTTCTGATAAGAAAAAATGGAGACTAGTAATCGACTATCGTCAAATTAATAAAAAACTGTTGTCGGATAAATTTCCGCTACCCAGAATTGATGATATTTTAGATCAACTAGGAAGAGCGAAATACTTCTCATGTCTAGACTTAATGTCTGGATTCCATCAAATCTTTCTCGACGAACAATGGTTCATATCGTTTCACGCGATTACCATTCGGTTTAAAAATAGCGCCAAATTCATTCCAGAGAATGATGACTATAGCATTCTCCGGATTAGAACCTTCTCAAGCTTTCCTTTACATGGATGATCTAATAGTCATAGGTTGTTCCGAAAAACATATGCTTAAAAACTTAACTGATGTTTTTGAGAAATGTAGGACATACAATCTAAAATTACATCCTGAAAAATGTTCATTTTTCATACACGAGGTCACATTTTTGGGACACAAATGCACAGATAAAGGAATCTTGCCTGACGACAAAAAATACGACGTCATCAAGAATTATCCAGTCCCACATGATGTGGACAGCGCTAGAAGATTCATAGCTTTTTGTAATTACTATAGACGTTTTATCCAAAATTTCGCCGAATATTCCAGTCACATAACAAGATTATGTAAGAAAGATGTTAAATTCGAATGGTCAACTGATTGCCAGAATGCCTTCGAACATCTTAAATCGGCACTAGTAAATCCAAATTTATTACAATACCCAGATTTTAGCAAAGAATTTTGCATAATAACGGATGCTAGTAAGCAAGCATGTGGAGCAGTTTTAAATCAAATCAAATACGGACTCCAGCTTCCAGTTGCGTACGCATCAAGATCGTTTACTAAGGGCGAAAGTAATAAAAGCACCACAGAACAAGAATTGGCAGCAATTCATTGGGCAATAACTTACTTCAGACCATACGTTTATGGTAGACATTTCACTGTCAAAACTGATCACAGACCACTCACATACCTGTTCTCCATGATAAATCCAAGCTCAAAGCTAACGCGAATGAGGCTTGAACTTGAGGAATATAACTTTACAGTAGAATATCTGAAGGGCAAGGATAATTACGTAGCCGATGCATTATCCAGAATAACAATATCAGATTTGAAGGAAATGCAAAATAAAAATTCCATTCTGAAAGTCACTACCAGAAACCAAAGTAAACAGAAAAATTCCTGCGCAGGAAAAGAACAAGTAGATTTGCCTAGGCAAACTCGAAACAAAGCTTCTCAGCCCAACGTATACGAAGTCATAGTAAATGACGAGGTACGAAAAGTAGTGACCTTGCGAATAACGAATTCACTATGTTTACTAAAACGTGGAAAAAAAGTTATAGCAAGAATTGATGTTAGCGATATGTACACCAATGAAATTCTCGACTAAGGTAAGTTCTTTCAAATGCTTGAAAAAGAAGCCGGTATACTTAATATCCGCCAACTCAAAGTGGCACCGAGCGAAAAGATCTTTGACACCATCTCAATAGAATCTTTTAAAATTATGGGCAATAAAACATTACAATCTCTAAGAGTAGCGCTACTCAAGCCGGTGACCCTATTATCAAATAATGAAAAAGAGAAAGAAGCAATACTGTTTACATTCCATGATGATCCGATACAAGGAGGTCATACAGACATAGCTAGAACATTAGCTAAAATAAAAAGGAGTTATTATTGACCCGATACATATCAAATTATGTAAAAAAATGCCCTAAATGCCAAAAGTCAAAAACGACAAGGCATACAAAGACCCCATTGACAATAACAGAGACGCCACAAATGGCTTTTGACAGGGTAATTGTGGATACGATCGGTCCACTACCCAAATCTGAAAGAGGAAATGAATACGCAGTAACATTAATCTGCGATTTAACAAAATACCTCGTAACAATACCCATCAAAAACAAAAGTGCAAAAACGGTAGCAAAAGCTATATTTGAAGATTTTATTCTGAAGTACGGTCCAATGAAGACGTTCATTACGGACATGGGAACAGAATATAAAAATTCAATAATTGAAGATTTATGTAAAAATTTGAATATAAAAAACATAACATCTACTGCACACCATCATCAGACTTTAGGAACCGTAGAAAGAAGTCATAGAACACTAAATGAATTCATCCGGTCCTATATCTCACTAAACAAAACCGATTGGGACAATTGGATCCCATATTTCACGTATTGTTTTAACACTACGCCCTCAATTGCACATGACTATTGTCCATATGAGCTAGTATTCAGTAAATCATCGAACTTACCGATACATTTTAATAGCATAGATAGAATAGAACCACTATACAATGTGGATGATTACGCTAAAGAATCTAAGTATAGGTTAGAAGTAGCCTATAAAAGAGCTAGATTAATGATAGAAGATAACAAAGTTAAAAATAAGGAATTATATGATAGGAAAGTTAAAGATATCCAACTAAAAATAGGAGACCAGGTTTTGTTAAAAAACGAAACCGGACATAAGTTAGATTTTAAATATACTGGACAAATAAGGTAGAAAGAATAGAGGAAAACGAAAATATTATAATTTCAAATAATAAAAATAAGAAACAAAAAGTACATAAAGATAGATTAAAAATTTTTCTTTCCTAATCAACATATTATATGAATATTTTTATTACTAAATCAATTAATTTTCATTCGAAAAAAAAAAAAAAAATAAGAACAAAAAAAAATAATAAATAAATAAAAAATAATAATAATAATATATATACAAAAAAAAAAAAAAAAAAGAAAACAAAAAAAAACCTAGGTTAGGTTAGGTTAGGGCGGTGACTAGCCCGGCATAGAGCCGGGCCGTCCACTTGAGCCTCCCTTGTGATGCCGCATAGGCTAGATCCCCCGTCCGCTGCAGGAGCTCATGGGCCAATGACCTACGTGAGAGAGGACCAACCCGATCCTTGGATGAACCGGGTTATCTGCCTCGGTGATGTTCCGCTTAGATCGGCGAGATCTAAGAGGGTGAAGAAGCCCAGATACTGCAGTCTTCGTCTGCTTAGTGCCGGGCAATGACAGAGGAGGTGAAGAACGGTCTCCTCCTCCTCCTCATCTCTACAGCTTCTGCAGAAGTCGTTGTGGTGCACCCGCAACCAGGACGCGTGCGTTCCAAGCAGCCAGTGACCAGTAAGAGCCCTAATGGCAAGGGCGCAGCTTTCCCTGCTTAGTGACAGTAGCTCCTTGGAGCGTTTTGCTGATCGGCGTGGCCAGATCATTCTAGCATGGCGGCAGGAGGTTAGGTTTTCCCATTTCCTGTCCGCGAGAAGGTGGAAGTGCACAGTAGTCTGCGAGTGGCCAAGGGCATGTCAACTAACTCCCTCTCCGGTTGGAGAGGGGAGGTTGTACCCTGCCGGGCCAGCTCATCGGCAGCGCAGTTTCCCTCGATGTCCCTATGTCCTGGGACCCAGATGAGGTGGAGGTCGTACTGCTCCGCCATCTCGTGAAGAGATTTGCGGCAGTCGTTGATGGTCTTCGAGTTTGAAGAGATAGCTTCAAGTGACTTCAGGGCAGCCTGACTGTCCGTGAATATGCAAATAGAGGCGCCAGCCCCAATTAGGAGCTAATGAAGGGCCTCTTTGATGGCGTAAACTTCCGCCTGAAAGACGCTACAGTGGTCGGGTAGTCTAAAAGAGACGCTTAATCCCAGGTGTTCAGAGAATATACCTCCTCCCACCCGGCCGTCCAATTAGAGCCATCCGTATAAATGTGGAGGGACCCTAGTGGTCCAGGTGGTCCTGATTCCATTCCGTTCTATCGGGAATGGAAACTTGGAAGGTGTGATTGGGTGTTCCGCGGGGACACAGTAGTCAGTGTTCCCTCAATAAGGTGTGATGCAGAGTCGAGATTCGTGTGTCCGAAACTCGTCCTTCTCCACAAACCCGCGCCATTCAGCCTTAGTGCTGAGAGTGCCGCGGTCATCTCTCCCATTATTTCAATTGGGAGGATGTCCAGGAGAACGTCCAAGGCGTCTCCAGGAGTCGTGCGCAGGCCGCCTGTCATACAGATCTCAGCCATGCGTTGGATTTTCTTAAGCTTGCCCAGGCAGGTGGACCGCTTAAGAGCTGGCCACCAGATTGCCACTCCATAAAGGAGTATCGGGCGGATAATGGCCGTGTACAGCCAACGGACTATTTTTGGGGTCATTCCCCATTTTAGCCCGATAGCCTTACGGCAGGTATAGAGCGCGATTGTGGCCTTTTTGGCCCTTTCGTCCGTGTTAAGGGACCAATCGAGTTTCCTGTCTAAGATGAGACCAAGATACTTGGCCTGATATTTAAGGGGTAGGGGCACCCCGCAGAGCTTGGGGGGTACCATATTGGGGATTTTGTATTTCCTGGTAAAAAGGACTAGTTCAGTCTTCGCTGGGTTTACACCCAGTCCGCATCTGGCAGTCCAATCCGCCAGATACCGAAGGCTGTTGCTCATCCTATCGCAAAGGGTTTGCGGGAAATTTCCCGTGAACGCCAAGGCAACATCGTCCGCATAGGCCACAACTCGACAGCCACCCTCCTCTATGCCCTGTAGCAGCTCGTTGACCGCCACATTCCATAGGAGAGGGGAGAGGACTCCGCCTTGGGGTGTGCCTCTGTTGACTTGTCTGGAGATGGTTGACCCCCCCAGTGTTGCCTCAACCGTTCTGCTGCGCAGTATCCGGTCAATGAGACCCACTGTGTGTTGATCAATCCCCAGCTTAGTCAGTGCCGTCGTGATTGAGCCTGGAAGGATGTTGTTGAAAGCGCCCTCGATATCTAGGAAGGCGACAAGTGTGAACTCCTTTTCGTGGAGCGATTTTTCTATTAAAGTGGTAAGCGAAAGGAGTGCAGTCTCTGTCGATCTGCCTCTCCTGTACGCATGTTGGCATCCAGATAGGGATGATTGGGGAATGTTAGTTCTGAGATGCAGACCAATGAGTCTCTCCAACGTCTTGAGTAGAAACGAGGAGAGACTAATCGGTCTGTAGTCCTTCGGCGTGCAATGCGATGGCTTGCCTGCCTTGGGGATGAAGACGACTTTTGAGCGGAGCCATTCACTTGGAATGACCCCTGTGTCGAGAATGATCGAGAAGATCAGTCGAAGCCAGGAAGTGGATAGATCGGCTGCGTAGCTAAGCTGTGCAGGAATGATGCCATCCACCCCTGGGGATTTATATGGGCTGAAACTGTTTATTGCCCATTTGATGTTCCTATCACTAAGAAGGTAGTCCATTTCGGACGGACCCCGCCGTGTCGGGGGTTAGGCGGACTGCTCTGAGACGAGCTAGCAGGAAAGTGAGCATCCAGGAGAACTCCGAGAGTTTCCTCACTAGAGGTCGTCCAGCTGTCATCAGGACGCTTGACAAAGCCTGGGTTGGTGGGCGTCGTCGATAGGACCTTCCGCAGCCTAGACGCCTCTGAGTAGTCCTGGATTCCTGAGCAAAAGTCGGACCAGGCCCTTCTTTTGGCCTTTCTTAATTCCCTGTTATATAGGGCCAAATTTGTTTTGTATAAGCGCCACGATGCGTCCGTATTGTCGCTCTTGGCTTGGTTTAAGGACTGCCTCGTGGTCTTCTTGAGGCTACCTAATTCTTTGCACCACCACGGTGGCTTCTTCCAAGTCTTTCCCCCATTCCTACTACGGGGACAGGACCTATCCAGAGCCGTGCTACAAGCATCGGTAAAGGTTTTAACAAGGCACTCCAACCCCACTGGACTGTAGTGCAGGTTGGTTGGGGTTGGAGGGGGTTTTAGGATCTTATTCAACTGGGATCTATATTTCACCCAGTCAGTCCTTCGGGGGTTCCGAAAAGTGACCGGGTTGAATCTATCGAAGCCCAGCGTGAATTGGATGTACCTGTGGTCGGAGAAGGAGTGTTTCTCCAGCACCCTCCACGACTTTAGAGTATCCCTAAGAGATTCAGAGAGAAGGGTGATATCTAGTACCTCCCTGCGGTTTTTGATGATGAAGGTGGGTTCGTTCCCCGAGTTTCCCACCAGTAAATTGGATGCAAGGATGAAATCAAAAAGAGACTCACCCCTGTCGTTGGTGTCAGTGCTGCCCCACTGATGGTGATGGGCATTGGCGTCGCACCCGATGATCAAGTCCACGCCCAGCTTTTTGCTGTCCTCGGTGACTTGCCTTAGGGTTGGGGGGATGGGGTCCTGATCGTGCCCCAGGTATGCGGAGCATATCCGGAGGGATCCATTTGCTGTTAGGAAGTCTTCATTGCTGAAAATAGGAAGCATAAAAAGGGTCAAGTCCTTCTTAGCGAGTATGCAGGCTCGCGTTTTACCTGTTGTAGTGGCCGCGTACAGCCTATAGCCAGCTGCCCTCAGCCCCAGGATTCTGTCGCCACAGATCCAGGGCTCCTGTATGAGGGCAGCGTCGGTGCCACCTTCCGCCAGGTGGAGGTTTATCTGCAGGTATGTCAGAGACATTCTGCTTCTTGACCTCCACCACAGTAATGTCGACGTCCGAGGTCGGCTCGTCCAGCCCGTCCTCCTCCTCGGACATCCCAACTTCGCGAAGGCCCCTCGCCAGTTCGCTTCCATCGGAGACATAGCCATCCAGAATGTCCTCTTCATCGGACAATCCTGGCGCCTCCTCGATATGAGGGCCCTCCAGGTCAGGGTCCTCTTTCTTTAGGCCCGGCTTGGCGTCGGCCTTGTAGACGCGCACGGCCACGCTCTCAAAGCCGTACCGAAGTAACCCCCCGTTCTTCGTCAGCACCTCAGCTGTCCCCTCATTGAGAGTCAGGACAACCTGGCGCCTCGGACCAACGGCCTCCTCGACCTTGGCTACTCGCCAGTCGGAGGAGGGGAAGTCGGGATTACTCAACTGCAGCAGCATGAGTATCTTAGCCGGTTCCGCCGGCTTGTGGGACAGCCATGCTCTGGCTCTGGGCTTGCTGGGGATCTTGTCCCAGTCTACCGCTACGAGCTTCGCGCCTGGGTACACTTCACCCAATCCCGCGATCGCTCTCTTGTAGAAGGTGACCGACTCCGCGTCTTCGCATGCGATCACCTTCACGCCTCCTTGATGCCAACCTGCATCCTCACAACGGGGCAGTGCACCACCCGACGCCAGCAGCTCCTCCACGAACTTATTGTGCAGTTCCCCAACAATCCAACGCCACTGGTCCCTCGGGATCTGTCCGTCACTGGAGCCCTCGTCCACCACTCCAATCAGGATCTTGCCTTTGGTAACCTCGGCGAAGGGCCGCTGGGGTTGCACCCTAGAACGCTTCGGCTGCGGCGGCTGCACCTCCGTAGACCGCTGGCGTTTGGCGGCGCTCCTACCCGCGTCTGTGCTGGTTTGCTGTGCGTTGGGGGCAGCTGCCGCCTTGACAGGCTGGAAGTCCGGCAGTATGCCTTTCGCCCATTTGATAAGACCCGCTTGTTCCGGGTCCGCCTCCATGGCTTTATTAGCACGCGAAAGGATGAAGGCCGCTTTCCTACGCTCATGGAATTGCGTCTTCTTCTTCCTCTGCTGCTGCTGAGCCGAGCCTCCTGGGTTGGATTTGCCTCTGGAGCCGCTCGCGGTCACGTCGAGGGGCTTGCCCCCGATCACGCCGCTCGGCGGTCCCATTGGCTCACCCTTCCCAGTGGCACCGGCTTTCGGATCGAGGCGCTCCGAGGAGCTCTCCTCTTCCTTCTTGGGCACTCGATCGCTAAGCGTCTTCGAGTTATTATTGAGGGGGGTTACCCCTGCCGCCTTTGAGGTTTGACGGTCACATACATTTTTATTGTTTTGTTTAGATAAGTTCATTTCTGTTCCCACGAGTATGCTGGGATGGGGATGGTCCGCCACGGTAGAGCCCGCATACCGTGGTAAGCCTAGTTTAAACTGATGGGTCGGCCGGTCCACCAGAGTTCGCATACTAGAGTCCAAGCACCCCCCGGTCACGCATCCCTCGGCATATGCTGTTCCACCTTGGATTGGGGTAATTTTTTGGGCAGGAGTTTTCTTCTCCCCGCCCGACTACCATTCGTCAGCATCCTCAGCAGAGACATGACCTACTGGGACCTGCTTCCAGCCGCCCTCACGGGGAGAGTATAGTCGCACTTCCAACGGTGCGGACAGTTACGGCAGGTGATTTCTCACCCGTTAGTCCCCCTGTCCGCCCGCTGGCTGACGGCCAAAAAAAAACCTAAAAAGAACCTAAAATTTAACTTAAAATACTATTAAATAATAACAAATAAATACAAAAAATATATAATAATTAGAAAATAACTCCATTAGAATACGTTATTTTTCAAAAGGAGGGAGATGTAGTATGTTCACATAGCGAATGCACACTGTACTCAGTGTTATGCATAATTAAATACAATAAATACAAATATATTAATGCACTTAATTTATAAGTCAAAGACCCTTGCAATGGGCTATCCAAGTGCTGAGTCCGCATTTCATACATGCGCGACATACGTGAACATAATACCTTCCCCCTATCTCAGCGACCCTTCGCCGTCGCTTACTTATATGTATATGCATATAAGCGTCGCAGCGCTGCAGCCTACGCCGGCAGCGCTGCTACCTGAATTAGGCTAAGAAACCTTTTGTATGAATAATTTAAGATATTAACAAATCTACTTTCATTGGAGCGGGACCTTGCCTGCTCCAATTAATAAAAACAATTTTAAAACCAAAACCTAAAGTGACTTATTATATGGTGACTTATTTTACTTCTTATAATAGTTATTAAATAGTTCGTTCTTAAAATTAGATATTTCGTAAAAGGTATTTTCGCACTTAGCGAACTGATTACTTATAAGTAATTTTCCATCATTCTGTGAAATGGATCTGGCATAGTAGATTTCGCATCTGTTAGTTATTACCGGGTATTTTATATAAATTATAAGGAGTTCTTTGTGTAGTACAATTTTGAATATGGAAATATCCATTAGATCTGCAATAATTACGGGCTTTTGTTCGTGATTTAATATTTCCTTAATATCCTCATTATTTAAAATTTTGGTGTTAAATACAGCAATTTTTGCCAGTGTAATAGTGTCAATTATGTTTTGCAAGTCGAATGTTATTAATCGTAAACGATGTTTTCGTAGCGGCAATTCTTGATCAATAAAAATGTTTTTAAAATGTTCGGTTAGTGATTTTATCTCGTTAAACAATTTGTAATTGATAATAATTTGTTGGTTATTATTTTCAATTAAGTCATTTATTTTATTCTGAATTTTAATGAAATCATCATGATCCGGAGTTCCTGCTAACCATTTCCAAACGGTGCCTAACTCATTTATTCCCCTTTTCGATCTAGTTGATATCAGCTGTGACAAAATTAATTCGATTATTTGTAATTCATATGTAATTTCCCATTGTGACCTTTGATTTGTATCTTTTTTTTTATAACCTGTAATAACTTAAATTAGTTACGTGGAATAAGTCGGCATATGATTCATAAGTAAGGACATCCTTTTTGTCCTTGAACAGGAAAAATTCGTTATTGGTGTAATCAATTATTTCAGAAGTTGTTATCATTACGAATGGTATTAGAAGTAACAAGAAATGCCTTTTCTGTAATTTAAAAAAATATAATAGTTGTTAAAACTTTATATTGTCTTTGTGAATAGTTATGTTTCTATTATGGATTATTATTTTAATAGGTAAGTTTTCTTTAACAACTTGTTTTTTATATATTGTTTTTAGTTTAATTCTTTCTCCGTGTTTCTTTTCATAAACGACTTGCCCTACTTTTTTTTACGGCCCTCATTATGTGTTTCTAACATTTTGTCTTGAGTGTTCTTCAGAATTTGGGAAGTGTTTGCGTGGTCAATTTTATTATAGAGAATATAAAAAGGTTTTTGTTTTGTTGTAGAATGACTGCTCTGATTGTATTCCTTAGCGGCTCTAATAATTATTTCAGAATAGTCAGTGAGGTTAAATTCATCTTTTATGCAACGAGCTAATTTTGTTAAGGTTGAATGTGCCCTTTCGACTTGTCCGTTTAAAGGTACTGTGTCGAAACTGTCAGCGAAATGTAGAGTTAAACCGCATCTTTGTGCAAAAGATTTAAATTGAGCAGAAGTAAAGCTCGGTTCATTATCAGTCATGATAACCTTGGCGCGAGGAAAATGCTGAAGTAATTCCATTACTTTATTCTCGATATTTAATTTATTTTGAATTTCTTTAAATACTAGGAATTTTGAAAACGCGTCAACACACGTTAAGAAAATAAGACTTTGCGCGTAGTAAATATCGATGTGTAAGTTTTCTCCTTCTTTTGTTGGAATAGGAGCTTCCCCAATAGGAATTTGTATTGAATGCCTATTATAATTTTTTTCGTTGCAAATTGTACAATTTTTAATGTATTTTTTTTAATTTGATAAATAAATTTGGCCAATAATATAATCTATTGTGTTCACGCCAGAAGGGCGTTGATTTTCCGGAGGCAGTGTGATCCCCTACACTCGCTCTCTCTCTCCCTATTCCACTGCACTTTTGTGCATCGAGCTCCTAGTCCGATCTCCCCAAGTTAGTTTTAAACTTCTTCTTGTTAGTACTAATTTCGATACGATTCAATAAAGACCTCCAACGCACGTCGCGTAATACCCCGCAGTTTTTACGTGTTTTATTATCGAGTGCCTTCCAGGTTAAAGCCATCCCCCTTCGAACATTTGGTCCAACAGAGCCGGATAAATATATCTCCAGCAGTTCCGGTGGCTTTAACACCGCACAAGATAAAACATTTTTACTTTGCTGCCGATCATTTTTATGATTTTTGTCTAAATCCGAGCCATCCGTCCGATTGATCCGACACTACGGCAGCGTCCACATCCGAATCGCAATTAATTTATATTAATTTTCCGCGAATTCAACATTCAAAAAGTGTGTGTTTAAATATATGCCATAAGCCACAGTGACACTTCCAAATTCGAATTTCTCTTCGTTCGCTGTGATCCGCTTGCATTTATTTCCACTTCCTACACCTACGTACTTACATGTCCAATACATACAGTCCACTTCACTTATCTACAATCGGCACCAACAATTTACGCAATAAATTTTCGTATCCTGGATAATAATAGTAAATAAACATTCCAAAATCCACAAGTGTAAATTTAAATATATGTACGTATGCTATAAGCCACAGTGAAACTTCTAGTTCCGAAATTCTAACCGTTCACTGTGTTCCGCTTGCATTTACGTATTTACACTCTCCGATATACAATACAGTCCACTCCACTGATCTACGAGCGCCAAAAGCAATTTAAACAAAATTAAATTAATATATACCTACTTACAAATATTTCGGGTTTTTAACACATAATTTAAATAATTTAATCCACAACTGAAAATAAATATACTTATATTAATTTCTAAACTTTAAACTCCAAATACAGTCCACTGCTCTAAAGAATAAATATATTTATATCCCCAAAATCACGGCACAGAAACGCCGAGTTAATTTGTACATTTATTTATTTACCCACCTGGTCTATCCTGTACAGGGCTAAATCGAAAGAAACATATATTTATTGTCTTTTCTTTGCTCTATCCTGAGCTGAGGCGAACATACCTACATACATTGTAATTACATACATATTCGACTGCAAGTCGAAGCTCCGGTTTTTGGCAATTTTTCCGCCTCTCGTTGTCTCCGCTATTCTGCATTGGCAAACGGCGAATGCACATTGTGCACTGCACAAACATATTCACACGCACGCCTTATCTTCAAGAACAGTACCGCGGAAAATACAGCAGCGGTCAACTGAATAAATCCAGGCACACAAAATAATTTTAAAATTATTTTTTATAAAATCCCAACTAACTAAATCAGTTAGAAATTCAAGTGCGCTTCCATATCCGCATTAGTGTGACCGTACATCTCCGTACATCTCCGCCACTACACAATAAAATTCATAAATTTATTCCTTCTATATTCCGATTGGTTCCTAAGTTCCAATTCCTGCGTCGACACGTATAACTAATTAAACAAATATATATCCATAAACAGACAATCCAGTTTGTTTTTTAAATATCCAGAATGAGTTCTTCCATTTTAAATAAATTCATTTCGATCTGTGACCGTCTAAGTCACTTCGATTCCACAGTCTACAATCCGGCAGCATCCAGTCCATCCAAATACACTTGCCAAATCCATCTCGACCAAGTCAGAGAGCTATGGAATAAGGTCAAAGAAGAATATGAAGCTTGTTCAGACCTAATTTCAGTTGGCTTAGAGGGCGAGGCGGACACCTTACTCACTCTGAAGGCAAAATACGAGTATGCCTATTTTATTTACGGAAGGTGTGCCGCCCAGCTCATGGAACAGATCGATACGATCTCTTCTAACGCAGCTCCAGTCCAATCCCCTGCGCCCCAAAATTCCTTTCCGTCTGGCTGTCGGCTTCCTCCGTGCGATACCGAAATTTTCTCGGGCGATTATATTCGCTGGCCGACTTTCCGAGACCTTTTCACAGCGGTCTATATAGACAATCCTGCGCTGACCCCTGTTGAAAAGTTGTTCTATCTAAATACCAAGACTAGTGGTGAAGCTCATTCCATAGTTTCCAAGTCGCCACTCACCAACGATGGTTTCCGCTCAGCCTGGAAAAACCTATCTGAGCGTTTCGAAAACAAACGAGCGCTGGTTAACAGCCAACTGAAAAAGTTGTTAAACATGCAGTCAGTTGCACAAGAATCTTCGGCAGCCTTGAAGGAGCTGCAAAATACGATCCAAATCTGCCTCACATCCCTAAATTTGTCCGGCCTTCCTACGGATAATTGGGATTGTCTCCTGGTGTATGTGTGTTCCACGAAGCTTCCAAAACTGACGCTCTCATTATGGGAGCAATCTATCCCGAACAAGACCGACATTCCTACGTGGCTAGCACTTGACTCTTTCCTGACTGAGCGCCATAGAACTCTGGAGGCCATAGAGTTTATACATCCTACTACGTTGCGCCTCCATCCGTCCGAACCGACACCCTCCGACGGGTCGCCACGAATACTGAAATCCTTCAGTACGAGGATCGTTCCGATATCCAAAAGATGCGATGTATGTTCCAAAGAGAACCATCCAGTGCGTTTATGTCCACGCTTCCTTCAGATGACAACAGAGGATCGCACCGCTTACATCCGAAAAAAGCAGTTGTGCTTAAATTGCTTTGCAAGCAATCATCAAATTCGTAATTGCACAAGCGCCCACAAGTGCTTCACGTGTCACGGTCGGCATCACACTTTGTTGCATCCAAGCAACTGCTCCTCCAGTGAACCGACTGCTCCTGATACTGCTTCTGCTCCGATCCAAAGGATTTCCTCATTCTCCACACGAGTGACTACTGCTCCCGATTCCTCCAATTACTGGGTTCCATACGACGATGTGAAATGCAGACGTTCCCGAGGTATTTTATCCTACCCATGCCGAGTCTGCCAAGGGAACCATCCTCTTCGGAAGTGCCACCGTTTTCTTCGGCTTAGCGCGGAGAAACGGCTCCAAGCAGTCATCGAGAAGAAATACTGCGTCAATTGCCTCGCCCATCACCATTCCACTGGATCTTGCCGCAGTGACGACCGGTGCCAGTCGTGTGGCCAGGATCACCACACACTTCTCCACGTCCACGAGCGCTCAGCGTATCCAACGCTTTCCTGAGCAAAGGCCTCCTATAATAGTCCGACAGCGTATCCTCGCTAAGGGGGCCTCGAAGGTTTTCTTCTTATATTTTTGCTGCGTATCCTCGCAAGGGGGGAGAATGTTCACGCCAGAAAGGCGTTGATTTTCCGGAGGCAGTGTGATCCCCTACACTCGCTCTCTCTCTCCCTATTCCACTGCACTTTTGTGCATCGAGCTCCTAGTCCGATCTCCCCAAGTTAGTTTTAAGCTTCTTCTTGTTAGTACTAATTTCGATACGATTCAATAAAGACCTCCAACGCACGTCGCGTAATACCCCGCAGTTTTTACGTGTTTTATTATCGAGTGCCTTCCAGGTTAAAGCCATCCCCCTTCGAACATATTGATTTGTTTGTAATTTTATTTATTTTTATTCGAGATAGTGCGTCGGCTACGACATTTGTAGTTCCGGGTTTATATATTATTTTTGGAGAAAAATTTTCTATGAAAGAATACCATCTTTTCATTTCTACGTTCGGGTTTTTATCTGAGATTGTAAAAGATAATGATTGATGGTCTGTTTGTATTTCTATACCAATAACTCCATATAAATAATTTCTGAGATTTTTAAGAGCCCAAACTATGGCTAACAATTCTTTTTTATTTGTGGCATAATATTGTTCGGTTTTATTTAGAGTTTTTGATATGAAAGTAATTGGTTTATTATCCTGTGATAAAACCGCTCCGATAGCTACAACTGATGCGCCTGTTGTCAAAGTGAATTTTTTATTATAATCAGGTTGAACTAATTCCACCTGTGCTATTAAATTATCTTTGAGTTCGTTAAAAGCTTTAACTGCTAGGTCATTTAACTGTATTGTGATTTTAGTAGACATTCTTCTGGAAATTTTACTATTATCTCTTCCTAAGTATTTAGTTAAGTGTTTGGCAATTTTTGCATAATTTCGGACGAATTTACGGTAATAGCCGGTAAGGCCTAGAAAACTTTGAAGCTCTCTAATGTTTTTAGGAATCGGATACTTGATAATTGTGGAGATTTTTTCTGGATCTGTTTTGATTACATTGTGAGAAACAATATAACCAAGAAATGCTGTTTCTAATTTAAAGAATTTAGATTTTTCAAGTGAAATTTTCATATTTGCTTCTTGTAAAATATTAATTATTTGGATTAGATCGGTATAGTGTTGTTCTATTGTATTCGAAAAGATAATTATATCGTCCATATAGACGTGACAAGTTTTTCCGAATTGTTCTCTTAATATGTCATCCATAGCTCTTTGAAATAATCTAGGGGCGTTTGTTAACCCAAATGGCATACGTAAAAATTCAAATTTCCCATTATTAATGGAAAAGGCTGTTTTTGCAATGTCTGATTCTTTCATAAGAATTTGGTGGAATCCTGATTCTAAATCAATTGTTGAAAAATATTTCGACTTTCCCAAGTTTGATAATATTACAGACGGGTCTTGCATAGGGTATCTGTCCGGTATTGTGTTGTCGTTTAATTTTTTATAGTCAATAACTAGTCGATGCATTGGACTTCCATCTTCGTTTTGACCTTTTTTTGGTACTACCAAAACTGGTGAATTATAAGGGCTTCTACTCGGCCTTATAATATGTTCCTTTAGCATTCTGTCGATTTCACTGTTAACGAAATCTGAGACTGACATAGCATAAGGATATTGTTTGCTATAAATTGGTCTGTCATTATCCGTATTTATTTCGTATTTGAAATTGTAGTTAAATTATGAATTTTATCTTTGTCGGAAAATTCATCGACGGCATGTTCAGGATTTGTATATCCCAAACGATTATATTTGTTATATTATATTATATTTGACGGCGTGTTTAGGATTTGTGGATCCCAAACTATTAGTTTTTTTATTGTCGGATAATTCAACGACGGCGTGTTTAGGATTTGTATATCCCAAACGATTATATTTGTCGGATAATTCAACGACGGCGGGTTTAGGATTTTTGGATCCCACACTATTAGTTTATTTGGTTATTTCGCTGTCTTTTCCATAGGTCATAATATTTTTATTTATGAGTAATGTCATTTTCTTGTTTACTTCATTATAGAATTCTGTAATGGTCATTCGACCCTGTCTTAAGATGCTCAATTCTGATTCAAGAATATGGATTGGGTTTTATCGTTATTATAAGAAGACACTTAAGACACTTTAGGTTTTTATTTAATTATTTGGTTTTATTTAATTTAGAAGTGATTTTATTAAGTTGGAAGTGGAGCAGGGAAGGTCCCGCTCCACTCCGATCGTGGATCGTCAATGCTCTTGGCTTTTATATACGATCGGTTCTTAGCTTAATTTGGGGGAGCAGCGCTGCCGGCGTAGCCTGCCGGCGTAGCCTGCAGCGCTGCGACGCTTATATGCATATATAAGTAAGCGACGGCAAAGTTCGCTGAGGTAGAGGAGGAATTATGTTCACGTAGTGACAGAATGGTCGCGCATTTAAGGAATGCGGACTCAGCAAGGGTTTTTGACTCATAAAACAAGTGCATTAATATATTTGTATTTATTTATGCATAACACTGAGTACAGTGTGCATTCGCTATGTGAACATACTACATCTCCCTCCTTTTGAAAAATAACGTAATCTAATGGAGTTATTTTCTAATTATTATATATTTTTGTATTGGTTATTATTAAATAGTATTTTAGGTTATACATTTTTTTTTTTTTATTACAAATATATATATTTTTTTTGTATATAGGTATATATATTTTTTGTTTGTTTTTTTTTATTACTAATATATTTTTTGGTATATATATATATATATGTGGGGTTTTATTTAATATGTTAATGTTTTGGTTAAGTTTATTATAAAATATAGTATTAGGTAATAACACATATTTAATGTTTCAAAATCGTCTTCTCGTCGTGGCAAATGTACGTCTTCCTTCGTCTCGTCGAATACAACCGTCTTCAATCGGCTCTCGTCACAAACTGCTCCCCGCCGTCTGCGTTCTCGCTGCTTATATTGGGATCGGTCGCTGCCTTCCCGGAATCGTTGATATACGTCGCAGTTTCTAGTGGTTCAACTTCTCTTTTTCCGCGAATCGTTGCGATCGTCGACTTCGACTTCTGTTTTCCTTGAATTATTGTGATCGTCGACTTCTGTTTTCTATTTCCTCGAATTATTGTCTTTGCGTTTTCGTTGTCCAGAGCGTCGTCAATGTTCATATGCGTGTTCGTGGAAATATCTCTCCCACATTCGGCCATCCTGACTAAACATTCGTCTCGAATGTTTCGTCGTCATCTTATTCGTCGTCGTTTTCATCGCTTGGTTGTCTTCTTCATAGGTTTTCTCTCTAGTATTCGTCGTCGTCGTTTTTACATCTTTTTTCGTCATTATCTTTCGGCACAGGGCTCTGCCAAACGTCGTTTTTCTTTTTGCCCTCGTCTATACATCCTTCGTCTTTCTTCGTCTTTTTTGGTGATTTTATCCTCTTTTTCACCGTCTTTAATCGTCATGCCGTTGTTGCCGTATTTTCTTGTCGTTTCGCCGTCTTTATTCGTCATGCCGTTCTCCTTGTAGCCGTATTTTCTTGTCGTTTCGCCGTCGTTATTGTTATCGCCGTGTAAATTCTTGTCGTTTAGCCGTTGTTCTCGTCGAGTTTTTACATCGTTTCGGACTCGTTTTCATCATTTGCATCATGAATGGGCCATGACTTCATATATTCAGCACAAGTTGATGAATTTTTTGGGCCGTCCGAATTTCCAATTTTTTTAACATCGTACGCATTGTTGTGCTTTACTTTGGTGATTTCATACGGGCCCAAATATTTTGGTTTTAATTTGAGTCCGCCGCCAAACTGTGTACGTTTAATGGCTACTAGGTCGCCAACGTTGTCCATTCGTGCAGGTTTACGTCGTAAGTTATACGTCTTTTTGTTTTCGGCTTGCAATTTTATACGCCTGAAGTCTACGCAGGGTCGTTGCGAACCGTCACTTTTCTTCGCGAGCACAATAGAGCTTGTAAATTCGGAGCCTGATTCTTCAATTATTCCACTCGTTAGCCACTGTTCGATTTGTTCGTCAACAACACGACTTTCAGCGAAAGCGAATCTACGCGGACGCGAAAATATTAGCGATTCGTCTTTCTGAATTATCTTCATTTAAATGTATGTTGATTGCGATTTTCGAGGAATATAATTTATAACAAGTTCACGCACTTCGTTTTTTGCATATTCACTGGCTGATTTATTAATGTCAAATTCATCGTTGTTCGTTACTGCGTCAATTTTCATCAAATTTGTTTCCGGCTGTTCATCCTGAAGTTTTCGTACGCGCAACCCGTTCGGTCCAAAAGAAATTTCAGCATGCAAGCATAATTGCTCCCCGATAATCATTTGCGTGTCCATACAGTAGAGTGGAACTATAAGGAAATTTAAATCGTAGTCATTGTCATCGATCCACACTTTTTGATTAAACTGTCCGATCGGCTTGATTTTATTCGAATTGTGATCTTTTCCAAATCCAATCAAATAAACATTGCACTCCTCTACTTTCGGTAAACACAATTTGTTGAATAAGTCTTCCCGCAAAATATTAAATTTGCTGCCAGTATCAAACAACGCGATGCAATGTTGGTTTTTAATCGAAACGATCTTGCTCGTTAAATCACTGTATTCTTTCAAAACTCGAGTGTTTGGTTCATATTCTTTGACACTTTTTTCGTCTTGTGAACAATTCTTCGAAATATGTCCAAATTCGTGGCACTTGAAACACTTTCTTCCTTCCTCTTTATTGTTACAGCTATTTGCAAGATGTCCCTTTTCACCGCAGTTGTAGCAAACAATCTCTTTTTTGTCACTCTTTGCATCACTGTACCTTGGCTGCGATTTCTTCGATTTAACATTCATAATTTCGTAATCCTTTAGCTTTCGTTTAAAGTCAGATAAATTTCTTGCACCATACAAAACGGATTTGTTTAGCGAAAGTTCGTCAATACCGTCGATCACGTATTGAATAAGTGCTTCTTCTTCGACTTTTCCTCGTGATGCAATGTCTTTCATCCGGTACAAATATTCTTGGGCGTTCTCGTTCGTACGTCGCTTGCTCTCTCCGACTTGTTTGTGTATCTGCTTGCTGCTCACTGTCGACTTGAACTCACTCAAGAGAGACTTTTTCAACGAATTCCACGAATTTAGCTGTTTCTCACTTAAAACAAAGAGTTTTGCGACACCCTTTAACGACTTTTTAGCAAAAATTAGTTTTTGGAGTTCGTTCCATCCCATAAGCAAGGCTTGATCTTCAAAGTCGCTTATCCACACCTCTATTGGAGTTTCATCACCGCCATCGAATTGTCCCGAAAACTAATGGCAAAACGTGGTGTCTCATCTTGTGTATTCCTCCGGCCTCTGCCTATCCCATGAGCACTGTTTCCTTCGTCGATTTGGTTTTCTTCTTCCGATTTGTTGTCTTCGTCGTTCTCGCTCTCCTCGTCTGATTCATCATTTTGTCCATTTTCGTCGTAGGCGAGAAGGTTGCCGTTTTGCAAATTCCGAAATATGTGCCCTGGTGCGTATTCTACATCATGACTTATTCCGAGAACTACGCATATTGATGTAAGATCGCTCTCGTTTAAATGTTCATCAATGTACGTGCATTTTCGTCTGTAGGCTGCGGCATTTTCGTCGTATTGGAAACCATTAAATTCTCTCAGACGCTTGCGATTATTCCTGTCTCCCTCTTCCTCGAAAACGAACTTGTGTAATGCGCAAATAGCTGCTTTCGAAGCGTTTTTTATATTATTAGCTATTAAGTCTTTTAAACACGCCATTTTTCGTTGAATTTATAAACAAAATTTTATATTTTTTCGTCGTTTTTGTATTTTGTCGTCGTTCACTTTTCTATACGTTTTTCACTTTTTTGTTGGTTTTTTCTTCCCGGTCGAGCTCCCAAAATGTGGGGTTTTATTTATTAATATTAATGTTTTGGTTAAGTTTATAAATATAGTATTAGGTAATAACACATATTTAATGTTTCAAAATCGTCTTCTCGTCGTGGCAAATGTACGTCTTCCTTCGTCTCGTCGAATACAACCGTCGTCAATCGGCTCTCGTCACAAACTGCTCCCCGCCGTCTGCGTTCTCGCTGCTTATATTGGGATCAGTCGCTGCCTTCCCGGAATCGTTGATATACGTCGCAGTTTCTAGTGGTTCAACTTCTCTTTTTCCGCGAACCGTTGCGATCGTCGACTTCGACTTCTGTTTTCCTTGAATTATTGTGATCGTCGACTTCTGTTTTCTATTTCCTCGAATTATTGTCTTTGCGTTTTCGTTGTACAGAGCGTCGTCAATGTTCATATGCGTGTTCGTGGAAATATCTCTCCCACATATATATATAGGTATATATTATTATTATTATTATTTTTTTTTTTTTACTAATATATATATTTTTATTTTGTTTTTTTGTGTTCTTTTTTTTAATTTGATTTGGTTTATATATGTTTTGGTTTTTTTTTTTGTGTTTTTCGTTTTTTAATTCAAAGTTACTAAGTCAAGGGCTGGCGAAAATCCTCCATCTGAACCCTCCAAGAGGGCGCCGGCTGGGCAATGGGCACTGTATTATCCCGGACGGATAATGCACTGCTGCTTGCTCCGTCCGCGGTAATACAGTGTCTAGCTAAGGCAACGGTTCAATTCCTTCTGCTGGAAAAGCCGGAGGAAATGAATCATTTGCCATGGGTGGAGGTGCCTGGCGGTTAGGCATAAAACGCAGCCTGGCGGTTAGGCATAAAACGCAAGTGGGTGGTTCCGCGGAAAACTAACCAGTTTATTCTGCAATGGACGAGAAAAACGTTTCAACCCGGGCTGGGATATCAGCCCAAACGTCGGTGGAAGGCGTGACTGCTACCACCGGCGGGCACGGAGGGGAGCAATCCTCTCTGCGTATCGCCAGCGGTCACACCTCTAGCATGACGGGAGCAGGTCGTGCCAGTTGTACTGCTACTGCCAAGAAAACGACTCAGAGCAAACTATGCAGCTCAGGTGCCGCCGTCGATACAGACACGGGCCTGGAGAGCGCGCAGCTCACACTTGAGGAGGAGGAGATCCTACTCCGCTCGCCAGTACCAGGCACCAGCTCCCCGCGCAGGGACGGGCCGAAACGGTCTAGCGAGGGGAGGAAGGCGAAGGCGCAGTATAAGGCTGCCCTCGGAATCGGAAGCCGGCTTCGGGCCAAAGCTGACCTCTCCCAAGAGGAGAAGGCAAAGCTAGCCTGGGCCGAGCAGAAGATTGAAGAGGGCAGGTTATACTACGCCAACATCCCCACCATGTCCTCTACGGGCGGATTCGCCAACAAAGTGGAGGAGATGCGTTACCAGGAATATGGTGACTCATTTACTGCTTGGCTCTGGAGAAAATTACGAAGCCACTTGCGAGTTTTTGACCAAGCGGTTTGAAAATAAAAGGAAAATTTTCTCAGAGCACATGAATAGGCTTATTGATATGCCAAGTTTAAATTTGGAATCAAATAAGCAAATTAAGACATTTATTGACACGATTAACGAGTCAATTTATATTATAAAATTAAAGGCACAATTGCCAGAAGATGTGGATGCAATTTTCGCTCACATAATTCTTCGAAAATTTAACAAAGAGTCGCTCAATTTATTTGAAAGCCATGTCAAAAAGACAAAAGAAATCCAGGCACTTTCTGATGTCATGGACTTTTTAGAGAAAAGGCTCAATTCTATTTCATGATTTTCACAGGAAGATGAACCTGTAAAGAAGATAATTAATACTAACATTAATAAAAATTATATTGACAATTGTGCATATTGCAAATTACCGGGGCATTATTTAATTCAATGTCACGAATTTGAAGTAAAAAACCCAGGAGAAAGGTTTGACTGGGCAAGAAAAAATCGGATTTGCCTGAGATGTCTTAGGCATCCATAATAACAAATGTACAAGCGAGCAGCTTTGTTCGACGTGTCGAAAACCGCACCACACGTTAGTTCACTTGTCAGGTCATAATCAAGGACAACAGGGCAAGCGTTGTTAGCCACTGCCCTGATCCAAGTTAAATCCAGAAATGGAGATTTTAAAAAGTTAAGAGCTTTGATTGACAATGGGTCTCAAAGTACAATCATTTCAGAGGAAGCTTCACAAATTCTGCAATTACCCAGAAGAAAAGTGAACACAGAGATTAGTGGAGTATCTTCTATTAAAAAGGCAACGCTCTGCCGAGAGCGCCACTAAAGACGCTCCGGCGAGCAAGCGGCAACGCGGGCCCAAACAGGTAGGCCCTCCACCTAAAGCGAAGAAGCCTCAGAGGGCACAGAAGGTTAGTGAGGTGACCAAACGACATCTGATCGTGGCACTCATTGACCGCAGTGACGAAAATGGAAAGATGTCCGAATAACGGTGGAAGACGGTGCACACGAGGCTCGTCGAAGCGCTGTTTGCACGGATGGAGGATGACTCCCTTGGTCCCATGCCCACTTTCGATGGTGCAGGGTGGCTGAACGGGGTCAAAATCCTGAAGTGCATGGACGACCCGACTCGGAAGTGGCTGACGCAAACGGTTAGCCAGATGGAGGCGTTGTGGGAGTGGGCCAAACTGGAGGTGGTGGACAGGGAGCTAATCCCATCCATACCGAAGGCGAAGGTACTCTTCCCCATCGCCATCCAAGGTGACCGGGCGCTGAAGCTGCTACAGCGCCAAAACCCCGATATTCCCACCGCAGACTGGAAGGTGCTGCACATTGCGACCCCGACACCCAAAGAGGGGGGCCAGTGCGCAGTACTCCAGATCAACAAAGCGGCGGAGGACATCCTGTACCCCAGATACGGGAAGATGGCGTGGGGCATGGGTAGCGTTTACCTGCGCCTCAAAAAGCGCCACCCGGGGGACAAGGATGCACACACCCTGCAGGCAGGCGAGGTGGAAAAGGACCTTGGTCTGGACTCCATCGTCGACGCCGCCCAGGAAATGACGCTCGACGTCTCAGATGAGGAGGAGGAGAACGGTGACCTGACAGTCATAGTCAAAACGTCCGAGCTGACCCAGGTACCCATGACACTAAGGGTACTGCAGCTCAACCTCCATAAGAGCAAAATCGCGTCGGCGGAACTCCTGATTGCCATGGAGCAAGGGTCCGTCGACATCGCTTTGGTCCAGGAACCAATTGAGGACTTCAGTCCGGCAATGGAATTGCCCGAGGCAACCCACCCTCGGGCAATTCCATTGCCGGACTGAAGTCCTCAGCACACCATGTGTTCTACGCACCAACGGTAAGCAGGAACAGAACCGCCGTACTCGTACGGAAGGGTCTCCACGCTAACCTTATGTCTCGTTACAGCACGGATGACCTGACTGTGGTGATGCTTGAAAGCAAGAAGAAGCGCCTCCTGGCAGCTTCCTGCTACATGGCCCACGATAGATCAGCCCCACCCGAGGAACTCAGGAGCCTGGTGGAAGCCAGCCCGAATGACCAGCAACTGCTCGTGGGTGCGTGTGGGGAAGCCCCGACATAAACGACAGAGGTGAGTCACTCCTAGACTTTTTACTATCCACTAACATATGTATAGCGAACGTGGGGGAGGAGCATACCTTCGTAGGTCCCACCTAATCGAACGTGCTAGACTTAACACTCACAAAGGGACAATGTACAATGATATCAGAATGGAGAGTCCTCGAGAGACATCCTTCTCAGATCATAAGTACATACAATTCCAATACGATTTCGACCACTCTCCCAAACCAACCGTCTTTAGGAACCCCCGGAACACTAACTGGGGAAAGTTTAGGAAGACAATCTCAACACGACTCGCGACTGTCCCGGGCCTAGTAAAATCCGCTGAAGACATAGAAAAGTCCCTAGAGACCCTCTCAAGGGAATTACTATATGCGCAACGCGCAGCATGCCCAATGTCTAAAGCTAGAAAGAGGACCAGCCACCCTGGTGGAACAGTAATCTTTCGCTCCTACGCAATAACCTCAGAGAATTCTTCAAAATCGCCAAAGAGGCGAAAGAGGATTTGATAGATGAGGAATACAAATTCCTACTTAGGGATTACAAGAAGGAAATACGCAGGGCACAAAGAAGCTCGTGGAGGAACTTCTGCTCCAACATCGAGACGGCCCCAGAAACGGCTAGACTCCGGAAGTTGCTATCGAAGCAACCCACCATACAGAGTCAGCTCAAACGCGACGACGGACAGTGGACTGAGGGCAGCGAGGAGGCCCTAACAGCACTAATGCATGCTCACTTCCCAGGATGCACTGAGATATCCGATGCCAATAAGCACCAGGATCTCGCACTGGGGGAAGAGAGTCTCCCAACAGATCTAATATCCTCTAGAAGAATCCAATGGGCTATAGATTCCTTCGCGGGAATTAAAGCACCAGGACTAGATGGAATATTCCCAGCCATGCTACAGGTGACCAAAGAAGTGATCACCCCATGGCTACACGCTATATTCACAGCTTGCCTAAGCACGGGCTATATCCCTATTCAATGGAGGACCTGTAGGATTGTCTTCTTGCCAAAAGCAGGCAAGTGCAGCCATGCGAGCCCCAAGGATTACAGGCCGATTAGCCTCACCTTATTCTTACTTAAGACGCTAGAGAAGCTGCTGGACATATACATCAGAAACGATGTAGGACGACTGCTGTCATCCAACCAGCACGCTTACACGAAAGGGAAATCAGTGGAGACGGCACTACACTCGTTAGTAGCCACCATTGAGAGAGCCCTGTATAAGAAAGAATATGTTCTAGGAGTGTTTGTGGATATATCCGGAGCATTCAACAACGTGACCACAGACGCTATAATGGACCGCCTAGAAGCGGCCAACACGCCCCCCGCCATCAGTATGTGGATAAGAAATCTACTAAGCTGTAGGCGGGTACAATCCGATTGGGGCACCGCCTCCACGGTGAAAGGAGCACACAGGGGCACGCCGCAAGGCGGGGTCCTGTCGCCTCTTCTGTGGAATCTGGTGGTGGACGACCTGATCAAGAGATTCGAGAGGAAGGCCCCAAAGATAACAGCTTATGCTGACGACATAAGCATAATTATCACGGGAGTCTGCCCATCGACCCTCAGCTCGATTATGGAATCAACACTCAGGGAGATATGTGAGTGGGCGAAGAAGGTAGGACTCAGTATCAACGCGGACAAGACGGACCTCATTCTCTTCACCAAGAGATACAAGGTTCCGCTATGGGTCCCCCCGAAAATTAACTCTACCAGGCTAACCCCGAAAACACAAGTCAAGTACCTCGGAATTGTACTAGACAGCAAGCTGGCATGGAAGCCCAATGTATTAGAGAGGGTAAAAAAGGCCACCATAGCGCTATATGCATCCAAGAAGATGCTTAGCAGCACATGGGGCCTCTCACCCGCTCTAATGCACTGGATTTACATCTCGGTGGTGCGTCCAACTCTGATGTATGGAGTCTTAGTGTGGTGGCAGGCCATGGAAAAGAAGACGTATAACAAGCTCATGGAGAGGACTCAGCGGCAGGCACTGCTCTGCAAAACAGGGGCGCTGAGATCAACCCCCACAAAAGCACTCGAAACTATAATAGGAGTTGATCCCCTAGACATCCACGCGCAACTGATTGCAGGAAAGGCGGCACAATGCCTAGTCGCATCAGGAAATATGTCCCTACAGGGATTCGGGCATAGTTCAATTGGTCGAGACATGAGCAGTATATCTGACTACATGGTCACCAGAACGTGCCCGGATGCAAAAACAACTACATTCATGGGACCAGACGACTGGAAAACAGGTCAGGACCATGCTCAACACCTCAACATATACACCGACGGCTCCAAGATGGAAGGAGGAGTTGGAGCGGGCATATACTGTACAGACCCTGAAATGAGGCTGTCGTATAAGCTACCAAGCCAATGCAGCATCTTTCAGGCGGAAGTATTCGCCATAGGGAAAGCGGCAGAGCTTGAGCAGAGCATAGACCGCCCATATGGAGCGGTCAATTTGTTCGTAGACAGTCAAGCGGCGATAAGATCCATGCAATCGTCGGCGGTCAGTTCCAAAAATGTACTGGCAAGCAGGGAGGCACTAGATATCCTCAGCACGACTACGTCAGTGCGGATCTACTGGGTTCCCAGCCACCAGGGCATCGATGTCAACGAGACGGCCGACGAACTTGCAAAGGAAGGCGTAGGACTGCCGACTGAAAGAATAGTAAACGTTCCTGTCTCCCTTAGAACGCTCCAAAGAGAGCTAGAGAGCCGACACACGAGCTAACAGCAGGCGGAGGAGAAATTCCACATCCTGCAAAACATAAAAGATCATGTGCAAAGGGCGCAACGCAAAACTCAGTCACTACGTGCTGCATCTTCCAAGGAAAGATTGCAGACTGTTAGTGGGAATTCTCACAGTTCACTTGTGACGCGGGGCGCACAAATAAATAAATAAATAATACAAACTGTATATAAATAATAATGACTAAACTAAATAAATAACAAATAACCATCCATAATAACCAACCCAGTGATAAAGAAGATCAAATTCGAACAAGTTTCGCGCGCGCGCCCAAACAAGCGCCGAGAGCCGGCCACACTAATTCGGGCAAATCCCGAGCATCGGCCACACTAATTCGGGCAAACCCACAGCCCGAGCGGGCACACCAAAACCGGCCAAGCGCTATATAAAGCCGGCCGCTGGCCTCAGAGCGATCATTCGGTGGTCGGAGTCGACCAAGGTGGAAGTCACCTAGCGCGCAGCAGCAAGCAGCAAGCAGCAACCAAGGAACTGGAACAGCGGTAACAAAGGAGTAAGACTTAACTAACCTAGGTATTGGTTGACGGCTTCGTCCTATTCCTCAATACTAAGTCTCTCTATTCGCCATATTAAGTCTTGTGTAGACGGCTCCGTCCTATTGCCTTATATCTCGCTGACGGCTTCGTTCCACAGACGGCTTCGTCCTATTTCTCATACATTGCTGACGGCTTCGTCCTGCAGACGGCTTCGTCCTACTTCTCGTATATCGTTGACGGCTTCGTCCTAATTCTCATACCTCGCTGACGGTTTCGTCCTGCAGACGGCTTCGTCCTATTTCTCATACATTGCTGACGGCTTCGTCCTGCAGACGGCTTCGTCCTACTTCTCGTATATCGTTGACGGCTTCGTCCTAATTCTCATACATCGCTGACGGCTTCGTCCCGCAGACGGCTCCGTCCTACTTCTCACACCTCGCTGACGGCTTCGTCCTGCAGACGGCTCCGTCCTACTTCTCGAATATCGTTGACGGCTTCGTCCCAATTCTCGCATATCTCGCTGACGGCATCGTCCTGCAGACGGCTTCGTCCTATTCGCGCACACACCGTTGACGGCCTCGTCCAAATTGTCGCACCCCGCTGACGGCTTCGTCCTGCTGACGGCTCCGTCCCTTAACACTACGTATCCTTATTGACGGTCTCGTCTCAATTGATCCACGTCTTCCCGAAGGCCAGGGACGCATCACGGGACCCCGATCATCCCACTCGAACGACAGGAAGCTACCTACGCGGACCCCGGACCCGCGACCCCTCCCGCAGGACACGGACGCTCGCTGGTCGGAACCCCGACTCCGGAAATATTTACTCTGTCATTAATTTCAATAAACCATATATATCTATTTTGTACGCCTAATCCAGGTTCAAACCAGCGTTATTACTGGGGCTCGGGTCGGAATTTTCCCCTTCTAGCACCACTTTCCTGAATCAAATAAATGTCCTGGATGATCCTGGCCAGCCCTGACCTACCCGAGGCTTGACTGAACGTCACAGGTGGCGCCCGAACAGGTTTAAGTGGTGCTTAGAAGGAGCCGACGCCGAGAAAGTAATGTCCAGTTCCGACCACCGAATCCGACCACCGATCGAGCCATCGGCACAGGGTACGACCCGAAAAAGGACGGCACCACCAAAAATGGTACCGCCAAATCGACCGGAGGTTCAAGGAGGAACAAGTGTTGCAGCGACCCCACGGCCGACGGAACCCGTTCAGGGAGGCCGAAGCAGCACAACCGCCCATCCGGAAGCCGAGGGACCGGCAGCGACGAGGGAAGCAACCCGCCAAGCAAGGATCCAGCCGACAGAAATCATGCGAAGGGTCCAAGCTGGACCGTCTCAACCGCCATGCCAGAGGGGATCAGGCTACCCCGCCACGGTCCGACAGCCGACGGAAATCGTCCAACAGGGCCGAGACGGGGAAGTCGGAACCCCACCCGGGAATACTAGCAGAACAAACCCAAGGGAGGTGAGCGACGATGGAAGGGCCCGACCGGTGACGGAGATCGTCCAAAGGGGCCGGACCAGAATCGCGCATCTCCCAAGGGATGGCAATGGACACCAGCAGAGCAGCGGGGAGAGACAAACAACACCAGACCGGGACATCCTGGAACTCGATTCGGACAACACAGGAAGAGTATCAGGATGGACAATGCCGGAAGGAGCCCGAATCTCAGACGAAACAATGAGAAAGATACGGGCAACACTGGCACAAAAGACGAAGCAAACGCAGAAACGCTGGCTGGAAAGAGACGGCGGCACCTGGTGGCGAATTACCTCAAACAGAGGGAACTTCGTGACGATAAAGCGTCACTTCCCTAAGGAGGGGGGAGTGTGACGCGGGGCGCACAAATAAATAAATAAATAATACAAACTGTATATAAATAATAATGACTAAACTAAATAAATAACAAATAACCATCCATAATAACCAACCCAGTGATAAAGAAGATCAAATTCGAACAAGTTTCGCGCGCGCGCCCAAACAAGCGCCGAGAGCCGGCCACACTAATTCGGGCAAATCCCGAGCATCGGCCACACTAATTCGGGCAAACCCACAGCCCGAGCGGGCACACCAAAACCGGCCAAGCGCTATATAAAGCCGGCCGCTGGCCTCAGAGCGATCATTCGGTGGTCGGAGTCGACCAAGGTGGAAGTCACCTAGCGCGCAGCAGCAAGCAGCAAGCAGCAACCAAGGAACTGGAACAGCGGTAACAAAGGAGTAAGACTTAACTAACCTAGGTATTGGTTGACGGCTTCGTCCTATTCCTCCATACTAAGTCTCTCTATTCGCCATATTAAGTCTTGTGTAGACGGCTCCGTCCTATTGCCTTATATCTCGCTGACGGCTTCGTTCCACAGACGGCTTCGTCCTATTTCTCATACATTGCTGACGGCTTCGTCCTGCAGACGGCTTCGTCCTACTTCTCGTATATCGTTGACGGCTTCGTCCTAATTCTCATACCTCGCTGACGGTTTCGTCCTGCAGACGGCTTCGTCCTATT
The DNA here is from genome assembly GCA_018903765.1 of Drosophila aff. chauvacae BK-2020. Classification (NCBI taxonomy): domain Eukaryota; kingdom Metazoa; phylum Arthropoda; class Insecta; order Diptera; family Drosophilidae; genus Drosophila; species Drosophila aff. chauvacae BK-2020. Next base: position 237,137 of record JAEIGO010000787.1, on the reverse strand, counting down.
TCTCATACATTGCTGACGGCTTCGTCCTGCAGACGGCTTCGTCCTACTTCTCGTATATCGTTGACGGCTTCGTCCTAATTCTCATACATCGCTGACGGCTTCGTCCCGCAGACGGCTCCGTCCTACTTCTCACACCTCGCTGACGGCTTCGTCCTGCAGACGGCTCCGTCCTACTTCTCGAATATCGTTGACGGCTTCGTCCCAATTCTCGCATATCTCGCTGACGGCATCGTCCTGCAGACGGCTTCGTCCTATTCGCGCACACACCGTTGACGGCCTCGTCCAAATTGTCGCACCCCGCTGACGGCTTCGTCCTGCTGACGGCTCCGTCCCTTAACACTACGTATCCTTATTGACGGTCTCGTCTCAATTGATCCACGTCTTCCCGAAGGCCAGGGACGCATCACGGGACCCCGATCATCCCACTCGAACGACAGGAAGCTACCTACGCGGACCCCGGACCCGCGACCCCTCCCCGCAGGACACGGACGCTCGCTGGTCGGAACCCCGACTCCGGAAATATTTACTCTGTCATTAATTTCAATAAACCATATATATCTATTTTGTACGCCTAATCCAGGTTCAAACCAGCGTTATTACTGGGGCTCGGGTCGGAATTTTCCCCTTCTAGCACCACTTTCCTGAATCAAATAAATGTCCTGGATGATCCTGGCCAGCCCTGACCTACCCGAGGCTTGACTGAACGTCACAGGTGGCGCCCGAACAGGTTTAAGTGGTGCTTAGAAGGAGCCGACGCCGAGAAAGTAATGTCCAGTTCCGACCACCGAATCCGACCACCGATCGAGCCATCGGCACAGGGTACGACCCGAAAAAGGACGGCACCACCAAAAATGGTACCGCCAAATCGACCGGAGGTTCAAGGAGGAACAAGTGTTGCAGCGACCCCACGGCCGACGGAACCCGTTCAGGGAGGCCGAAGCAGCACAACCGCCCATCCGGAAGCCGAGGGACCGGCAGCGACGAGGGAAGCAACCCGCCAAGCAAGGATCCAGCCGACAGAAATCATGCGAAGGGTCCAAGCTGGACCGTCTCAACCGCCATGCCAGAGGGGATCAGGCTACCCCGCCACGGTCCGACAGCCGACGGAAATCGTCCAACAGGGCCGAGACGGGGAAGTCGGAACCCCACCCGGGAATACTAGCAGAACAAACCCAAGGGAGGTGAGCGACGATGGAAGGGCCCGACCGGTGACGGAGATCGTCCAAAGGGGCCGGACCAGAATCGCGCATCTCCCAAGGAATGGCAATGGACACCAGCAGAGCAGCGGGGAGAGACAAACAACACCAGACCGGGACATCCTGGAACTCGATTCGGACAACACAGGAAGAGTATCAGGATGGACAATGCCGGAAGGAGCCCGAATCTCAGACGAAACAATGAGAAAGATACGGGCAACACTGGCACAAAAGACGAAGCAAACGCAGAAACGCTGGCTGGAAAGAGACGGCGGCACCTGGTGGCGAATTACCTCAAACAGAGGGAACTTCGTGACGATAAAGCGTCACTTCCCTAAGGAGGGGGAGTGTGACGCGGGGCGCACAAATAAATAAATAAATAATACAAACTGTATATAAATAATAATGACTAAACTAAATAAATAACAAATAACCATCCATAATAACCAACCCAGTGATAAAGAAGATCAAATTCGAACAAGTTTCGCGCGCGCGCCCAAACAAGCGCCGAGAGCCGGCCACACTAATTCGGGCAAATCCCGAGCATCGGCCACACTAATTCGGGCAAACCCACAGCCCGAGCGGGCACACCAAAACCGGCCAAGCGCTATATAAAGCCGGCCGCTGGCCTCAGAGCGATCATTCGGTGGTCGGAGTCGACCAAGGTGGAAGTCACCAAGCAGCAAGCAGCAACCAAGGAACTGGAACAGCGGTAACAAAGGAGTAAGACTTAACTAACCTAGGTATTGGTTGACGGCTTCGTCCTATTCCTCCATACTAAGTCTCTCTATTCGCCATATTAAGTCTTGTGTAGACGGCTCCGTCCTATTGCCTTATATCTCGCTGACGGCTTCGTCCTGCAGACGGCTTCGTCCTATTTCTCGCCTATATCGCTGACGGCTTCGTCCTGCAGACGGCTTCGTCCTATTTCTCGCCTATATCGCTGACGGCTTCGTCCTGCAGACGGCTTCGTCCTATTTCTCGCCTATATCGCTGACGGCTTCGTCCCACAGACGGCTTCGTCCTATTTCTCATACATTGCTGACGGCTTCGTCCTGCAGACGGCTTCGTCCTACTTCTCGTATATCGTTGACGGCTTCGTCCTAATTCTCATACCTCGCTGACGGTTTCGTCCTGCAGACGGCTTCGTCCTATTTCTCATACATTGCTGACGGCTTCGTCCTGCAGACGGCTTCGTCCTACTTCTCGTATATCGTTGACGGCTTCGTCCTAATTCTCATACATCGCTGACGGCTTCGTCCCGCAGACGGCTCCGTCCTACTTCTCACACCTCGCTGACGGCTTCGTCCTGCAGACGGCTCCGTCCTACTTCTCGAATATCGTTGACGGCTTCGTCCCAATTCTCGCATATCTCGCTGACGGCATCGTCCTGCAGACGGCTTCGTCCTATTCGCGCACACACCGTTGACGGCCTCGTCCAAATTGTCGCACCCCGCTGACGGCTTCGTCCTGCTGACGGCTCCGTCCCTTAACACTACGTATCCTTATTGACGGTCTCGTCTCAATTGATCCACGTCTTCCCGAAGGCCAGGGACGCATCACGGGACCCCGATCATCCCACTCGAACGACAGGAAGCTACCTACGCGGACCCCGGACCCGCGACCCCTCCCGCAGGACACGGACGCTCGCTGGTCGGAACCCCGACTCCGGAAATATTTACTCTGTCATTAATTTCAATAAACCATATATAACTATTTTGTACGCCTAATCCAGGTTCAAACCAGCGTTATTACTGGGGCTCGGGTCGGAATTTTCCCCTTCTAGCACCACTTTCCTGAATCAAATAAATGTCCTGGATGATCCTGGCCAGCCCTGACCTACCCGAGGCTTGACTGAACGTCACACACTGCCTAGCTGCACATGCAGTCAAGCTGGGCATTACCGAAAACACCAAATGCCGGAAATGTGATGAATCCGAGGCAACTGAATCCTTGGAGCATCTCATTTGCAAATGTCCGGCCCTAGCTAGGGCAAGAATAAAATACCTAGGCGTTCCGGTTCTGGCATCGCTAGAAGATGCCTCCAGGAAGAAGCCAGGCGAATTACTTGCCTTCGCGAAAAACACCTCGATCCTTAATGATTTCGAAAATCGCGTAAACACACTCTAGGTCCATTCAGAACAATCTGTCGGACAGCTAAGAGCCATATTGGCCTATGCGTGGCCCCGTGAGGGCCTTCCGACCTAACCTAACCTAACCTACTAAGTCAAGGTCAGGGTTTTTTTTTCTATTTCCTTGTCCGAAATGAACGTCTTCATTGGACCGTACTTTAGAGTAAAAGATTCGGAAATTGCTTTAGTGACAAAATTTTTTTTTTTTTTTATTGCCATTAAATATTTGTTAAGTCACAAATCAGAGTGACTGGATATTCGTTGCCATTTACTGACTACGGTAGAGGACCTTATGTGTCCACTATCACTTTTTGGTTGTTATGTCCGTTAGGGTCATAGGTGTTTTTGGTGAGTCGTTGTTTACGACGTCAGGCATTTATACTTTTGTTACAATAGTAGTGTCTTTTTACTTTGGCCAAAGTTTGGTTTATGCCATTATGACCTCTTTTAATGTGTTTTATTTTTAACTGTAGACAGTAAGCTTCTTTTTGGGTCATCGGGTTGAGTAGCTACTCTCAATAAATTTAATATTTTATTGCCCATTAAATTGAAATTATCTATTGCAACATGTACAAAGATTTTTGCCCGCGGTGCCATTTGAGTTTGCGGATTATATATACCGGCTTGCCTTCCAAGCCTTTTGAAAAATTGACCTAAGTCAAGGACTCCATTAGTCTATAAATCGCTAGCTTCTTATCTTGCAATAATTTTCTTATCATGTTTAAAGAAACATAACATAGGTTTTTATATGCAAGGTCACTACTTTTCATAATCCGTAATTTTTTTTTTTATGACGTTGTTAGCCACTGCCCTGATCCAAGTTAAATCCAGAAATGGAGATTTTAAAGAGTTAAGAGCTTTGATTGACAATGGGTCTCAAAGTACAATCATTTCAGAGGAAGCTTCACAAATTCTGCAATTACCCAGAAGAAAAGTGAACACAGAGATTAGTGGAGTATCTTCTATTAAAAAGGCAACGCTCTGCCGAGAGCGCCACTAAAGACGCTCCGGCGAGCAAGCGGCAACGCGGGCCCAAACAGGTAGGCCCTCCACCTAAAGCGAAGAAGCCTCAGAGGGCACAGAAGGTTAGTGAGGTGACCAAACGACATCTGATCGTGGCACTCGATTGACCGCAGTGACGAAAATGGAAAGATGTCCGAATAACGGTGGAAGACGGTGACGAGGCTCGTCGAAGCGCTGTTTGCACGGATGGAGGATGACTCCCTTGGTCCCATGCCCACTTTCGATGGTGCAGGGTGGCTGAACGGGGTCAAAATCCTGAAGTGCATGGACGACCCGACTCGGAAGTGGCTGACGCAAACGGTTAGCCAGATGGAGGCGTTGTGGGAGGGGGCCAAACTGGAGGTGGTGGACAGGGAGCTAATCCCATCCATACCGAAGGCGAAGGTACTCTTCCCCATCGCCATCCAAGGTGACCGGGCGCTGAAGCTGCTACAGCGCCAAAACCTCGATATTCCCACCGCAGACTGGAAGGTGCTGCACATTGCGACCCCGACACCCAAAGAGGGGGGCCAGTGCGCAGTACTCCAGATCAACAAAGCGGCGGAGGACATCCTGTACCCCAGATACGGGAAGATGGCGTGGGGCATGGGTAGCGTTTACCTGCGCCTCAAAAAGCCCACCCGGGGACAAGGATGCACACACCCTGCAGGCAGGCGAGGTGGAAAAGGACCTTGGTCTGGACTCCATCGTCGACGCCGCCCAGAAATGACGCTCGACGTCTCAGATGAGGAGGAGGAGAACGGTGACCTGACAGTCATAGTCAAAACGTCCGAGCTGACCCAGGTACCCATGACACTAAGGGTACTGCAGCTCAACCTCCATAAGAGCAAAATCGCGTCGGCGGAACTCCTGATTGCCATGGGCAAAGGGTCCGTCGACATCGCTTTGGTCCAGGAACCAGATATCTCGCTGACGGCATCGCCCCGAGGGTGGGTGCCCTCGGGCAATTCCATTGCCGGACGGCCGTCCTCCAAATTGTCCCTCTACGCACCAACGGTAAGCAGGAACAGAACCGCCGTACTCGTACGGAAGGGTCTCCACGCTAACCTTATGTCTCGTTACAGCACGGATGACCTGACTGTGGTGATGCTTGAAAGCAAGAAGAAGCGCCTCCTGGCAGCTTCCTGCTACATGGCCCACGATAGATCAGCCCCACCCGAGGAACTCAGGAGCCTGGTGGAAGCCAGCCCGAATGACCAGCAACTGCTCGTGGGTGCGTGTGGGGGAAGCCCCGACATAAACGACAGAGGTGAGTCACTCCTAGACTTTTTACTATCCACTAACATATGTATAGCGAACGTGGGGAGGAGCATACCTTCGTAGGTCCCACCTAATCGAACGTGCTAGACTTAACACTCACAAAGGGACAATGTACAATGATATCAGAATGGAGAGTCCTCGAGAGACATCCTTCTCAGATCATAAGTACATACAATTCCAATACGATTTCGACCACTCTCCCAAACCAACCGTCTTTAGGAACCCCGGAACACTAACTGGGGAAAGTTTAGGAAGACAATCTCAACACGACTCGCGACTGTCCCGGGCCTAGTAAAATCCGCTGAAGACATAGAAAAGTCCCTAGAGACCCTCTCAAGGGAATTACTATATGCGCAACGCGCAGCATGCCCAATGTCTAAAGCTAGAAAGAGGACCAGCCACCCTGGTGGAACAGTAATCTTTCGCTCCTACGCAATAACCTCAGAGAATTCTTCAAAATCGCCAAAGAGGCGAAAGAGGATTTGATAGATGAGGAATACAAATTCCTACTTAGGGATTACAAGAAGGAAATACGCAGGGCACAAAGAAGCTCGTGGAGGAACTTCTGCTCCAACATCGAGACGGCCCCAGAAACGGCTAGACTCCGGAAGTTGCTATCGAAGCAACCCACCATACAGAGTCAGCTCAAACGCGACGACGGACAGTGGACTGAGGGCAGCGAGGAGGCCCTAACAGCACTAATGCATGCTCACTTCCCAGGATGCACTGAGATATCCGATGCCAATAAGCACCAGGATCTCGCACTGGGGGAAGAGAGTCTCCCAACAGATCTAATATCCTCTAGAAGAATCCAATGGGCTATAGATTCCTTCGCGGGAATTAAAGCACCAGGACTAGATGGAATATTCCCAGCCATGCTACAGGTGACCAAAGAAGTGATCACCCCATGGCTACACGCTATATTCACAGCTTGCCTAAGCACGGGCTATATCCCTATTCAATGGAGGACCTGTAGGATTGTCTTCTTGCCAAAAGCAGGCAAGTGCAGCCATGCGAGCCCCAAGGATTACAGGCCGATTAGCCTCACCTCATTCTTACTTAAGACGCTAGAGAAGCTGCTGGACATATACATCAGAAACGATGTAGGACGACTGCTGTCATCCAACCAGCACGCTTACACGAAAGGGAAATCAGTGGAGACGGCACCACACTCGTTAGTAGCCACCATTGAGAGAGCCCTGTATAACAAAGAATATACTCTAGGAGTGTTTGTGGATATATCCGGAGCATTCAACAACGTGACCACAGACGCTATAATGGACCGCCCAGAAGCGGCCAACACGCCCCCCGCCATCAGTATGTGGATAAGAAATCTACTAAGCTGTAGGCGGGTACAATCCGATTGGGGCACCGCCTCCACGGTTAAAGGAGCACACAGGGGCACGCCGCAAGGCGGGGTCCTGTCGCCTCTTCTGTGGAATCTGGTGGTGGACGACCTGATCAAGAGATTCGAGAGGAAGGCCCCAAAGATAACAGCTTATGCTGACGACATAAGCATAATTATCATGGGAGTCTGCCCATCGACCCTCAGCTCGATTATGGAATCAACACTCAGGGAGATATGTGAGTGGGCGAAGAAGGTAGGACTCAGTATCAACGCGGACAAGACGGACCTCATTCTCTTCACCAAGAGATACAAGGTTCCGCTATGGGTCCCCCGAAAATTAACTCTACCAGGCTAACCCCGAAAACACAAGTCAAATACCTCGGAATTGTATTAGACAGCAAGCTGGCATGGAATGTATTAGAGAGGGTAAAAAAGGCCACCATAGCGCTATATGCATCCAAGAAGATGCTTAGCAGCACATGGGGCCTCTCACCCGCTCTGATGCACTGGATTTACATCTCGGTGGTGCGTCCAACTCTGATGTATGGAGTCTTAGTGTGGTGGCAGGCCATGGAAAAGAAGACGTATAACAAGCTCATGGAGAGAACTCAGCGGCAGGCACTGCTCTGCATAACAGGGGCGCTGAGGTCAACCCCCACAAAAGCGCTCGAAACTATAATAGGAGTTGATCCCCTAGACATCCACGCGCAACTGATTGCAGGAAAGGCGGCACAACGCCTAGTTGCATCAGGGAATATGTCCTTACAGGGATTCGGGCATAGTTCAATTGGTAGAAACATGAGCAGTATATATGACTACATGGTTACCAGAACGTGCCCGGATGTAAATACAACTACATTCATGGGACCAGATGACTGGAAAACAGGTCATGCAGACCATGCTCAACACCTTAATATATATACCGACGACTCCAAAATGGAAGGAGGAGTTGGAGCGGGCATATACTGCACAGACCCTGAAATGAGGTGACCTGACTGTGGTGATGCTTGAAAGCAAGAAGAAGCGCCTCCTGGCAGCTTCCTGCTACATGGCCCACGATAGATCAGCCCCACCCTAGGAACTCAGGAGCCTGGTAGAAGCCAGCCCGAATGACCAGCAACTGCTCGTGGGTGCGGACGCCAACGCACATCACTGCGTGGGTTCTACGCACCAACGGTAAGCAGGAACAGAACCGCCGTACTCGTACGGAAGGGTCTCCACGCTAACCTTATGTCTCGTTACAGCACGGATGACCTGACTGTGGTGATGCTTGAAAACAAGAAGAAGCGCCTCCTGGCAGCTTCCTGCTACATGGCCCACGATAGATCAGCCCCACCCGAGGAACTCAGGAGCCTGGTGGAAGCCAGCCCGAATGACCAGCAACTGCTCGTGGGTGCGGACGCCAACGCACATCACTGCGTGTGGGGAAGCCCCGACATAAACGACAGAGGTGAGTCTTTCCTAGACTTTTTACTATCCACTAACATATGTATGCGAACGTGGGGGAGGAGCATACCTTCGTAGGTCCCACCTAATCGAACGTGCTAGACCTAACACTCACAAAGGGACAATGTACAATGGTATCAGAATGGAGAGTCCTTGAGAGACCATCATTCTCAGATAATAAGTACATACAATTCCAATACGACTTCGACCACTCTCCCAAACCAACTGTCTTTAGGAACCCCCGGAACACCAACTGGGGAAAGTTTAGGAAGACAATCTTTACACGACTCGCGACTGGCCCGGGTCTAGTAAAATCCGCTGAAGACATAGAAAAGTCCCTAGAGACTGCGACGCCCCGCGCCGCATTCCTTATTATTATTATTAATTATTATTAATTGTTATTATTATTAATTAGTATTAGTTGTTATTATCATGAATTGTTATTAGTTACCGAGATTATTATGAATTGTTATTATTAGTTACCATTAGTATTAGGAATTATTATCATTGAGAGTATTATTGAATTATTATGATTGGAGAGTATGAATAATAAATAAAAGGGCGATAGTCCGCCATCTGGCAACGCCAACCACAACAAGGGCAACATCTGGCAGCCCCAGCACCGATAGGGCCACCAGCCCTGAACAGCGGATAGTTATCGGCCGTACCCAACGATATGGCAACCCTGGCGCCTATCGATAGGAATCGGATATCGATCGGGGAAACACAGCTGATCGCGGCCTATAAAAGGCGAGACACAACTCAGGGCAAGTTCACTTTTTGCGAGCAGCCGAGCTGACAACACCTGGGTAAGTCTCATAGTAGTTTGAACAAGTAGTAATGGTAGTGGAGCAAGGTTCTTGAAGCCGAGCTCACTTAGTTACCGAAGTAGATACGGGCCAAGGTTCAGCTCCTGCTAGCGGATCTTGATGTGGACGGGGAGCGGAGTGAGGTTCTTGTAGCCGAACTCATGCACATTGGCTTAGACGTGGGGCCAAGATTCAGCTCCTGCTAGCGGATCTTGAGGTGGACCAGGGTAGCGGGGTAAGGTTCTTGCAACCGAACCCATGCCATAGCTCAGGAAGGGGCCAAGGTTTAGCTCTTGCTAGCAGATCTTGACGGGAACAGGGTAGCGGAGTAAGGTTCCGGAACCGAACCCGAGCGTAACAAGACGAACATGGGCCAAGGTTTAGCTCTTGCTAGCAGACCTTGATCAGGAGGATAGGAGTAGCGGTGCGAGCATAGGCATAGGATCGTCAGTACGACCGACCGTCACCCGGACTCGACCGTCGCGTCCCGAACCACGGCCAACCCGCTTGGGAACGCGCCTCGCCCAACACACCCTACATTACAGGGTAACCACAAGCCGACCGCGCCAGTCGCGAAGTCGCACACCCTACATTACAGGGTAACCCCAAGCCGACCGCGCCAGTCGCGAAGTCGCACACCCTACATTACAGGGTAACCCCAAGCCGACCGCGCCAGTCGCGAAGTCGCACACCCTACATTACAGGGTAACCACAAGCCGACCGCGCCAGTCGCGAAGTCGCACACCCTACATTACAGGGTATCCCCAAGCCGACCGCGCCAGTCGCGAAGTCGCACACCCTACATTACAGGGTATCCCCAAGCCGACCGCGCCAGTCGCGAAGTCGCTACTCTTCCAGGAAAAGACCGATCGTACTAAATAAATAAATACAAAACCGAACTTTCACCTCTCTTCTTACTGGGTATTTGTGGGATTCAAGGAAACGGCACGCACAAATTTTGTGTAACTCACGACCCCGGCGAGCGAAGCCACGCAGCCCGAAAGAGGGTCGTTACAAGACCCTCTCCAGGGAATTACTTGATGCGCAACGCGCAGCATGCCCGACATCTAGAGCTAGGAAGAGGACCAAGCCACCCTGGTGGAATAGTAATCTTTCGCTCCTACGCAATAACCTCAGAGAATTCTTCAAAATCGCCAAAGAGGCGAAAGAGGATGTGATCGACGAGGAATACAAGATCCTACTAAGGGAGTACAAGAAGGAAATACGCAGGGCACAAAGAAGCTCGTGGAGAAACTTCTGCTCCAATATCGAGACGACCCCAGAAACGGCTAGACTCCGGAAGTTGCTATCGAAGCAACCCACCATACAGAGTCAGCTCCAACGCGACGACGGACAGTGGACTGAGGGCAGCGAGGAGGCCCTAACAGCACTAATGCATGCTCAATTCCCAGGATGCACTGAGATATCCGATGCTAGCAAGCATCAGGACCTCGCACTTGGAGAAGAGAGTCTCCCAACAAACATAATATCCTCTAGAAGAATCCAATGGGCTATAGATTCCTTTGCGGGAATTAAAGCACCAGGACTAGATGGAATATTCCCAGCCATGCTACAGGTGACCAAAGAAGTGATCACTCCATGGCTACACGCTATATTTACAGCTTGCCTAAGCACGGGCTATATCCCTATCCAATGGAGGACCTCTAGGATTGTCTTCCTGCCAAAAGCAGGCAAGTGCAGCCATGTGAGCCCCAAGGATTACAGGCCGATTAGCCTCACCTCATTCTTACTTAAGACGCTAGAAAAGCTGCTGGACATATACATCAGAAACGATGTAGGACGACTGCTGTCATCCAACCAGCACGCTTACACGAAAGGGAAATCAGTGGAGACGGTACTTCACTCGTTAGTAGCCACCATTGAGAGAGCCCTGAATAACAATGAATTTGCTCTAGGAGTGTTTGTGGATATATCCGGAGCATTTAACAACGTGACCACAGACGCTATAATGGACCGCCTAGAAGCGGCCAACACGCCCCCCCGCCATCAGCTTGTGGATAAGAAATCTACTAAGCTGTAGGCGGGTACAATCCGATTGGGGCACCGCCTCCACGGTGAAAGGAGCACACAGGGGCACGCCGCAAGGCGGGGTCCTGTCGCCTCTTCTGTGGAATCTGGTGGTGGACGACCTGATCAAGAGATTCGAGAGGAAGGCCCCAAAGATAACAGCTTATGCTGACGACATAAGCATAATTATCACGGGAGTCTGCCCATCGACCCTCAGCTCGATTATGGAATCAACACTCAGGGAGATATGTGAGTGGGCGAAGAAGGTAGGACTCAGTATCAACGCGGACAAGACGGACCTCATTCTCTTCACCAAGAGATACAAGGTTCCGCTATGGGTCCCCCGAAAATTAACTCTACCAGGCTAACCCCGAAAACACAAGTCAAGTACCTCGGAATTGTACTAGACAGCAAGCTGGCATGGAAGCCCAATGTATTAGAGAGGGTAAAAAGGCCACCATAGCGCTATATGCATCCAAGAAGATGCTTAGCAGCACATGGGGCCTCTCACCCGCTCTAATGCACTGGATTTACATCTCGGTGGTGCGTCCAACTCTGATGTATGGAGTCTTAGTGTGGTGGCAGGCCATGGAAAAGAAGACGTATAACAAGCTCATGGAGAGGACTCAGCGGCAGGCACTGCTCTGCATAACAGGGGCGCTGAGATCAACCCCCACAAAAGCACTCGAAACTATAATAGGAGTTGATCCCCTAGACATCCACGCGCAACTGATTGCAGGAAAGGCGGCACAACGCCTAGTCGCATCAGGAAATATGTCCCTACAGGGATTCGGGCATAGTTCAATTGGTCGAGACATGAGCAGTATATCTGACTACATGGTCACCAGAACGTGCCCGGATGCAAAAACAACTACATTCATGGGACCAGACGACTGGAAAACAGGTCAGGACCATGCTCAACACCTCAACATATACACCGACGGCTCCAAGATGGAAGGAGGAGTTGGAGCGGGCATATACTGTACAGACCCTGAAATGAGGCTGTCGTATAAGCTACCAAGCCAATGCAGCATCTTTCAGGCGGAAGTATTCGCCATAGGGAAAGCGGCAGAGCTTGAGCAGAGCATAGACCGCCCATATGGAGCGGTCAATTTGTTCGTAGACAGTCAAGCGGCGATAAGATCCATGCAATCGTCGGCGGTCAGTTCCAAAAATGTACTGGCAAGCAGGGAGGCACTAGATATCCTCAGCACGACTACGTCAGTGCGGATCTACTGGGTTCCCAGCCACCAGGGCATCGATGTCAACGAGACGGCCGACGAACTTGCAAAGGAAGGCGTAGGACTGCCGACTGAAAGAATAGTAAACGTTCCTGTCTCCCTTAGAACGCTCCAAAGAGAGCTAGAGAGCCGACACACGAGCTAACAGCAGGCGGAGGAGAAATTCCACATCCTGCAAAACATCAAAGATCATGTGCAAAGGGCGCAACGCAAAACTCAGTCACTACGTGCTGCATCTTCCAAGGAAAGATTGCAGACTGTTAGTGGGAATTCTCACAGTTCACTGCCTAGCTGCACATGCAGTCAAGCTGGGCATTACCGAAAACACCAAATGCCGGAAATGTGATGAATCCGAGGCAACTGAAACCTTGGAGCATCTCATTTGCAAATGTCCGGCCCTAGCTAGGGCAAGAATAAAATACCTAGGCGTTCCGGTTCTGGCATCGCTAGAAGATGCCTCCAGGAAGAAGCCAGGCGAATTACTTGCCTTCGCGAAAAACACCTCGATCCTTAATGATTTCGAAAATCGCGTAAACACACTCTAGGTCCATTCAGAACAATCTGTCGGACAGCTAAGAGCCATATTGGCCTATGCGTGGCCCCGTGAGGGCCTTCCGACCTAACCTAACCTAACCTACTAAGTCAAGGTCAGGGTTTTTTTTTCTATTTCCTTGTCCGAAATGAACGTCTTCATTGGACCGTACTTTAGAGTAAAAGATTCGGAAATTGCTTTAGTGACAAAATTTTTTTTTTTTTTTTATTGCCATTAAATATTTGTTAAGTCACAAATCAGAGTGACTGGATATTCGTTGCCATTTACTGACTGGGGTAGAGGACCTTATGTGTCCACTATCACTTTTTGGTTGTTATGTCCGTTAGGGTCATAGGTGTTTTTGGTGAGTCGTTGTTTACGACGTCAGGCATTTATACTTTTGTTACAATAGTAGTGTCTTTTTACTTTGGCCAAAGTTTGGTTTATGCCATTATGACCTCTTTTAATGTGTTTTATTTTTAACTGTAGACAGTAAGCTTCTTTTTGGGTCATCGGGTTGAGTAGCTACTCTCAATAAATTTAATATTTTATTGCCCATTAAATTGAAATTATCTATTGCAACATGTACAAAGATTTTTGCCCGCGGTGCCATTTGAGTTTGCGGATTATATATACCGGCTTGCCTTCCAAGCCTTTTGAAAAATTGACCTAAGTCAAGGACTCCATTAGTCTATAAATCGCTAACTTCTTATCTTGCAATAATTTTCTTATCATTTTTAAAGAAACATAACATAGGTTTTTATATGCAAGGTCACTACTTTTCATAATCCGTAATTTTTTTTTTATGACGTTGGGCTTAGAAGCTTTTAGTAGTTATTGCCTAGGCAATCCTACTTTTTTTTCATTCAAGGGGGCTAGTTCGTTTTCCGTTTCAATATATCGGACGTTATTTCTATAGTTTCAAGCATTTTGGTAAGGCTTGTTAGGCTTTCCTTGATTTTATTTTTCCGAATCATCGAATCAGAAAAGATATCTTGAAGAGGGGATTTGACTCCGCTCTGGGAGATAAAAACACCAGATGAACTGACTCTGAGAAGAAAAACAAAAAAATTTTCCATTTTGCCTAAATCGAGCCAGCATATATGATTTTATTATTATGATTTTATTAGAAAGACCAAATATTTTATGTATTTATTGATAGATATTTATTGAAAAAATATTAATTTATTTTAATTTATAATTGATAAGAAAATGAACAATTTAAGCTCTTAAGCTTCCCTTCATAAGTCATATAAGAAAATATAAGTCATTGATAAGGAAATAAACAGAATAAGCCTGTTTTGCTAAATTCAGTGTTTAAATAAACGTTAATTAAAGTGGCTGACAATCAAAGCCATAATTTGTAATTAGGAATTAAGAAGTCGTTTAGAATATCCCTTCGCTGAGCGTTGTTACGCCCATCCCTCGATTGTGACGGAATAATTGTTGAAAAAAAAACATATGTTTATAAATAATTAAATCAAATATAAATTGATAGGAGAAATCATGTAAATCATATAAATTTATAAGGCCTCAGCCGATCCTAAGATTCACACATGTGTTAAAACAAGAAAAACAAAATCATATATAAACCAATAAGATAAGATAAATCAAATATAAATTGATAAGAGAAATCATATAAATCATTCAGTGTAGAAGGCGGTGCTGCGGCACGAATGGTGGCGAGGCGCCGCGAAGTCTAAGTGAAGGAAAGGAAGCGCAGTGCGGTAGCAGTGCCCTTGGTGAAGCAAAACAAGAAAACAAAATTATGATTATTGGAGCCAAAACGAACGGACGTTTCATTTCCTCAATAAGATAAGATAAATCAAATATAAATTGATAGGAGAAATCAAATATAAATTGATAAGAGAAATCATGTAAATTAATTAGCATTTTTAACATTAACGTTAACATTTAACATCCTACCTAGTATATTGTGAGGCTTTACGGGCCACACCTCTCATCGGGCAGAAAAGGTTCCGCTCAATGTTACAATTTTTCTTTTAAAACTAATATGCAGCGCAGTGCATCGATTTTGGGCGTGCCACGCAGGGCAAAAAAAAAAATAATTGCTGTACTCGGCTGGTCCGGGCTCTTTGCCGGGCTGGCATGCGGATGTTCCCTCGCAGGTGCAGGCGGCGGGCTGCCTCCCGCACTCGTTGTCTCATTTTTCCCTTACGTCAGCTGGGCGTCGCCGGGCTGGCACGCTGACGTTCCCTCGAAGGTGCAGGCGGCGGTTTGCCTCCCGCACTCGGGTTCTGCTGCTGCTGACCTGGGCCTATGAGCTCAGGCGGCGCCGGTGCTGGTCCTCGCACAGGCTATTTATCTTCTGGTGCATATACGGATTACGGATGTTCTCGGCTAGCGATGCCGGGATGAGGATGTCCTAAGTGTGTTTCAGTTTCAATAGAGCCTGGAATCTTCGAATCCTATGGTCAGGCGGCGACTTTCTCCATAACGGGGGTCTCGATCTTTTGCTCAGCCACATCAGCCATTTTGATTTACTGTTGGTTTTACTTCCACAGAATGACGGAGACACGTTAAATTATGTGGTCTTGAGTTTGCAAATCACGATTCGTAGTAGATCATTTTGTATAGTTGTATAGTATCACGATTCGTAGTAGATCATATCGTAGTAATATGGAAGATTTTATAGGTTTGTGCTGACTGCTGCTCATTCTTCAGTTTTTTTATTTATTTATTATTTTTTTTTTTTGCTGGAAAAGTCGCTGGTTGCTGGATTCTTGATTATCCGTCCACACTTAGAAAGTCGATTTCTTTTTTTTCACACATTTTTGATTCGACGTCACGGTCGCCATATAAGAAGACACATAAGACACTTTAGGTTTTTATTTAATTATTTGGTTTTATTTAATTTAGAAGTGATTTTATTAAGTTGGAAGTGGAGCAGTGAAGGTCCCGCTCCACTCCGATCGTGGATCATCAATGCTCTTGGCTTTTATATACGATCGGTTCTTAGCTTAATTCGGGGGGAGCAGCACCGGGATCGTTTTCATTTATCAATTTACATGAACGCAAATTTATTAAAAAAAAAAAAATTAAAAAACAGTGATACGGGAAAAACAAGTAAGCATGAATGTGTTTGTGTTACGCCGCTTGTAAAACCCTTGCGACGCCTGAGTTCGCTTCTACACTGTTGAATTCTATTGAATTCTTTTTGCACACCACGCACTGCGAGAATAGAACCACTTAAAACAAAAAAAAAGCAATAAAATCAATTCTAGAAATATATTAAACATATGTATATAAAAAGAAATAAGAAAAATAAGAGAAAACGACGAAACAATCCACAAACAACTTAACGTCTACTGGTGTCACATGTTCACTAACCTCTAAAATACGCTCTATTGAATACTAATTTAATTTATGCATTACAGTCAAAGCCAAAAACAGTAGAAAACTACAAAGGTGGAAGGAAGCACAGCAGCACTGCACGAAAAACATACAACTAACAATAAACAACGCGAAACAAGGAAAAGAGAAAACTGCGTAACGGACACACACATACAGGTTTTCTTTTATTTTGGAAATAATACACTCTAAAAAATAGATGCATAAACATAGTATCATAAAATATAATACAATAGTTTACTACATTAATATACAAACGAAAACAAAACAAACCAAACAAACACCCAAAATTTACCATATACAAATACCATAACCATACGCCAATATATAATTAATCGCGATTATTTGCAAACAAAAATACAGATTTATTCCTAACAAACGTAAATGTTAAAGAATACTACTTACACAGTTAGGGGCAGATCAGGGCTTAGAAGCGGATCAAGACTATCTGAGATAAGGGAAGCGACAGGAACAGAAGAGGAAGACCAGTCGGTTCAATCGCAAAACAATAATCCTAATCTCGCCAACGCTATGGATTCCGGTAACGACACAGGGCCACTAAATTCCACCACCAACCTAAATCTACAACAACTACTAACCCTTGTACATCAACTACCAACCTACGAAGGCCCACCTGACAATCTTGATAGATTTATAGACAGAGTAGATCAGCTTCTTTTGTTAGCCTCATCGGTGGACCAAGCAACATGCGGACAGTACTTACTTGGAACTATCCGTGACAAAATTAAAGGCAGAGCAGACGAAGCGCTGAATGTCTGCGATGCACTCCTTAGTTGGGATGATATCAAAGCAAACCTCAAGCGACTATACGCTAGCAAGAAAACAGAAGAAATGCTTGTTAGAGAGCTACATAATCTTCCGGACGGACTCAGTATGGGAAAATTGTATTACTCAGCCGCAAAAATAAGAAGCGAATTAATGTCACTCGCCAACGAAGCAGACTCTAGTGGACACTCTCTTGCGGCCAAACGTGACCAATACGACAGATTCTGCCTAAATACATTCTTAGCTGGATTAAAGGACCCACTTAGGTCAGCCATTAGGAATCAAAGGCCAGAGACAATCGAGAAAGCATACGAGTACGGACAGATTGAATTAAACTTCTCTAGAAGCCTGAACAAACAACAAGAAAACCGACGACGCGACAGCACAATATACAGGAATCACCCATACGTGAGAGGACAACCAACAAATAGTGACTACAACAGTCGCTACATACCACGACAACAGAACTATAATAATGGCAACAACGCTCGTCATGTACCACGATACGATAACACCAACAATGACAATAATGGCCGCTTTATACAGAGACAACAAAATTTTAACAACAATAATAATAGACGCTTCACACGTCAACATAATTCCCACAACAATAGTAATGGTCGACAAGATAAAGAAACTCTGGGCAGAAACCCCTTCCACAATAACGACCAACCAAATCAATCCCTAAGTCACCAAAACAGAAACAACCGTAATTCAAGAGCTCCCCTATGTAACATCAACGATGATGCAAATTTTCAAATAGAAGCCTCGGGAAGCCAGTCGGCTACATAAGCAAGAAGACTCACGGATCTTCCTTGCCATTTGTTTTATAATCACCAAACTCCATGGTGTCAAATCCTCTAAAATTCCTAATAGACACTGGATCTACTTACTCTTTCATAAACCCGGCACTTATTAATGAAGATCACATCAAAAAACTAACCTCAGATATCAATATCCACACTGTTCTCAGTACATTCAAAATTCGGGAATAAACAGATAAAATAAATTTCAAACAATTCAAAAAAATCCCCAATTTTAAGTTCTTATTATTTAATTTCCACCCCCACTTCAATGGTCTCCTAGGCATGGATATCCTATCTAGCCTAAATGCAAGAATAAACTTTGCCGAGTCCATACTAGAAACACCAGAAACCGCCATCCCAATCCTCACAAGGGCAAACCCTGTAGACACATTACATAACCTGCCACAAAATACCAAAATGCTACTTCCGCTCCCAGTAAACTTCATGCAGGGAGTCTTTATATTTGAAACTATGAATTTGGATAATCAAATATCCATAACAGGCGGTTTATACACCGCAAACGCAGGATCCGCCTATTTCGAAGTCTGCAATAACTCAGACCAGATCCAAACACTTTACCTCGAGGAACCGTTACAAGCAGAAGAGTTCTCTCCACAAACCCACCAATACTTAAACTGTATGTCCGCGGGAACAGATACAGAACGACCGGATGACCAACAATTAAAAATTCAAACGGAACACCTTAACAGCGATGAAAAACAACAAATACTCAAACTATGCAAGTCATTCAAAAGACTTTTCCACAACGAAAACAACCAACTAACGTTCTCTAACGCCGTCAAACACTCTATACCAACAACAGATAATATACCGATACACACAAAATCTTACCGTTACCCATTTGTACATAAAGACGAAGTAAAAAAGCAAATTTCAAAAATGATCGAGCAAAACATCATAAAAAACAGTCATTCCCCCTGGAGTGCACCCGTCTGGGTCGTACCTAAGAAAAGTGACGTCATAGGCGAAAAAAAGTGGCGCTTGGTAATCGATTTTCGGAAATTAAATGAGAAGACTGTCTCTGATAGATACCCTATCCCGAACATTGCGGATATACTAGATAGTCTAGGGAAGACCATGTATTTCACAACGATAGACTTAGCAAGTGGCTTTCACCAAATTCAAATGAACCCACGCGATGCGAGCAAGACGTCGAAAATGGGCATTATGAATTCACGAGAATGCCCTTCGGTCTCAAGAACGCCCCTGCCACGTTCCAACGCGTTATGGACAACGTTTTAGGTGACTTAGTCGGTAACGTCTGTTTCGTCTATTTCGACGATATAATAGTATTCTCACCCTCACTCCAAAAACATATAGCAGATATTAAATCTGTTTTCACAAAACTCCAAAACGCAAATCTAAAAATCCAACCAAGCAAATGTAGCTTTTTAAGGAAGGAAATCGACTTCCTGGGACATATCGTAACCCAGGAAGGAGTCAAACCAAACCCACTTAAAATTCAAACCATCAAGGACTTCCCCTGCCCAAAGACAACCAGGGAAATTAAATCATTTTTAGGACTATTAGGGTATTACAGGAAATTCATAAAGGACTTTGCGAAAATAACTAAACCCATAACGAGACAGTTAAAAGGGAAGAAATATATAATAATAGACGATGAATTTAAACAAGCATTCGAAACGTCGAAAGATCTTCTTTGTAATGATCCCATACTCATATACCCTGATTTCAATAAACCGTTCACGCTGACCACAGACGCAAGTAATTATGCTATAGGCTCTGTGTTGTCACAAGGCCCAGATACTAATGACAGACCCATATCCTTCGCTAGCAGGACACTCTCGGACACGGAAATCCGCTATTCGACGATAGAGAAAGAAATGCTATCTATCATTTGGTCTGTAGGTCATTTCAGACCATACCTTTTCGGGCGTAGATTCAAAATAGTCACAGACCATAAGCCATTAATCTGGCTAGAAAATTTGAAAGGTCAGAATCCAAAACTACTTCGATGGAAAACAATCCTGGCCGCTTACGACTACGAAATCGTATACAAAAAGGGTCGCAAAACGTAGTTGCTGACGCACTCAGCAGAATTGAGCCAAACTTGAACATAAACGAGGACCCACAAATTATACCAATCGCTTCGCAACCACTAAATCACTTCAATTGCCAAATAATATTCCGTATCGGATCAACAACTTTAAGACAAGTAGAAACACCATTTATCCATAAAGTAAGACATATTATCACGGAACCCGTACATACTTTCGACTCTGTTACAAAGACCCTTCAAACAATCCTGAAACCGAATAAAACATTCGCAATATTTGCACCAAACGATATTTTCAAAATAATAGAAGAGTCTTATAATAACTATTTCTTTGAAAATGACTTATACAAAATTTTCCGCTGCAATATATGGTTAACCGAAATTACGAATCCTCATGATCAGGAAAACGAAATTCGTGCATACCACTTTAATACCAATCATAGAGGCATAGATGAAACATATAACCATTTAAAAAGGGACATTTATTTTCCGCATTTAAAAGACATTATCACAAAAATTATAAAAAATTGCGATACGTGCCTAACCCTAAAATACGATAGACACCCCCATAAACCATTGATGCAAACCCCAACCGCCCCAGATGGACCATTGGCAGTCGTACATATAGACATATATTTCATTAACAATACTTGTAACCTCACAATTATCGATAAATTCACCAAACTAGCACAAGCCTACCCCCTTAGCAATAGGAATTCAATAAAAGTCGTCGATGCCCTATTACAATTTATAAGTCACTATGGCGCACCAAAGAAAATAATTTTCGACCAGGGCGCGGAATTTTCGGGCAATCTATTCAACGACTTCTTAACTCAATTCCAAATAACGGCTCATACAACTTCATTTCAACAATCAACGGGCAACGCTTCTGTCGAGAGACTGCACTCCACCTTAACCGAACTATACAGGATAATCTTGAACAAAAGAAAGGAAGCACGCATAGAACGCGATCATGCCCAAATACTCGCAGAAGCAGTAGCAACATATAACAATGCAATACACTCCAGCACTTCCTATACCCCTTTCGAGCTCTTCCACGGAAGAACACACATATTTAACAAAACAATAACATTCGACAATCACCATGATTACCTTAAGAAATTAAACGAATTTAGAAAAGACATATACCCAAAAGTACAGGAACATTTAAGCGCGACCACAGGAAAAAAATTGGCTAAATTAAACAAGGACAGGGAGACACCAGTCCAAGTCGATCCTAATGATAAAATATTTAGAAAAGAAAACCGTAGAAACAAGATAACACCGAGATTTTCAATACACAAAGTAGATGGAGACAAAGCAGTCACTCTCCTAACAACTAAAGGTCAAAAGTTACACAAACAAAAAATTAGAAAAATAGTTAAGAAATCAGAGTTCGTGGCATACACCAACAACACGTCGCCTAATCACCCTTCTCCGATCCGGCCATTTCCCCTTATGGCCTTCTCTTCGGACTGGGGGGGGAGGAGTTCACATGCCCACACTGGAGACAGGACCGACCCAGAGTTAACATGCCTCCTCTCTCCGGTCACACTGGAACCAATACCGAGAGTCAACATGCCGCCTATCTCTTTGGGCACACTTGGAGACGGACCTAGCAACAAGGAGGAGGTGCCAATACGAACTCTGACGAAGATATTGAAAAAATAAAGATTTGTCATTCTGCTGAATTCTTTGAAAGCCTTTCTCCCTCGGCCACAGGATTGTAACTCCCTTGCCTCCAAAAACACCCTAACGGTGGGCTGGGTGCCAGGGCATGAAGGCCATATAGGAAACGAAGTGGCAGACTCCCTAGCTAAACGCGGGGCGATGACACCTTTTATCGGCCCTGAGCCGTTCTGTGGACTATCGAAAGGACACAATAGAGAACTGCTCAGGAAATGGGAGGAAGCGGAGATAAATCGTCACTGGACCGACAGTGCAGGGCTGAGACAAGCCAAACAATTTCTCGTCCCCCAGATGACGCGCTCAAAACGCATCATCAACCTACCAAAGAGCGAAATTCGCACTCTAACAGGCTACCTAACGGGTCACTGCAACCTTAGGTATCACCTTAAGAAATTAAAACTTTCAGAAGACGACACCTGCAGATTCTGCGAGATGGAGCAAGAAACATCAGAACATATTCTATGTGAGTGCCCATCGCTAATCAGACGTCGACTTCAACATCTAGGAGGCGAACTTATTCCCCCCTACAGGATTTGGGAACAAATAGACCTTACCAAAGTGCTCTCTTTTATTAAAAGCCTAGGTATAGGGCCTCTTCCCTAATCCTACAGGCCGGCACAAAAGATCTAAAATCTGGTCGCAGTGCAACAAGGCCTTTGTAATAATAATAATAATAATACTGTTGGTTGTCGCTCAAGGGGGCTAGTTCGTTTTCCATTTCAATATATCGGACGTTATCTCTATAGTTTCAAGCATTTTGGTAAGGCTTGTTAGGCTTTTCTTGATTTTATTTTTCCGAATCATCGAATCAGAAAAGATATCTTGAAGAGGGAATTGGCCTCCGCTCTGGGAGATAAAAACACCAGATGAACTGACGCTGAAAAGAAAAACAAAAAAATTTTCCATTTTGCCCAAATCGAGCCAGCATATATGATTTTATTATTATGATTTTATTTAAAAAAAACAAATATTTTCTGTATTTATTGATAAGATATTTATTGAAAAAATATTAATTTATTTTAATTTATAATTGATAAGAAAATTAACAATTTAAGCTCTTAAGCTTCCCTTCATAAGTCATATAAGAAAATTTAAGTCATTGATAAGGAAATAAACAGAATAAGCCTGTTTTGCTAAATTCAGTGTTTAAATAAACGTTAATTAAAGTGGCTGACAATCAAAGCCGTAATTTGTAATTAGGAATTAAGAAGTCGTTTAGAATATCCCTTCGCTGAGCGTTGTTACTCCCATCCCTCGATTGTGACGGAATAATTGTTGAAAAAAAACATATGTTTATAAATAATTAAATCAAATATAAATTGATAGGAGAAATCATGTAAATCATATAAATTTATAAGGCCTCAGCCGATCCTAAGATTCACACATGTGTTAAAACAAGAAAAACAAAATCATATATAAACCAATAAGATAAGATAAATCAAATATAAATTGATAAGAGAAATCATATAAATCATTCAGTGTGGAAGGCGGTGCTGCGGCACGAATGGTGGCGAGGCGCCGCGAAGTCTAAGTGAAGGAAAGGAAGCGCAGTGCGGTAGCAGTACCCTTGGTGAAGCAAAACAAGAAAACAAAATTATGATTATTGGAGCCAAAACGAACGGACGTTTCATTTCCTCAATAAGATAAGATAAATCAAATATAAATTGATAGGAGAAATCAAATATAAATTGATAAGAGAAATCATTGTAGCAGGCCAATTAGGATGAGTATGCTCTGGGCACACTATTTTGTTACGCTCTGTTTGAGCAACCGGCTCTCTCAAACAGAGGCAATGTATGATTCGGGGGTTGAAAGAGAGCTGCCTGAGAGCAGCGGATCACTTCGGTACGAGCACGCAAACAATAAAGAACGAACACTAACTTAGTGAAACGATAATTAGGACAACCACGAACAAGAGTGAAAAGTATAAAGATAATTAGAAAAGACAAGAAGTTAAACATAGTTTTAAGAAACATTGTAAAGAATAATATAATACAAACGGAATATATATAATAAATAAAGTAATATAATTAAAAGAACATCCTGACACAATCTCAGAAGTGGGATAAAGTGCAAAATTTTTCGCGGCCTACATACAATATATATTTAACAAAACAAAAATGAATTTAGACTGCAATAAAGTGAAAGTGCATCCGGAAATCGGGATGGCAGCGAAAGTTCGCAAAAATCTTCAACAGCAGATCGACAGTGCTGGTTCGAAAATTAGAAGCGCGCGACTTAGTGGCGCCACAATCGACGTGTTCGATCAAGAAGGAGAGCTTAGCAACGGTTCGCCGCATGATATACAGCGGAGCGAAAGAGATGGCGAGTGAAGCAGCAGAGGCAGAGGAGACGAAAATGCGCAACTTAGAAGCAGCAGCGGCAGAGACAACGGTTCGGAGAATTCGGCACAAAAAAACAATAAAAACTTCGAGAATGCAGAGCAACAAGGCGACAGAAATTTCGAGAGTTTAGAACAGCGACGCGGGAGAAGTTTCGAGATCAGACAGAGTAGAGGCGACGGCACAGGCGATGACGCCTGAAATGCTAGAGCGGCAAGCCAATAAATTCGAAAATTATGGATTTTTGTCGCCCGGATTTAATATGGCCAAGGAAATTCTGATGAACTTTGGAGGTGAAATGTGTGTGCGATTCTGGATCGCTCAATGGGAAAACATTTCGGCGTTTTTTTAAGACTCAAATTTAAGGAGCGAATTTGGTTAGAAGATGAAATGTTTGCGGTCTACTTTGAGGAAAAATGCAGGCTGGCTCGAGAAGTCGGTATGAGCGAGGATGAACTGCTGGATGAACTCGTGGAGGGCATACCAACATTAGATTTGCGTACACAGGCAAAGATCCGATGTTTTGAGGAGCCGGGAAAAATTAGAAAAAGCTTTTGCCGATATTAGACTTCCAACAAGGGTTGCAACAGCGGAAAAATTACCAACGGCGAAGTCGGCGTCAGCTAGTAGCGAGACTCGTTGTTTTAATTGCAACGCAAAGGGACACTGGAAGAGGGAGTGCACCAAGCCAAAAAGGTCACCAGGTTCGTGTTATGGATGTGGAGCAGAGGACCACCGGATTGCTGAATGTCTCCAGAACAAGAAGAAGGCGGAAAATAATTATGTAAGATTGTTTAAAATTTTTTGTGTTGAAAATCCGAGGCAGCCAATAATTACGGAATGCTTAATAGATTCAGGAAGCCCAGTTTCTTTGATAAAACGATCTTATGTACCAGAAAACGTAAAATTAGAACCACAAAAAGAAAGTTATTGGGGAATTAATAGAAGTTTATTAAAAAGCTTTGGTAATATATTATGTTATATTTGGAGAAAAGAGATTAAGATTTTGTTTAGATTAATTGTAGTGGCTGATGAATCTATGTGCTGCAATATTGTACTGGGTCGAGACTTTATGGATGCTTGCGATTTAAAGATTGATTTAGGAGCGTTAAAAATGGTTACGGTAGAGAGTATTGAAACTGATGACAAGGAAAAAACAACTTCGAAAGAACTTTCCAATAATTGTATGGAAATTAGCGACTCGGAGATTAATGCTGAGAATCAAGTAGAAAACTTTGGAAGAAATTTAAGTTGTGAAAATGTAGGAAGCTTTGATAAAAGAAATTTAGGTACATATTCAGGAAAAAAATGTTTAGGCACATGTTTAGGTGTAAATTGCTTAGGTAAAAACTTAGGAACGGACAGTTTAGGTAGAAGATTAGATGAAAAAAGGTTAGGTAAAAGTTTAGATGAGAATATTTTAGGTACAAGTTTAGGTGAAAATATTTTAGGTAAAAGTTTAGATGATAATATTTTAGGTGAAAGTTTAGATGAGAATATGTTAGGTAAAAGTTTAGATGCGCATATTTTAGGTAAACGTTTAGGTGATAATGTATTAGGTACAAGCTTAGGAGAGGAAAGTTTTAGTACATATTTAGGAAGAAACTTAGGGACAAGATTAGGAGGAAAAGGTTTAGGTACAAGTTTAGAGCAGAACGGTTTAGCGACAAGCTTAGGGAAAAACGGTTTAGGTAAAAGTTTAGGTCAGAACGGTTTAGGTAAAAGTTTAGGTCAGAACGGTTTAGGTACAATTTAAGGTCAGAACGGTTTAGGTAAAAGTTTAGGGCAAAACAGTTTAGGGAAAAATTTAGGAAATAATGATTTAGGTACAAGTTTCGGTACACACAGATTAGGTGAACAAATAGGAATGTTAGAGGAAAATTTTGAGAAGGAAATGTTACAAATAAATATTTTAGAAGATGATAATAATGAAGTAGTGTACAATATTGGCGATCAGGTTAGGTATGCGGATAAAATGAAGCTTATAAAAATTTTAGAGTCGAAATATATTTATGTACCGAGACCGGAGGTACCGAAAAATAAATGTGAAATTAATATAATATTAGAGAGTACAAAACCGTTTAGTTGTGCGCCTAGGAGGCTGTCGTAAAGTGAAAAGGAAGCGTTGCAGAAAATGTTAGACGAATACTTAGAAAAGGGTATTATTCAGAATAGTAGATCTGAATATGCTTCGCCAATTGTATTAGTAAAGAAAAAGTCTTGGGAATTTAGATTATGTATAGATTTTAGAAGGCTAAATAAGGTTATGGTCAAAGATACCACAGGCCGACAAAATCAGCTCAACCCTCTGACCCAGAAACCAGTATATACTTTTCCGAAGGTTTTCGGTGCGCTGAATCCGAATCCGAGATCGAAATTTCCGAATTGGCTCTGGTTTCCGAGATATCCTAACCTAAAAGTGCAAAAACAGCGTTTTTTGCCAATATTTGAGGTTATGTAGCATCGACTTGTTCTTTTACTGAAAATACAAAAAAGCCATCTTAAAGTATATCCCTTGCCCATTCAAATGCTGTTGAGTTTGACTAAATATCTTTTTCGCTGAGATATCGTACTTTGAAATTTTCATGTTAATGAATTTACCTCAAAAAAAACATTATGGATAGGCCCTATGAAGCAAACATTTTTCTTTGCACATAAAACAGCTTAAATCTGTTACTCGGGGGTTTTTGGGGTCGATGATCCCGAATCCGGTCTCAAATTTTCAAAATTCAAGATGGCGGATCCAATATGGCGGACCAAATTCGTAGAAAGTTACTGGATCAAGCTGAAATATGGGGGTCTTCGGGGTCGCTGTTTACCAACCTGAGATAAAATTCTGAAATTTGATGATCAAATTTGATGTTAGATGTTAGATGTAAGTAAAAAATTCAATATGGCGACCATAAAACGACCATACACGAAATGGCGGGGAATGTCAGACAGCTCACTCGACAAAGAATACTCTATATCAATTTCAAAGTACGATATCTAAGCGAAAAAAAAGATATTTAAACAAACTCAAATTATTTGATAGGGCAAGGGTTAGACTTTAAGATGGCTTTTGTAGTATTTTCAGTAAAAGAACAAATTCGATGCTACATAACCTCAAATATAGGCAAAAAACGCTGTTTTTGCACTTTTAGGTTAGGATATCTCGGAAACCAGAGCCAATTCGGAAATTTCGATCTCGGATTCGGATTCAGCGCACCGAAAACCTTCGGAAAAGTATATACTGGTTTCTGGGTCAAAATTTTGTCGGCCTGTGTAATTATCCTATCCCCTTAATTGATGGTCTTTTGGATAAATTAGTTGGTAAATCGGTATTTACAAAATTAGATTTGAAGAATGGGTACTTTCATGTGTTTGTAAACAAAGATTCGGTAAAGTATACATCGTTTACGACGCCATTAGGGCAGTTTGAGTTTTTGCGAATGCCGATGGGATTGAAAACGGCACCGCAGGTATTTCAAAGATTTGTGAATGATATTTTTTATGATATGATACGAGAAAATAAGGTTATAATATATATGGATGATATTTTAATTGCAAGTCTAGGCATCAAAGAACATTTAGAAATATTAGTAGAAGTGTTTAGGAGATTAGTAGAGAATAAATTAGAACTTAGGATGGATAAATGCAAATTTCTGCAGGATAAGGTAAAATATTTAGGTTTCTTGATTTCAAATGAGGGAATTAAAGCTGATGAAAAGGGATTAGAGGCTATACAAAATTTTCCGGTGCCAAACAAAGTACAAGCTGTCCAAAGCTTCTTAGGTCTATGTTCTTACTTCCGCCGGTTTATAAAAGATTTTTCGATATTAGCAAAACAGTTATATGATTTACTGAGAAAGGATAGAGCTTTTGAATTTGAAAAAGAAGAGTTAGATTGTTTCACACTTTTGAAGGATAAATTAGTCGGAGCCCCAGTGTTGGCTTTATATGATCATAGGGATGAAGTAGAGCTTCATTGCGATGCGAGCGCGTTAGGTTTTGGGGCTGTATTGCTTCAGAGAAAAGAAGATAAAAAACTGCATCCGATATTTTATTTTTCGAAGAGGTCAACGGCGACGGAAGCTAAATATCACAGCTTCGAATTAGAGACATTAGCTATAATTTATGCACTTTGGCGGTTTAGGATATATTTACAGGGTAAACCTTTTAGAATTGTCACAGATTGTAACTCTTTAACTTTGACGTTGAATAAGATAGAGTTGAACCCAAGAATAGCAAGGAGGGCTTTAGAACTGCAAGAGTTTGATTATGAATTGAAGCACAGAGCGGGGAAACAAATGCAGCACGTGGATGCGCTTAGCAGGTGTAACAACGTTATGATAATTGATGCAAATACATTTAATTTGATAATTTGTCAGTCGAGAGATATTAGGATAGAAGAAATTAGGAAAATTTTAGAAAATAGGGAGCATAAATGGTTTGAAATGAGAAACGGTGTCATATATAGGAAGGATAATAACAAAAATTTATTGTTTTATGTACCAAATCGAATGGAGCAACATGTGCTATATAAGTATCATGATGAATTAGGCCATATTGGGAGGGATAAAATGTTAGATGCAATTAGTAAAAGTTATTGGTTCCCGAACATGAAGGAGAAGGTTTGTGAACACATCCAGAACTGTTTGAAATATATAGCGTTCTCTCCTAAAGTAGGAAAGGGAGATGGGTTGCTACACAGTATACCCAAAGGGAATAAACCATTTAAAGTTATTCATATCGATCACTATGGGCCAGTAGACAATAGTAGATCGAAGAAACATATTTTAGTGGTGATCGATGGACTTACGAAATTTGTTAGACTTTATACTACAAAAACAACAAACACAAAAGAAGTTTTGAGCGCATTAGAAGACTATTTTAGGGCGTACAGCAGACCAAGGTGTATTATATCAGATCGAGGAAGTTGTTTTACGTCAGCGGAATTTGAAAATTTTGTCGAGGAAAGGAATATAAAACACATAAAAATTTCTACAGGGTCACCACAAGCCAATGGTCAAGTGGAGCGAGTAAATAGAAGTTTGGGACCGATGATTGCAAAACTAACAGAACCGGAAAGAGGATTACATTGGGATATAGTAGTGGAACAAGTAGAGTATTCGTTAAATAATACATGGCATAGCAGCATTAGACATCTTCCAAGTGAAACTTTATTTGGAATAGCTCAGAGAGGAGAAGTTAGTGAAGAATTAAAGGAGAAGTTAGGAGAGAGAGTAGAAGTTAGAGAAGAATTAGAAGATGAGGATGAAATTATTGAAGAAAATAGGAAAAATTTAGAAGAACTTAGACGAAAGGTAGAAGGATGCCAAATAAAGGCTCAAATAAGGAATGAAAATTATTACAATGCGAAAAAGAAAAATAATTTGGAATACAGAGAGGGTGACTATGTTATGGTAAAAAATTTTGATAGCACCGCGGGAGTTAGCAAAAAATTAATACCGAAAAGCAAAGGGCCATACGTTATTGGGAAAGTCTTAAGAAATTACAGATTTTTGTTACAAGACATCGACGGGTTTCAATTATCTCGAAATCCATACCAAGGGGTTTGGAATTCAAATAATATTAGGCATTGGATGCATGATGAAAATAAGTATAGATAATTAGTGGGTAATAAAAATATTAGTAAAAACAAGAAAGATTTGTAAATTAGAATTGTATTAGTATATAAGTTGTATATGTTATTAAATAATAGTAAGAATACGTTAAGACATTGGAATGCCGAGATAGAGGGCTATCTTAAGGTCAGGACGGCCGAGTTGTAGCAGGCCAATTTGGATGAGTATGCTCTGGGCACACTATTTTGTTGCGCTCTGTTTGAGAGAGCCGGTTGCAATGTATGATTTGGGGGTTGAAAGAGAGCTGCCTGAGAGCAGCGGATCACTTCGGTACGAGCACGCAAACAAGAAAGAACGAAGAATAACTTAGTGAAACGATAATTAGGACAACCACGAACAAGAGTGAAAAGTGTAAAGATAATTAGAAAAGACAAGAAGTTAAACATAGTTTTAAGAAACATTGTAAAGAATAATATAATACCAACGGAATATATATAGTAAATAAAGTAATATAATTAAAAGAACATCCTGACACATCATGTAAATTAATTAGCATTTTTAACATTAACGTTAACATTTAACATCCTACCTAGTATTTTGTGAGGCTTTACGGGCCACACCTCTCATCGGGCAGAAAAGGTTCCGCTCAATGTTACAATTTTTTTGTTTAAAACTAATATGCAGCGCAGTGCATCGATTTTGGGCGTGCCACGCAGGGCAAAAAAAAAAATAATTGCTGTACTCGGCTGGTCCGGGCTCTTTGCCGGGCTGGCATGCGGATGTTCCCTCGCAGGTGCAGGCGGCGGGCTGCCTCCCGCACTCGTTGTCTCATTTTTCCCTTACGTCAGCTGGGCGTCGCCGGGCTGGCACGCTGACGTTCCCTCGAAGGTGCAGGCGGCGGTTTGCCTCCCGCACTCGGATTCTGCTGCTGCTGACCTGGGCCTATGAGCTCAGGCGGCGCCGGTGCTGGTCCTCGCACAGGCTATTTATCTTCTGGTGCATATACGGATTACGGATGTTCTCGGCTAGCGATGCCGGGATGAGGATGTCCTAAGTGTGTTTCAGTTTCAATAGAGCCTGGAATCTTCGAATCCTATGGTCAGGCGGCGACTTTCTCCATAACGGGGGTCTCGATCTTTTGCTCAGCCACATCAGCCATTTTGATTTACTGTTGGTTTTACTTCCACAGAATGACGGAGACACGTTAAATTATGTGGTCTTGAGTTTGCAAATCACGATTCGTAGTAGATCATTTTGTATAGTTGTATAGTATCACGATTCGTAGTAGATCATATCGTAGTAATATGGAAGATTTTATAGGTTTGTGCTGACTGCTGCTCATTCTTTAGTTTTTTTATTTATTTATTTATTTTTTTTTTTTTTGCTGGAAAAGTCGCTGGTTGCTGGATTCTTGATTATCCGTCCACACTTAGAAAGTCGATTTCTTTTTTTTCACACATTTTTGATTCGACGTCACGGTCGCCATATAAGAAGACACATAAGACACTTTAGGTTTTTATTTAATTATTTGGTTTTATTTAATTTAGAAGTGATTTTATTAAGTTGGAAGTGGAGCAGGGAAGGTCCCGCTCCACTCCGATCGTGGATCGTCAATGCTCTTGGCTTTTATATACGATCGGTTCTTAGCTTAATTCGGGGGGAGCAGCGCTGCCGGCGTAGCCTGCAGCGCTGCGACGCTTATATGCATATATAAGTAAGCGACGGCAAAGTTCGCTGAGGTAGAGGAGGTATTATGTTCACGTAGTGACAGAATGGTCGCGCATGTAATGAATGCGGACTCAGCACTTAGGTGGCCCGTTGCAAGGGTTTTTGACTCATAAAATAAGTGCATTAATATATTTGTATTTATTGTATTTATTTATGCATAACACTGAGTACAGTGTGCATTCGCTATGTGAACATACTACATTATAAA
This sequence comes from Drosophila aff. chauvacae BK-2020, assembly GCA_018903765.1. Classification (NCBI taxonomy): domain Eukaryota; kingdom Metazoa; phylum Arthropoda; class Insecta; order Diptera; family Drosophilidae; genus Drosophila; species Drosophila aff. chauvacae BK-2020. The sequence goes on along the minus strand of JAEIGO010000787.1, from coordinate 205,586 downwards.
TAAAATCCAATCTAGAAAGAATTGCTTGAAAATTTAAAACGGTACCATGGTTAGTTATAGCATCATGTGCTGCTCCCATGATTTTATTACGTAGAATGGTTATAGCGATAAAATACTGTTCGCTTTGAATTTTATATAAGCTCATGGCAGTTTCTGCCGCTTCTCTCGAGCCTACATATTGGGTAATTTCACCTGTAAACTTTGGTAAAGATTTAACTACCTCTAGGGTGGTTTCACATTTTATATTTGGGTCAATTGTTTGGATTTTATAATCTTCGACTTCGTTTTTGTTAGCAGTTAACTGCCTTCTATCCCTTCAATTTTTCTGGTCACTTCACCCAATTGTACATTAATTAATCGGTTAATTAATTCCATTGTCAGATTGCTGGCGCTGGATATCCCGCCCGCAGAAAACGTTGAAGCTGAACCTCCGGTTGCCATTGTTAAATTCAAATCTTCAAAACTATTTATTAAATTTTCCAGATTGTTGTTTTTAATTATAATTATTTGTTAAAATTGATTTTTTAATTTTGATTTTAAAAAATGTATAGTATGCCCTGTATATGGTTCTTGTTTATTATTCACTTTAAATAATATCTTAATATTATTTTTTTCTGCTCACGATACTTTCTGTTGGCGTCTTCCTTCAGTGTTGTCCTGATTTGGGATCTTCCTTCAGTTTAGTTCTCCTGATTTGGGGTCTTCCTTTAGTTCAGTTCTTCTGCTTCTTTTATATTGGGGTCTTCCTTTAATTTTTGTATTTATCTGTGGCGGCGCCCGTCGGGTCTTCCTTCCTTCTTGGTGTTGATTTGTTTAATTTGTTTGAATATTTTGGTTGTATATTTGGTTTATAGTTGAGTTCTGATTCGTATTTGTATTAATTGTGTTCTTGTAATTTGTATTAAGATTTCAGTCCACCTTTTTAAATATTAAATTCTTAATCGGATTATTCCATTAATTAATTTCCAATTAAGTTTTTCCACGATCACTGTCACAATCGTCAGGTGTCGTTTGTTTAGTGTGGGTGTTTTAATTTTCCCACTAAAAATTTGAGGTGTTGGCGGCGCGAGTTCCGTTTCATATTTAACTTGTTATAGTTAATATTTTATTTAGAACTTTTAATTACACCGCCCCACGTTGGGCGCCAATTAAAATTGTTGTTGTTAATTATTTAAAAAAAAAATAATTTTTTTAATTTTATATTTTTTAATATTCTTTTAATTGATGTAAAACTTTTCACTTAATACTTAATTACAGGACACTACTTCAGGTTTATCGAACTCGTCCCGAATCAGACTCGTATCAGACTCATACTCAAACTCGAACTGATCTTAAAATTATTAATCCTAATCCAAGCAACCTCGGCCAGAAGCTTTCTTAGGAAACTTCTTGAACTTTTAATTATGTTCAGAATAAAAGCTTTATGCTGAAATTATTCCACTGCATTGTGAAATTCAATTATGCTAACCGATGCAGTTTATGTGAAGCCCAATACGTTGACCATGTTTTGGTCTCTAAGCGGAAGCTGTGTTTACTTTAGCGGGTAGCTAGGCGTTGGCAAAGAAAATGATAAAAACAAAGACAAAGGAATTGTCGCCGAGATTGGAATGTGAAATTTGTTTATAAATTGGGGTGGAAGTCATGTTTACGGGTTGGATAACTTACATCTCAATGAAATCAATTTTTACATTCAAGAAAAATTGCCAGGCGCACTGACATAAAAATAATATTATTTTAACAGTGTTCGGAGGGGGATGGCTTTAAGCTGAAACACTCGATAAGTAAAACACGGAAGAATGGTCGGGGTGTTACGCGACGTGCGTCTTTATTTGGGTAATCGTAAATTAGTACTAACAAGAAGAAGCCTTAAACCTAACTTGGGGAGAGCGGACTAGGAGCACGATGCACAAAAGTGCAATGGGAGAGGGGAGAGAGAGCGAGTGCACTGGATCACACTGCCTCCGGAAAATAAGCGCCCTTCTGGCGTGAACAAACTGGAAAGAAGTTTGTATACCCTTTCAGCATACAATTGAATCATTAAAATGCAATCCAATTTGATCAAGTGAAAAGAAAAACTAAGACGAATTATACAATTATAAGTTATTTTTCTAAATTCGAATTTCTTTATATTATTGTTTCTTCGTTCAAAATCTTTTCTCAAGGAGTTCAGATTATAAGAATGTTTTTTCGTATTGCTATATACATAAGTTTCATAAAACTACCTTTAGTTCTGTCAGGTGCTCTGTTTAGTTTGTTTATTATTATGTGTTAAGCTAATTATCCTGATAGTAAAAGTGTAACCACTCGCCATATCGAAATAACCTTGCACTATAAATTTTATTACGACAGAAACACACACATTCGAGACTAGCAACTAACCGATATGCAGTCGAAGACGTCAAAAGCCAGATCGCAGCTTTCACCTTTTTGGGGCAGCTCCTTGCGATTGACTCTATACCGGACGGTCATTGACCTGAGACAAAGATTCAATTTTTGAAATCACACATAATCTATTCACACATGTTTTTTTTTTTTTTTTAATAGGTTTAGTGCAGTGGCTGTTTTTACACTATTAACTAGATCTATTATTATCAAAAACAATTTGTATATAGTGGTCCTTTACAATTCATGTAAAGTGTCAATTTGTATGCTTCAGAGCAATTGTTAGCTATTTCGATTGGGAAAAGCAAGATGATTAGGTTTAAAGGATTTTACAGCTCGGGAGTTGACCTAGGGTGACATACTTGAGCCTTCGTCTGGTCCTCTTAGAAGCTGCAGCCCTAGCTAGCGGATTGGGGTGGAATCGGAATCTAAAACGATGTCTCCTTGCGAATTCGTTAATAATGTCACCAATCAATGAGACATGGAGATCACGGTGAATGTCAGTGTTGCGGATATACCATTCAGCTCCAGAAATACGTCTAAGAAATTTGGCTTTGAATGAACTTATCTTCTTTAGATTGGACTTAGAAGCGATGCCGTAAATGGGAAGTCCATACTTCCAAATTGGTGCTAAGATAGAAAGGTAAACCCTCTTCTTGTCGGCTAAACTTAGCTTAGAGTTAGCATGAGTTAGCCAGTATAGCCTCCTCGCAGCGTTCTCCAATTTCCCCCTTGTCTGCTTGATGTGAGAGGCAAATGTGAGCCTGCGATCATGGATCGGTGCTCCTTGTGCTGAGGAAGCAGCTGATCGTGCAGGAAGACACCCGGGCTGGAATCCTTGCGCAGAGTGTAGGTGACCGTAGCACACTTGTGAATCACACTTGGGTTAATGGCAATGTTCCACCTACAAGACCAGTTTTCAAAACGTTTGAGGATTATCTGGAGTTGGTCAGTTGCCTCGTAGACACAATCAGATCTAAACAAAATGGCAGTGTCATCTGCATAGGTGGCGATACACAGACTGTTGCTGCGTCTGCAAGGGGGCATCGGGGCGTCATGAGTTAAGAGGGTGTATAAGGTAGGGCCCAAAACACTTCCTTGAGGAACTCCGGCAAGAATGGGTCTGGTCGAGGAGGATATTCCATCCTGAACAACCTGGAAGGATCTGTCCTTCAGGAAGCTAACGACAAGCTCGAAAAGCTGGTGAGGAAGAAGACCCCTGAGCTTGGCCAGCTGTCCAGGGTGCCAAACTCTGTTAAAGGCTTGTTGGATGTCCAGGTATACAGCTACCGTAAATTGCCTCTTTTGGAAACCATCCATGATGAAGTCGGCAACTATGTGAAGCTGCTCGGGAGTGCCATGATTTGGCCTGAAACCAAATTGGTGATTGGGCATCGCGTTCTGGACATTCACACATGTAAAACATTCATCAACATTGTTCTCCTTATTTCCTTATTATTACTTCAAAATAATATATCTTCCGGATAATATCGATTCTGAAATATGTATAAAAACAATTAAAGAGAAAAATGATCAAATAGTATCAGTATTTTCCCTTGTGTACTCGGCAGAAGGCTGCCGTTTTATTCAATTTTCTGATGCATAAAGCCAGCTAATGTGTACTAAGTGCCTCCCATAAAGTGCGCTTTTCAGCCATCAAATTAAGCTTTGCTGGAGGTGTGCGAAAAATTCGTGGCGTGTGAGTTTTAAATGCATCTAAAAAACAGAAAATGCAATCGCATCAGGGGCTGCTGTTCCTGGGCCACCTGCTCCTTGAGTATCTCATAGGCCTCTGTGGGGGATTATTTATTACGTGTAAGTAGCTGTGGATCCCCCAGGGACTCTCACCATTGACCAGCTTGTTCCTGATCTCATCCTGGCACTCTCCGATGACCGATTCCACCTTCCTGGCCGTTCTCGGGGGATTCAGGCACCGCTGCTTCTTCGTCTCGATATATTATATATTCCAGCGCCTCGATCGATGCGATAACCACACTCGAGATATATAGCAGTTGTGTACTCTTCATGTCTGCTCCGATTAATTGGATACTGCACGCCTGATCGAACCGATCCTAACGCCTGGACTGCTGTCACGCGAATGTACCCCAAGAAAGGCCCCCGATATGAAATCGAAAGCATTTTCACTTTTGCAGCCACCAGTGCCCGTGCGCATTTCCAGTTTCGCTCAATGGGTATGTGGTTCAATGGCAAATGCAACTATGAGTGCCACAACTGGTTGCACATTTCCCACGCGTGCGGTCCGTTAGAAACTTGTCCTTAAGCCCCCGACCACATGCCAGTCTGTGCACATGGTCATTGGCACGCCACATAGCTGGATGATCCGATCGGTTCGCATTAGGTTTCCATCTATTGTTTCTGCGGTTCAGTTAGGAACGCACTCTCTTCGATTGAGCGCGCAATTAACCAATCGAGGGCTCGATAAACTCTTCCGCCTTCTGACGAATTTGCATATGGTTAAAAAAATAGAAAAAAGACGGCTATAAAGATTATCAAAGGCGGTAGTTTAGATGGACTGGGCTGGGCCATAAACTATAACCGAAATCAAACCCAACGAAGCGATTCCCCGCCCAGAACACAGAACCCAGAAGCAACAGAACCCCTAGAGAGCCCCCTGAACAATGGCCAATAACTGTACTTGGAAGTGGTCATCGTCTCCACACTAATTATGCCTCATAAACTTCTGTGGCCTTTAGTCGCTTGTATCCTTTCAGCTGTACTTGGTAGTTGATACTTAACTTTTGGTACTTGATGCCTGGGTAATTGCCTTTAATTGCGCGCCGCTATTGCGGCTAAGACACAGTCTCGCTCCGAATCGAATCCATAATAGGCCCGGCTAACGGTCGTAGCGGTTCTCCCAGCTGAAGTTCAATGTTTACTGGCCAGCTCCTGAAGAGGGAGCATGAGACGGAGCAGGAGTCGGAGCAGCAGTAGTACGAGCAGGAGGCATTGTCAACAGGAAGCTTTCCTCCAGAACAAGAACAACGTGAGCTAATTGACAGACAGCAACATAGGCACGATTTCCCATTTTTCATTTTCCGTTCCCCATTACCATTACCATTACCATTATCAGTCGTCGTCGTCGCGTTGTTCTAGCCGCTAGCTCATCGTCCACAAGTCGCAGCTCAGCTCGGGATCTCAGTTCGCTTACAGCCACCGATCGTAACGCATTGGATTAGGGATTTATTTGGTGAACAGAATGCCCGTTTGATTGTCGCTGGACCTCAAATGCGATTTCAAGATGCTGCAGCTCCTCTGGATACTGCGTGTGTGTGCTCTCCTGGGATACTTTTCGGACACAACGAGAGCTGAAATCGAATACAACACCATCAACGATGACGGATCTTTCAGTTTCGGTACAAGGATGTGATGTGCATCAAGTTAGCAGGGCAACTTTGGAAAATCAAAATTTTGTTTATTCCATAATTTGCCGTTAATTATCCGTTAATTATTCGTGAAAGAAAAAAATTTGCCGTTCAATTTTTTATCCTTTTTTTTTGATGTCCTGCTAAGTTGATATCAAGTTAGCAGGGCAACTTTTGAAAACTTCAAGATTTCCAAAATTTTTTTTTCTCAGAATTTGCCGTTAATTTGCCGTTAATTATTCGTGAAAAAATAAAATTTGTTGCTCAAGTTTTTAATATTATTTTTTAAAAACATAAAGTTGCCCTGCTAAGTTGATATCAAGTTAGCAGGGCAACTTCTGAAAACTTCAATATTTCCAAAATGTTTTTTAGCCAGAATTTGCCGTTAATTATCCGTTAATTATTCGTGAAAGAATTAAATTTGTCGCTCCATTTTTAATATTTTTTTTTTATTTTTAAAAAACACAAAGTTGCCCTGCTAAGTTGATATCAAGTTAGCAGGACAACTCCTGAAATCCTTCACATTTCCAAAATCTTTTTTAGCCAGAATTTGCCGTTAATTATCCGTTAATTATTCGTGAAAGAATTAAATTTGTCGCTCCATTTTTAATATTTTTTTTTTATTTTTAAAAAACACAAAGTTGCCCTGCTAAGTTGATATCAAGTTAGCAGGACAACTCCTGAAATCCTTCACATTTCCAAAATCTTTTTTAGCCAGAATTTGCCGTTAATTATCCGTTAATTATTCGTGAAAGAATTAAATTTGTCGCTTCATTTTTAATATTTTTTTTTTATTTTTTAAAAACACAAAGTTGCCCTGCTAAGTTGATATCAAGTTAGCAGGACAACTCCTGAAATCCTTCACATTTCCAAAATGTTTTTGAGCCAGAATTTGCCGTTAATTATTCGTTAATTATTCGTGAAAGAATTAAATTTGCCGCTCGTGTAATTAAGTTTTTATTTTAAATTAATGTTTTCTCTTATAGATATGTACGTAGTCTAATAAGAAGGGTGGCAACGCCAATAAGGTTCGACAGTAACGTTGTCTGCGTGTGTGTGGCCATGCATGTATTAATGTTTGTTTGTCCAGGGCTGTTTTGGCGGTTAAACATTTAATCAAAGTCCGTTGTAAGTTGCAAGTCCGTTTTGATTGTATGTGTGCACGAACTCGACAGCACATTTTGAACGAAATTTCATATTTGAATCAAAATCAAATCGAGAACTGAAATACTTCGAAACTCGTATAGGTTTTGCTGAAAACAGCCTAATATAGTCTGTGGTCGTGATGGATAAGTTGATGGTCACCGTCTATGTAAACAAGGGATCGATCCCTCTCGAAAATCTTTTTTTAACATGTATTGTGACGCGGTTTCTATAGCCGGGGTAAGATCTCAGTCGCGGCCAAGGAACCTACACAAGAAATTTGTATAGAAGGGATGGGACCTGTAGCTAGGAATTATGTACGTGGGAGCGGAGAGACCGCCAGAAGTACTGAGGCATAATCCTCTACCGTTTATCGTGACTTGTTATCTGGGTGCTGGCCCGATCTCGACTTGCGGCCACGCTGCTGAGCGGCCGACAGTCGGTTGCGTAACACAAGGACGTCTCTGCTGTTGACACGTGGCGATCGCCTGGCTTGGCGATCGACGACCCGGACCACGTAGCACGTTCTGGTAGCTCTGGGGACGTTGACTGATCTGGCAACCCTAGTGGATTCGGTTGATCTGGCAACCCTGGCGACTTTTGGTTGATCTGGCAACCCTGGTTAATTCAATCGATCTGGCAACCCTGGTGATTTTTGGTTGATCTGGCAACCCTGGTCAATTCTATCGATCTGGCAACCCTGGTGACTTTTGGTTGATCTGGCAACCCTGGTGACTTCTATCGATCTGGCAACCCTGGTGACTTTCGGTTGATCTGGCAACTCTGGTGGCTTTTGGTGGATCTGGCAACCCTGCTGACTTTTGGTTGATCTGGCAACCCTGGTCAATTCTATCGATCTGGCAACCCTGGTGACTCTCGGTTGATCTGGCAACCCTGGTCAATTCTATCGATCTGGCAACCCTGGTCAATTCTATCGATCTGGCAACCCTGGTCAATTCTATCGATCTGGCAACCCTGGTCAATTCTATCGATCTGGCAACCCTGGTGACTTCTATCGATCTGGCAACCCTGGTGACTTTCGGTTGATCTGGCAACTCTGGTGACTTTTGGTGGATCTGGCAACCCTGTAGGAAGCTCGTGGGACGAGGGGCGGGGAAGTCAAGGGGAATCCTCGGGACACTGGGGGCTTCTCGGGCCGCCGCCTCTGGCTAGTCACGGAGGCTCCGGGATTCCGACTACTCCGGGTGCACGCGGAGGCTACTGGGGATTAACGGGCAGGCCAGGGGCGTAGCGGCGAGGACTCGGCTGTTCCGGTGCGGATGCGAGACCAAGCGCAGGGGAAGCAGTCGGGCCAGGCGGCGTACGCTGGCAGGGATCGGGATCGGTGGATAGGCCAAGGGTACAGCGGCGTGAACTCGTCGTTTCCGATGCGGATGCGAAAACCAAGCGCAGAGGAACCAGTCGGGCCACGCCGTGAGCTCTGGCAGAGGATCGGGAGGGAAGGAGGAAGCAGAGGTGCAGACGTGGAAGGCTTGTGCGGATGCGAAACCACCTGCACCACGTTCCCGACGCACTCCTCTAAGCTAGCATGCAAAGGGGATGGGGTCAAGGAAAAGAAGACACTACGATCTCTATATTATGGTCTTTATTTACTCAAACAATAACTTGCCCGTGGCTGCGGCCAGCGGGGAGGGGAAATAGTGGCTTACGTGGTCTGACACTGCAGCGGGAAAGGCTGTCGCCGCTGGAGTCGTCGTTTGGAGTTGAGGTCCAACGGGAAGACGCTTTCGCCGTTGGTAGATGCTCGCGCACTCGCGCGTCACTCACGATCGCCTCGTCTGGCGGGATACTGTCGCCGCCGGTATTTGCGCTACGCACTCGCGTGTCTCTGGGGGGCTTCTTGGTCGCCGATGCCGCGTGTTGTCACAAATCGTTCCGTTTTTCGCTCGCGCACGTCTGTCTTCTTTCAAAACCGGAAACCAAAAGCCACGATCTCCAGTCTAGAGGTCGTACATCGTCGATCGTTCCTTTTATCGATATATCGTATCGGGCTATCGGGGTCTTGGGTTGCCACCTGGGCACTCTAGTGTACCGATATGGATGAACTTAACAGATGGGGGATGGACTTCGTGTCCCTTAATACGATAGTTATGAATAACCGATGGTGGATGGACTTCGTGTCCCTTAAAATAACAGATGGGGGATGGACTTCGTGTCCCTAAGGTTATTGTTAATTCTAAACTTAATATCTAATGCGTATTGTTTACACGGAAGTATAAGGAAGATGATTATTATTATTTACAGTAAAATATATATATATGGACATTTGTAAGATCCTCGGCGAGGATCATTACATCCCCTCCGTACGTCGGGGGGGATGAAATTGATCGTGATGGTTCCGGCCGGCTTCATCGTCACCTGATACGCTCCTTCTCCCGTTTGGACCCGGAATCGCTGTCTCCTTCGTCGGGCTGCTTGTTGCCGTTCCTGTATTGCCGTCCAGACTACTGGCGGCAACTCGTTGTTCGGGACGGTGCCCACCCAACCGGCTGGTAGGGGTGGTACCTCTCCTTCGGGGGGTCGTGGCCGGTGTTGTCCCCTTCGTCGATGTGGATCTGAGCCGGGGGCGAAGTGAGTGGACTCCGCGGATCCCAGGCGTCAGGGAGGTCCTGAAGATACTCCTCCCACTCTGCGGGAACTTCCTCCATTAGTAGCCCACGCGCGCCGGGTGACAGGCCGAGGTCTAAGTCGGTCTCGCTGGATGCGGCCGTGCTGCCGGGAGCGCGTCTGGGCTCTGGTGTTGCTACTGCAACCAGGGGGTGGCATGATGTACGACGTGAGCTGGCTTGGCTCGCCTGCGGCCTCTGCCTCCTGGGGCTTCTCGCGGCGCCGAAATCGTTGGCCGGTGTCCGCCTCCTCGTCACTCGTCTCGCTCTCCCACTCCATGGCCTTGCTGGCCGGCGTGGTGGGCCGGGAGGCGGTTGGCGCTGGCAGGGTGATCGGTTGAACGATCGGCGAGGGTGGTGCTCGTACGGGGTGTCCGTCGTTCGCCGGGACATCCTCCGCAGCTCGGGTGTAGGTACCGGAGGTCGTTAGTGGTGAGTCCATGATCCACACTTCTCCATCTTCTGTTCCGTCCCATCCCGGATGGTGATCTGGGCCCATCACACAGAGCCTTTCCGGCGATGGTGGGAAAGTTATGATCGGGCTCGGCGTCGGGCGGAATGGTGCTTCGATCTGGATTACTTGGTATGTAGTGTGGGTGAGGTATACCCACGACCCACGATGGAAGGCGAAACGGTCCTCGCCCTCGTATATATAGTGGGCGGCTCCTTCTCCTGGGTGTGCCTCATCAGAACAGCTGCTGTCAGTATCTGACCCGTTCGTGGAGTCATCCTCGACGCGGACGTTCGGGCCTCTGCCTCCGGAGTCCGGGTGTTGGGTGTTGAGGAATTCTCTCTCGTCCCCATCCTCCTCGTCGCGACCACACGGGTCGTAGATTTCCCCGTCGTCGGACACTGACATATCATCGGAATTGGTGACCGGGTTTGCCGGGTCTGCTCCGAAGTCCGGGCAGTTCGAGTAGACACTCTCGTCCGTGTCATAGTCCGGGGAGGCAGTCGGCGCTGCCCGATGGGCCTGTGTCCTAGTCCAGGAGGCCTCTGGTGAGGGTTGGGGCGCTCGACCAGAGTCTCCCGGCTGGCTCCCACCCATCGGACATGGTCGTGTGGACCGCCCGACATACGCCGTTCCCGGACGTAGTCGGGGGTCACGGTTGACTGCCGGCTGCCTGGAGGGCGCTGTTGCGCCGTCGTCGCTGTCGCTCGAAATGGATATTGTGTCCATGCTGGTCCTGTGGAAGAGAGAAAGGAAAAAAATCTTTTCTTAGTACTTGTATGCGGTAGGCAGGGCCGCGTGGCCAGCAGTAGGGCGTTGGTTAATACGTCGGTCGGTACGGGTAGGTTGCTGGTAAACCGAGCGAGGTTACAAGTACGGGTCAGTCTTTGGGGCCAGGACTCTGGTTTCCCTGGGCGACAGAGTCATTCATGCCGACCTCTTCGGCGTCAGGGGCTGCGAGAGGAGATGAGTGGAATTGTTTTAGGTCACCTATATTGACCAGTCGACCCTTGCGGTGACCTGGCAAGCGGACACGGACCACGTTAGGGATGGAAACGCAACCACCTTGTATGGCCCGTCGAACTTTGGTGCGAGCTTCGCAGCAAAGCCTTCCACCGCTTTGGACAGGTGGTGTTGTCGCACTAGGACCAAGGATCCCATCGCGGGCTTCCAGCTCCTTCGGCGCAAGTTGTAATGTCGTCCTTGTTCCCGGCTGGCCTTCTGGAGGTTGTTCTGGACGATGGCGAAGATCTCCTTGAGGTGTTCCGACCTCTCGAGCGGTGACTGAGGTAACGCGGCCGTACCCGGCGTGACCCGTTCATACCATGATCCAGGTAATCTCGGCTCTCGGGCTTGAAGCAGGAAGGCGGGACTATATCCCGTCGTCTCCGAGATGCTGGTGTTGATTGCAAGTGACAATTCCGGCAATAAGCTATCCCATGTGTTCTGGTTGGTTTCGACGTACTGCGAGATCATAGTTTTGACCGTACGGTTAGCTCTTTCTGTCGGATTTTCCCTGGGGCAGTATGGAGCAGTGAACTGAAGGTCTACTCCCATTTCTTGGAGGAAGTCTCTGAATGCTTTACTCGTGAACTGGGTGCCATTATCACACACCAATTTCCTGGGCGCTCCGAAGTGACTGAGGATCCTCTCGCGGAACGCTCGTATCAGGGTAGCCGTGGTTGCCTTCCGTAGGGGTATCAACTCGACCCATTTCGTGAAACTATCAAAGAATACTAGGAGCATCGTATTCCCTTCCTTTGACCGGGGCAACGGCCCCACGAAGTCTGCGCATAAGATGCCGAAAGGTTCACTGACTTGTCGGGTTAACATCTTTCCGGCTTGTTGTCGTTGTACTGACTTGTACTTCTGGCATGGGAGACATTGGCGCACATGTCGTCGTACGTCGCGGAACATTCCGGGCCAGTAGTACTTCTGCGAGATTCGGAGAATTGTCTTCCGAATGCCGAGGTGGCCGGCCGTGGGGGCGTCGTGGCATTCCTGGAGAATGCGGCCCCGATGTTCGTTCGCTATGCACAATTTCCAGGGGATATAATCTTGGTCGTCGGGGCGGTGTCCTAAGTGTCGATAAAGTTCTCCGTTTTCGATGGTGTAATCGGGGAACTTCTGGGGTTCCTCTTTGACCTCTTGGAGCCTACGTTGAAGCCACTTGCACTGGTGACCGTCGTGAGTGAGCATCTGAAGGTGTTCCAGGGGTTGTCGGGATAAGGCGTCGGCGACAACATTGTACTTCCCACGTCTGTAATGCACGTCGTATTGGTACTGTTGGAGCTCTAGTGCCCATCTCGCGATCCTTCCGGTTGGGTTCTCGATGTGATCGAGCCACTTAAGAGCCAGGTGGTCGGTAATCACGTCGAACCTGTACCCCTCGAGGTAGCAACGGAGTTTTCGGATACTCCAGACAATAGCGAGGCATTCTTTCTCTGTGGAAGAATAGTTTAACTCTGCGGCATCGAGCTTCCGGCTTACATATGCAATGACCCGTTCTTGGCCGTGGATTTCTTGGGTTAATACTCCTCCGAGCCCGTAGTTGCTGGCGTCGGTCTGGAGCGTCATCTTCGCAGAGAAGTCCGGGCATACTAATACGGGTGCGTCTGTCAGCAGGTTCTTGAGGAGGTCAAAGGCAGCCTGTTGCTCCTGTCCCCACTTCCACCGTTGGTTCTTCTTCAGCAGGTTCGTCATGGGTTGGACTACGGCCGCGAAGTTTGGTACGAAACGCCTGTACCATGAAGCCATGCCGAGGCATCTCCTTAGTTCTCTCAGGCTCGTTGGCGGATTCAGGTTTCGTACCGCGGCTACTTTGTCTGGGTCAGTGTGTATTCCTCTGTCGCTGATCATGTGTCCTAAGTAGGCTAGCTTCCGTTTAAAGAAAGAACACTTTTCTTGGTTAATCCGCAGATTCGCTTTCCTCAAGCGTCCGAACACTTTACGTAGATTAGTCATGTGTTCCTCTAAGCTGGCCCCTATGACGATTATGTCGTCAAGGTATGCGAAGGCGTGTGGGTCGAGATCTGGCCCGATCACGCTATCTAGCGCTCGCTGAAAGGTCGCTGGTGCGGAGTGTAAACCGAAGGGCATGACTCGCCATTGGTACAGGCCGCGTCCGGGTACTGTGAAAGCGGTGCAGGCTCGGCTCTCTGCTGCCATGGGTATTTGCCAGTATCCATTGCGTAGGTCCAACGTGGAGATAAACTTTGCGTTCCTCAATCGTTCCAGGATGTGGTTGATACGCGGCAACGGATACGCGTCCGGGACGGACTTCGCGTTCAATTGCCGATAATCGACACACATTCGCCATTGGCCAGTCTTCTTCCGTACTAGAACCAAGGGTGCGCTATGAGGGCTGTGTGACGGCTCTATGCATCCTTGCTCCAGTAAGGCATCTACCTGTTCGTCGATGATACGTTGCATGGCGGGGTTCTTTGGGAAGTAGCGTTGTTTAATCGGTCGGTCGTCCTTCATCGTTATTCGATGTTCGGCTATGTTGGCCACTCCTGCCATGCCTTCGAATAGTGTCAGCTGCTCTCTGAGGAACGCTCGTACGCGGGGCGGAATCGTGTCATCGTCTTCTGGGTTTCCGGGGTCGGGTGTCCGTGGACCCGGTGCCTCCGGCTCTGGGTTATCGTTTCTCTGCGTCTCTGGCTCCGGGTTATAATGACTCTGCGTCTCTGGCTCTGGGTTGTAATGACTCTGCGTCTCTGGCTCTGGGTTGTAATTTCTCTGGGTTTCTGGCTCTGGGTTAGGATCGCTTTCTGATTCCTCTACGTGGTTCTCCTTGATTATTTCTATATTTCTTGCGTTCCGTGGTCTTATCTCATGATCCGTAATGCCGAGGCGGGGTTCGGTGGTCGAGGTTTGTGAGGTCCTTGTGCCGTCTATTTGCCGGGGTGGTCTCTGGGGTCGAGGTCGAGGCTCGGGTTTCATTTGCGCGTTTTGCTCGGGGGGTTTATGTCTGACCGGGTCGTTATCTCCAGGTCTGCGCCGAGATAGTGTGAGACTGGCGGTCCCACATCGGAGGGTAGTACCTATGGTGGCCAAGAAGTCCATCCCTAAGATCAGGGGTTCTAGCATAGCTGGCATGACTAGTAGAGACACCTGGATCGTCTTCCGAGCGAGCGTTACGTTGGCCAGTAGCAATCGGGTGACCTCCACTCGCGACGTGTCCGCCAGATTAATCTGGGTGCGGATCTCTCGGAACTGGTGGGGTTGTCCGACCACTTCGGCAATGTCTTGGCTTATGAAACTCCTAGAAGCCCCTGTGTCGATGGTGGCTAGTCGCACATGTCCACCAATCTCGACTTCGGCGGCGATTCTCCCCCTCTCTATCCTCAATGGTGCATTTACTGGCGGCGTTCGGCTGGGTTGGTCCCCGGCGGATTCCGCCGATCGCGGGGACCCGTCTCGTTTCCCTGTTGTGGACGTCGGCAGCACTCCACCGTGCGTATGCCTCGACGGCCGCAGTCCCAGCAATAGTACTGGCGAGGGTTTCGGCAGTCATGGCTGAGGTGTCCGGCCTCTCCACAATTCCAACATGCGTCTCGCACCTCAACGCGGGGAGCGGGCGCTGACACTCGATTGACTCTAGCCGGCATTTGTACTCTGGGTTCGGGCGGTGTGCACAATATGTGTCCCCGGCTGTTTTCTCCGTGGGACACAGGCAGAGTTCGGGTCGGAGCGGTGGCATTCGGCGCGGGCATAGAAACTTGGTTGGCGTTGTGACGCCCTAGGTCTCGTATCTTGACAGCTTCGAACTCGGTGGCTAAGTGGACCAGGTCTCCGATGGTCCGGAACTCGCTACGGCGGATATACATTTGGTATTCCGGGGCCATGTTTTCATAGAGCCTATTCAGCTCCTGTTCTTCAGTGTAGCCGGCGTGACGCATGAGAATGCGAAGGTCTAATATGAAATCCTTGAAAGTCTCCCCGTCTAGCTGCTCACGACGCCGAATCTGGTCGTCTAAGCGCTGGAGATACCTAGGCGGGAGGAAAAACTCTAGGAACTCTCTCCGAAAGCTGGTCCAATCAGCCCCTTGCAGGCGGCTGGTTTGGAACCATTTATCAGCCCTGCCCGTCAGCAGTTCCGCCATGGCTCGGGGAAGGAGTCCGAAGTTTATGCCATAAGATACGGCGCGGCTCTCTACCTGTTCTATGAACGCGAGTGGGTCAGAATAACCGTCGAATTGGAGACCCCATTTGCGGATCCTCTCCGGCACGCACACGTACTCGCGGCGGTGTCGGTCGCCGCCCGGGTCAGAGGGGTTTTCTTGGGTCGTGTCGAGTGAAGAAGGGGCAGAGACAACGATATTCGGGGCATTGCGACTACGAGGGAGGTTCCAGGGTTTGGACCGGCATTGATACTGGCGAGGTGGCCGCTGGGGCCAGGCCGATCCTCATCGCGAGGCGCGGGGCTACTGGTTCGTATAGTATATCGCTTCTCCAAGTCATAGAGTCGGGCCCATACTTCTTGGGTCTGTTCCGAGTCTTTGACCAACGTGGCAAAGTTTCGGCGTAGGTCGTCGACGACGCCGTCGGCAGCGAATCCGAATTCCTCGGCAAAGGACAACAGTTCGACCTTGAGTCGGCTATAGATCCACCGTGTGGAGACCCCGGATTCTTAATTTTACGTGGAACGAACTCACCGGGCACTTTCTGGTCGGCGTCCATGGCTGTGAGTCTCGGCTCTGGGGCTTTCTCGTCCTTCAGCTGGTTCTAAGCGTCTTTCCTCCTTCTCGGATGGTTGTGTCTTTGCGTCGCTGATTTACAGGCACTGATCTCGCTTTCCGCTTCGGGGATGCGTCTCTATAGTCTAAGTCTTTGTTTTGGCTTATCACTGCACTGGCACTCGTTCGCGTGGACTGGGCGGTTTCGCGGCTAAGCACGTGGGCTTGGTTCTGGACGCGCGGATTGTTAGTTCGAGTGTTTTGCACGGTCGCGGGCACTTTGTTCACCTTTTGGTCATTTTTCGCGGTATTTTGAGGTTATGTCCCTATTCTGGAGGCTTCGCACTCCGTATACAGATGGTAATATTCCTGGTATTTCTCCCTATCAGGTCCCTGCTCGGGCGCCACTTGTGACGCGGTTTCTATAGCCGGGGTAAGATCTCAGTCGCGGCCAAGGAACCTACACAAGAAATTTGTATAGAAGGGATGGGACCTGTAGCTAGGAATTATGTACGTGGGAGCGGAGAGACCGCCAGAAGTACTGAGGCATAATCCTCTACCGTTTATCGTGACTTGTTATCTGGGTGCTGGCCCGATCTCGACTTGCGGCCACGCTGCTGAGCGGCCGACAGTCGGTTGCGTAACACAAGGACGTCTCTGCTGTTGACACGTGGCGATCGCCTGGCTTGGCGATCGACGACCCGGACCACGTAGCACGTTGTGGTAGCTCTGGGGACGTTGACTGATCTGGCAACCCTAGTGGATTTGGTTGATCTGGCAACCCTGGCGACTTTTGGTTGATCTGGCAACCCTGGTTAATTCAATCGATCTGGCAACCCTGGTGATTTTTGGTTGATCTGGCAACCCTGGTCAATTCTATCGATCTGGCAACCCTGGTGATTTTTGGTTGATCTGGCAACCCTGGTGACTTCTATCGATCTGGCAACCCTGGTGACTTTCGGTTGATCTGGCAACTCTGGTGGCTTTTGGTGGATCTGGCAACCCTGCTGACTTTTGGTTGATCTGGCAACCCTGGTCAATTATATCGATCTGGCAACCCTGGTGACTCTCGGTTGATCTGGCAACCCTGGTCAATTCTATCGATCTGGCAACCCTGGTCAATTCTATCGATCTGGCAACCCTGGTGACTTCTATCGATCTGGCAACCCTGGTGACTTTCGGTTGATCTGGCAACTCTGGTGACTTTTGGTGGATCTGGCAACCCTGTAGGAAGCTCGTGGGACGAGGGGCGGGGAAGTCAAGGGGGAATCCTCGGGACACTGGGGGCTTCTCGGGCCGCCGCCTCTGGCTAGTCACGGAGGCTCCGGGATTCCGACTACTCCGGGTGCACGCGGAGGCTACTGGGGATTAACGGGCAGGCCAGGGGCGTAGCGGCGAGGACTCGGCTGTTCCGGTGCGGATGCGAGACCAAGCGCAGGGGAAGCAGTCGGGCCAGGCGGCGTACGCTGGCAGGGATCGGGATCGGTGGATAGGCCAAGGGTACAGCGGCGTGAACTCGTCGTTTCCGATGCGGATGCGAAAACCAAGCGCAGAGGAACCAGTCGGGCCACGCCGTGTGCTCTGGCAGAGGATCGGGAGGGGAAGGAGGAAGCAGAGGTGCAGACGTGGAAGGCTTGTGCGGATGCGAAACCACCTGCACCACGTTCCCGACGCACTCCTCTAAGCTAGCATGCAAAGGGATGGGGTCAAGGAAAAGAAGACACTACGATCTCTATATTATGGTCTTTATTTACTCAAACAATAACTTGCCCGTGGCTGCGGCCAGCGGGGAGGGGAAATAGTGGCTTACGTGGTCTGACACTGCAGCGGGAAAGGCTGTCGCCGCTGGAGTCGTCGTTTGGAGTTGAGGTCCAACGGGAAGACGCTTTCGCCGTTGGTAGATGCTCGCGCACTCGCGCGTCACTCACGATCGCCTCGTCTGGCGGGATACTGTCGCCGCCGGTATTTGCGCTACGCACTCGCGTGTCTCTGGGGGCTTCTTGGTCGCCGATGCCGCGTGTTGTCACAAATCGTTCCGTTTTTCGCTCGCGCACGTCTGTCTTCTTTCAAAACCGGAAACCAAAAGCCACGATCTCCAGTCTAGAGGTCGTACATCGTCGATCGTTCCTTTTATCGATATATCGTATCGGGCTATCGGGGTCTTGGGTTGCCACCTGGGCACTCTAGTGTACCGATATGGATGAACTTAACAGATGGGGGATGGACTTCGTGTCCCTTAATACGATAGTTATGAATAACCGATGGTGGATGGACTTCGTGTCCCTTAAAATAACAGATGGGGGATGGACTTCGTGTCCCTAAGGTTATTGTTAATTCTAAACTTAATATCTAATGCGTATTGTTTACACGGAAGTATAAGGAAGATGATTATTATTATTTACAGTAAAATATATATATATGGACATTTGTAAGATCCTCGGCGAGGATCATTACAGTATGCATGTATGCATGTATGCATGTATGTATGTATGCATATGTATGTATGCATGTATGTATGCATGTATGCATGTATGTATGTATGCATGTATGCATGTTCATATGCATGTACATGTATATGTACATATTTTGTTGATATTTTATTAACTTTTTAAAATATACATATGTACGTGCGTAATACGCCCTGCGGATATATGTATGTATGTAAATAGCATAATTCTCAGAATTTAAATTGAATTCAGTTTAAAATTTGTTTAGTGAAATTAAAGGTGTGAAACCGCATGTTTGCATGTATGTATGTATGTATGTATGTATGCATGTATGCATGTATGCATGTATGTATGTATGCATGTATGCATGTATATATGTATGTATGTATATATGAAGACGTGTAAATGTGCGTTGGACAAAATTTAAATGCCTCTTTAGAGTTTAATTAATTTTTTTACATATATTTTGGAATGCAAAATATATGTACACATATGTGTACATACATACATACATATACCTAAATACCAGAAATAATTCGAATACAGCTGACAGCTTAAACTCAATAAATGAGGCATTTAAATTTTGTCTAACGCACATTTACACGTCTTCATACATATGTACATACATACATATATACATGCATACATGCATACATACATACATGCATACATGCATACATACATGCATACATACATATGCATACATACATACATGCATACATACATATGCATACATACATACATGCATACATGCATACATGTTAAAAAAAAGATTTTCGAGAGGGATCGATCCCTTGTTTACATAGACGGTGACCATCAACTTATCCATCACGACCACAGACTATATTAGGCTGTTTTCAGCAAAACCTATACGAGTTTCGAAGTATTTCAGTTCTCGATTTGATTTTGATTCAAATATGAAATTTCGTTCAAAATGTGCTGTCGAGTTCGTGCACACATACAATCAAAACGGACTTGCAACTTACAACGGACTTTGATTAAATGTTTAACCGCCAAAACAGCCCTGGACAAACAAACATTAATACATGCATGGCCACACACACGCAGACAACGTTACTGTCGAACCTTATTGGCGTTGCCACCCTTCTTATTAGACTACGTACATATCTATAAGAGAAAACATTAATTTAAAATAAAAACTTAATTACACGAGCGGCAAATTTAATTCTTTCACGAATAATTAACGAATAATTAACGGCAAATTCTGGCTAAAAAACATTTTGGAAATGTGAAGGATTTCAGGAGTTGTCCTGCTAACTTGATATCAACTTAGCAGGGCAACTTTGTGTTTTTAAAAAATAAAAAAAAAATATTAAAAATGGAGTGACAAATTTAATTCTTTCACAAATAATTAACGAATAATTAACGGCAAATTCTGGTTAAAAACATTTTGGAAATGTGAAGGATTTCAGAAGTTGTCCTGCTAACTTGATATCAACTTAGCAGGGCAACTTTGTGTTTTTAAAAAATAAAAAAAAAATATTAAAAATGGAGCGACAAATTTAATTCTTTCACGAATAATTAACGAATAATTAACGGCAAATTCTGGCTAAAAAACATTTTGGAAATGTGAAGGATTTCAGGAGTTGTCCTGCTAACTTGATATCAACTTAGCAGGGCAACTTTGTGTTTTTAAAAAATAAAAAAAAAATATTAAAAATGGAGCGACAAATTTAATTCTTTCACAAATAATTAACGAATAATTAACGGCAAATTCTGGCTAAAAAACATTTTGGAAATGTGAAGGATTTCAGAAGTTGTCCTGCTAACTTGATATCAACTTAGCAGGGCAACTTTGTGTTTTTAAAAAATAAAAAATAAATATTAAAAATGGAGCGACAAATTTAATTCTTTCACGAATAATTAACGAATAATTAACGGCAAATTCTGGCTAAAAAACATTTTGGAAATGTGAAGGATTTCAGAGTTGTCCTGCTAACTTGATATCAACTTAGCAGGGCAACTTTGTGTTTTTAAAAAATAAAAAATAAATATTAAAAATGGAGCGACAAATTTAATTCTTTCACGAATAATTAACGAATAATTAACGGCAAATTCTGGCTAAAAAACATTTTGGAAATATTGAAGTTTTCAGAAGTTGCCCTGCTAACTTGATATCAACTTAGAAGGCAACTTTGTGTTTTTAAAAAATAAAAAAAAAATATTAAAAATGGAGCGACAAATTTAATTCTTTCACGAATAATTAACGAATAATTAACGGCAAATTCTGGCTAAAAAACATTTTGGAAATGTGAAGGATTTCAGGAGTTGTCCTGCTAACTTGATATCAACTTAGCAGAGCAACTTTGTGTTTTTAAAAAATAAAAAAAAAATATTAAAAATGGAGCGACAAATTTAATTCTTTCACGAATAATTAACGGATAATTAACGGCAAATTCTGGCTAAAAAAACATTTTGGAAATATTGAAGTTTTCAGATCCCTGCTAACTTGATATCAACTTAGCAGGGCAACTTTATGTTTTTAAAAATAATATTAAAAACTTGAGCAACAAATTTTATTTTTCACGAATAATTAACGGCAAATTAACGGCAAATTCTGAGAAAAAAAATTTTGGAAATCTTGAAGTTTTCAAAGTTGCCCTGCTAACTTGATATCAACTTAGCAGGACATCAAAAAAAAGGATAAAAAATTGAACGGCAAATTTTAAAAAAAAAGATTTTCCAAAGTTGCCCTGCTAACTTGATGCACATAAGGATGTGTGCTTAGTAGCACATTGCGTATACATTTTTTTAAATTCATTTTAAATTCAAGTCTAAAGAAAATAGTATGTGTGGCAAAAAAAACTATTAATAATCTTTAAAGCTCACAAAACCTAAAGTATTAACTTTAAGGACTTTCAAGTTTTAAAATTTCTTTATTTATTTTAATATGCAGCTATTACCAATGGTGATATAATATATATTTTATTAATCTTGTTTTATGAGCTTATGCGATCTAAATAATCATTATAACAGTTCCTTAAAAAAACCCTTTTAATATTTGATTTGAAATTGTATTCTTAAAGCTCTTAAAACCATTTTTTATTCCCTTTATTTTATTTTCAAGCGTTTCTAAGTATTTAAAAATGCAACACAACTGTTATTTAATCCAGTTAATATATATACATGTCGGGGCGAAAATAATGTGTATGCGCTTAATCGCTATTTACTTATTCTCCATGTTCCTTCTGCTCTTATGCGTGTTCCTATTCATTGTCAATGTGTGAGTATGAATAGATGAATTATCTACAAACGGGACTCTGCTAGAATGAGACCAATATAGCTGTTGCTGAACGTGGCCACTTGCGCTGCTTGGTTAGAGTGAGAAAGAGACATAATGAAAAGGGAATGTCAAAATAGGAATGTCAAGGAAGACGAAAAGCAGTTTGTACGAAACGACACATTAAGCATTGAGAAGCCGAAGCAGACGCAAGTGGACTCGTTGAACGCGCGCAGCTTACAAATTGAGTGGTGAAGGACATTATGGCGACGCCGATATGGACGGACGGACGGACGACGAGGCCCCTGGCATCAACAACCCGACATCAGGAGCAGTGGCGTGCAGTGGTCGAAATGCAAAATCGCAATTTCGCTGAACTTGTAAAAATCATGCAAGTGACGCCGGCACGCGAGCAACAACCTAGCTTTGAGGTTATGCTCCCCAAATTTAACCGTGAAGCTGCATGCGTTGAGGCAGCAAAGTGGTGTTCAACAACCCATATAATTCTGTCTGAGCACCCTCTTCAAGGAAGTAAATTGGTCATGGCACTTAGCAATTGTATGGAGGGAACTGCATTTCAGTGGCTCACACAAATTTCGTACCATGGTATGACTTGGACCTATTTCTGCAGCGCTTTGAAACCGAAGAGACGCCGGCCGCTACATTTTGAATTTACTCAACAGCCGCCCGAGTGCCGCCGAATGTTACGCGGTATATGCGAGTCGGTTGGTGGCGACAGTGACTACGAAGTGGCGAAATATGGGAATAGAAGAAATTGCCGTTACAACTGTTCTTGCGCATATGGCAAACATCGACAGTCGTTTGCAGCGCGTCACATCCAATGTGCGCACCAGAAGTAAGCTACAGGCGGAGTTAAAAGCGTTTACGTTCGACAAGAAGCGACATGCTCGAGATGACAACGTTGGACCTAACCAGAAGAACCATAAGGCATCGCCAGTTGTATGTCACTTCTGTTCAAAGCCGGGACATCGAATTGCTGAATGCCGAAGTAAAATGCGACAAGATAGAGAGGCGAAACCGCAGTAGTGGTGGTGGCAGTGTATGTAGTACATTGCAAATCTTAAGTGAGGTTTCTATAAACGAAAACATTATAGAAATATTATTTCATGTAGTCCCGAATGAGCAATTGATTAGTGATATTCTGATAGGGCGAGAGATACTCAAACAAGGCTTTTATGTAATTCTGACATCCGATAATTTTAAAGTAGTAAAAATACCTTGTCCGAGCTAAATTAATCTAACTACTTGAAAAGCACTCGACTTCATTTACTAATGGGATACCTCATACCCGAGTAAATACAGGTGAAATGAAAATCCGTTTAATTGATCCAACTAAAACTGTCCAGCGCCGACTTTACCGACTTAGCCCCGAAGAAAGAGAAGTAGTGCGTATGCAAGTGAGCGAATTGATAAGGTTTAATATTGTTCGCCCAAGTTGTTCTCCATTTGCTAGCCCCATGTTGCTCGTTAAAAAGAAAAATGGCACCGACTGTGTGTCGATTTTAGAGAGTTAAATTCAAACACGATTTCGGATAAATATCCCTTTCCGCTTATTAGCGATCAAATTGCTAGACTTCACATGCCTGGATATTGCGAGTGGCTTCCACCAAATCCCGATTCACCCTGAATCCGTGGAATATACTGCATTTGTGACCCCAGATGGTCAATTTGAATATCTTACAATGCCTTTTGGCCTCAAAAATGCGCCATCTGTTTTCCAGCGCGCAGTCATAAATGCACTTGGTGACCTTGCTAATTATTTTGTAATAGTTTACATGGACGATATAATGATAGTATCGCCAACCAAGGAATTGGCTTTGGAAAGGCTTACAACTGTTTTGGATGTTCTTACAAAGGCTGGTTTTACCTTTAATCTTACTAAATGTAGTTTTCTCAAATCAACGGTCCAGTATTTGGGCTATGAAGTACGAGCTGGGGAGATTCGCCCGAATGTGTGAAAGATAGCTTCATTAAGCTCCTTGCCTCCTCCTCAAACTGTCTCCGGCGTTAGACAATTCATTGGCCTGGCCTCGTACTTTCGCAAATTCGTTCGTGGATTCTCCCAAAGTTGTGACGATCCTCACAAATGAGCCTGTTCTGGTCATTTTCGACCCGCAATATCCTATAGAGTTGCACACTGATGCAAGTGCCTGTGGATACGGAGCGATACTTTTACACCGTATAAAAAGTAAGCACCATGTAATCGAGTACTTCAGCAAGACAACTACCTCTGTTGAATCTAGATATCACTCTTACGAGCTTTAAACCTTGGCAGTGGTAAAAGCCGTTAAAAATTTTCGCCATTACCTAATTTGCCGTGAGTTCGTTGTCTATACCGACTGCAATTAATTAAAAGCTTCTCGCACAAAAATAGATTTAACCCCCAGAGTTCACCGCTGGTGGGCCTACTTACAATCGTTTGATTTTGGAATTCAGTATAGAGAGGGTAAGCGTATGGCTCATGTCGATTTCCTATCAAGAAATCCTTTACCATCCGAACACTTTCTGTCAATGAACAAGATTCCCGAAAAACGAGTAAATCTGTCCGAAATTTCAAGTACTTGGCTTCTTGCTGAGCAACGATTAGACCCCGAGATAACAGAAATTGTTAACAAATTGAGTCAGATGATTTGGCCGAAAACCTGGCCAAAACGTATGATCGCAAGGTCCAAAGACTAGGTAAAACAAGTTATTTACCAGTTGTACCTAGAGCTTTTAAATGGTCAGTAATTAACCAGGTGCACGAGTCAATAATGCATTTAGGATGGCAAAAGACACTTGATAAAGTGTACCAGTATTATTGGTTCGCTAAAATGAACAAGTATGTCCGGAAATTTGTTTCAAACTGTATTACTTGTCGGTCCGTGGAATCGTCTGGGAAGGTTCAGGCGGAACTTCATTCTATTCCGAAGACAAGTATACAGTGGCACACCATTCATATAGATATAACAGGAAAATTAAGTGGCAAGAGCGATATGAAGGAATATCCTATTGTGCAGATCGATGCCTATACAAAGTATGTTTATCTATATCACACCTTAAAGATAGATGCCGAAAGCTGTGTCAACGCTATGAAATCTTCCATATCCTTATTCGGAGTACCAGATCGCGTTATCGCCGACCAGAGCAGATGTTTCACTAGCTCCAAGTTTTCAGAGTTTTGCGCATCACAGAAAGTTCTACTTCACTTGATTGCTACGGGAACGAGCCGCGCGAATGGGCAAGTGGAATGGGTCATGAGCATACCGAAAAATTTGTTGTCAGTGGTAGAATCAAGTCAACGATCGTGGCAGGATGCACTTGGCGAAGTCCAACTTGCTCTGAATTGTACAATTTCTCCTGCCACTGAGGCAAGTCCGTGGGAGATGTTGATTGAAGATTTACGAAAAATGCCGGATGCGGAAATGCCTAATGAGTTAAATGAGAATATAGAGAAATAGCTGAGATATAGAAATAGTTGAATGAAGAGAGAAAATCCCGCCAATGAGTTTTTTGTGGTGAACGAGAGATATCCGTCAAGCTGAGACGATGAATAAGTAATAAAGAGTTATCCGTCTAGCGAGACAAAGAGATATCTGTGTCACCTGTTGCTTGTAACAAGAGAGATCCGTCCAGGAGAGACGATGAGTTTGCATTGAATCAATAGTCAAGTGTGTGTGAACTGGCGGAAGATCGATACTAGCAATCGGTGAATGATAATGCTAAGATAAGTTGTAAACTGATGTTTTACTGATTGATGAAACTGAATTTGAATCTATATATATAAAAATGCTCTGTTGGTGTATCCGGACCCTATGCATTCGAAAAGTTCTGAACTGTTAGAGCCCAAATTTTGAGACAATATAAAGTAAGGTGTCAGCAAGAACATCAGATACTTTTTATATCAATATTTTACCCGTGGTCGCGAATAAAATTGATTTTATAGCTGCCTGCTGACTATAAGATTAGAAATTTTGAATCTATGGATGTGGTAGCCATGAAATTTACGTCAAGTTTTGTATTTTGAAATACCCAAATAATATTTATGTGGCAGTGCTGTGGCAATTCGGTATTATTTTTTTGGTTTTTGGAAAGGAAGAGGTTTCTGTGGCCGACGTGTGAGTTTCTTTTGGAAAGTAGATTCATGATTTAAAGTGATTCAATTAGTTATATTTACAGTGCTGTGGCAATTCGGTATTATTTTTTTGGTTTTTGAAAAGGAAGAGGTTTCTGGAAGAGGTTTCTGACCGACCTGTGAGTTTCTTTTGAAAAGTAGATTCATGATTTAATTTAATTAGTTATATTTACAGTGCTGCTGTTTCAATTCGGTATTATTTTTTTGGTCTTTGGAACGGAAGAGGTTTCTGTGGCCGACCTGTGTGTTTCTTTTGAAAAGTAGATTCATGATTTAAAGTGATTCAATTAGTTATATTTACAGTGCTGGTGGGACGAAGTTCACCGGGTCAGCTAGAATATTTCGAAGCAGAAGAGATGAAAGAGCAGAGGAACAGATCCAGCGTGCGTCTTGCATTCCGGTATGAGCCCGATATTGAAAATTATTTTCATTCAAAAGTTATAATTGGTGCTATGGACAAGGAATGACCGCATTGTCATGCTCTCAAATTCACAAATGAGCCGGGATGTGTTGCGCGTCTGGGAAGGTGCAACTACCTGATATTGAAGCTAGAATTTAATTGAATTGAATTATCTGAGTATTATTATCACTCTATAACTATATAAAACAACAATAAGGGGCGAGACAAAGTTCGCCTGGGCCGCTAGTATAGAATAAGTTATCTCAGCAACAATGAAATGTAAGTTGTTTGCTTCTTCACAGAATTAAGAAATTAAGAAATACACCTAATAAAGTCAAATTAATGTAATGAAATAGTATTGAGAAGTGATGAAAGTATGTGATCTTGGTACCCTGGTATTTCTGTATCAAAAGCTTACACGAGGACGTGTAAATGTCAGAATGGCCGTGTGGGGGCGAAAATAATGTGTATGCGCTTAATCGCTATTTACTTATTCTCCATGTTCCTTCTGCTCTTATGCGTGTTCCTATTCATTGTCAATGTGTGAGTATGAATAGATGAATTATCTACAAACGGGACTCTGCTAGAATGAGACCAATATAGCTGTTGCTGAACGTGGCCACTTGCGCTGCTTGGTTAGAGTGAGAAAGAGACATAATGAAAAGGGAATGTCAAAATAGGAATGTCAAGGAAGACGAAAAGCAGTTTGTACGAAACGACACATTAAGCATTGAGAAGCCGAAGCAGACGCAAGTGGACTCGTTGAACGCGCGCAGCTTACAAATTGAGTGGTGAAGGACATTATGAGCGACGCCGATATGGACGGACGGACGGACGACGAGGCCCCTGGCATCAACAACCCGACATACATATATCATTTAAATTAACTCAAAACCCTTAGAGATGTGATAAAAATCTATAATAACTCACTTCAGCTGGTGGTAAGGGTGCATCAGACCAAGGCAAGATCAGCAGAGTTTTTGCTGATGTATATTCCTTGGCTTTCTGGTGCATCAAGTCGACTCGTAGGTGAATATCAATTTGATAGACACCACCCTCTCCTCGGAGAGGGTCCTCAGCGTGGTACCTCCTGGAAACGTACCAAGGTACGGCTAATACGAGCGGCAGTATCCCGTGAATCCTCTATCCACATTCCTATGACTCCACTTCCCTACCGAGACCTGGGCAAGTCTTTAAACGGCCTCCCCTCAAGTCAGGCGTGTAACGCGACCCGTGCTCTCTGACTTTCGGTTCGCAGCTGAGGGGTTAATCCAGCTGTGTTCGAACGGAGCCTTCCCAGGGCCGGGAAACCCTGGGTCGGAACTAGCCTTGCCGTGGCTTAGGGGCGAAGCAACGGTGGACCACCTTCAAAGCCCCAAACCCCTCGGGCCCGCCGCGCTCGCCTCGTCGAGCAACGCGGGCGTTTATGAATATGACTACAACCAAACAATCCGCTTCGGACCTCGTGGGGGAGGTAAAACCCCAAAATAACGACGAATTCGACGAAGACGAGTTGCTGCGCTCGGACGACGAGACGCTAACTCCGTCGAGTTCGGTGGGGAATGCAAAGTCAAGCACTCCCCAAACGCAACAACAACAGAAAACAAACATCACCAAGGCGAGCCACGCCAAGGTGGAGGGTAACGACCAGCCAAAGTCGTTCTGTCAATGAACAAGATTCCCGAAAAACGAGTAAATCTGTCCGAAATTTCAAGTACTTGGCTTCTTGCTGAGCAACGATTAGACCCCGAGATAACAGAAATTGTTAACAAATTGGAGTCAGATGATTTGGCCGAAAACCTGGCCAAAACGTATGATCGCAAGGTCCAAAGACTAGGTAAAACAAGTTATTTACCAGTGTGACGCGTACCGCGCACAAGTAAAGTATATTCAAATTCGAACGAGGTGCGCGCGCCCGCCCCAACAAACAAGGGCTCTGGCCACACTAAGTCGGGCAAAATCCCAGACATCTGCCACACTAATTCGGGCAAATCCACGGCCCGTGCAGGCACACTAAAACCGGCCAAGCGCTATATAAAGCCGGCCGCTGGCCGCAGAGCGATCATTCGGTGGTCGGAGTCGACCAAGGTGGAAGTCACCTAGCGCGCAGCAGCAAGCAGCAAGCAGCAACCAAGGAACTGGAACAGCGGTAACAAGGAGTAAGACTTAACTATACTAGGTATCAGTTGACGGCTTCGTCCTATTCCTCCATACTAAGTCTATTTCGCCATACTAAGTCTTATGCTGACGGTTCCGTCCTATTTCAACACTAAGTCTTTCGCTGACGGTCTCGTCCTATTTCTCTTACGCCTCGCTGACGGTTTCGTCCTGCAGACGGTTTCGTCCTAGTTCTCTCACGCCTCGCTGACGGTTTCGTCCTGCAGACGGTCTCGTCCTATTTCTCTTACGCCTCGCTGACGGTTTCGTCCTGCAGACGGTTTCGTCCTACTTCTCGCAACACGCTGACGGTTTCGTCCTGCAGACGGCTTCGTCCTACTTCTCGCACAACGCTGACGGTTTCGTCCTGCAGACGGCTTCGTCCTATTTCTCGCAACACGCTGACGGTTTCGTCCTGCAGACGGCTTCGTCCTATTTCTCAACACGCTGACGGTTTCGTCCTGCAGACGGCTTCGTCCTACTTCTCGCAACACGCTGACGGTTTCGTCCTGCAGACGGCTTCGTCCTATTTCTCGCAACACGCTGACGGCTTCGTCCTGCAGACGGCTTCGTCCTAATTCTCACACATCGCTGACGGTGTCGTCCTGCTGACGGTTCCGTCCCATTTCGCCAATATCTTGCTGACGGTTCCGTCCCATTTCGCCGATATCTCGCTGACGGTTTCGTCCTGCTGACGGTTCCGTCCCCCTCCATTAATACTACGTATCCTTATTGACGGTCTCGTCTCAATTGATCCACACCACGTATTTCTGAGGACAAGGGGGCGCGTCGTTGGACCCCATTCATCCCACCCGGACGGCAGGAAGCAACATCCACGGACCCCGGACCCGAGGGTCCCTTCCGCAGGACACGGACGCTCGTCGATATCCGCCGGACCGATCGACCCCAGCTACGGGAATAGTTACTCTGTCAAGATCAATAAACTTTATATATTGTAAGCCTAGTTAAGGTTGAAACCAGCGTTATTACTGGGACTCGGGTCGGAATTTCCTGTTCTAGCACCACTTTCCTGAATCAAATAAATGTCCTGGATGATCCTGGCCAGCCCTGACCTACCCGCGGCTTGACTGAACGTCACACCAGTTGTACCTAGAGCTTTTAAATGGTCAGTAATTAAGCAGGTGCACGAGTCAATAATGCATTTAGGATGGCAAAAGACACTTGATAAAGTGTACCAGTATTATTGGTTCGCTAAAATGAACAAGTATGTCCGGAAATTTGTTTCAAACTGTATTACTTGTCGGTCCGTGGAATCGTCTGGGAAGGTTCAGGCGGAACTTCATTCTATTCCGAAGACAAGTATAACGTGGCACACCATTCATATAGATTTAACGGGAAAATTAAGTGGCAAGAGCGATATGAAGGAATATCCTATTGTGCAGATCGATGCCTATACAAAGTATGTTTATCTATATCACACCTTAAAGATAGATGCCGAAAGCTGTGTCAACGCTATGAAATCTTCCATATCCTTATTCGGAGTACCAGATCGCGTTATCGCCGACCAGAGCAGATGTTTCACTAGCTCCAAGTTTTCAGAGTTTTGCGCATCACAGAAAGTTCTACTTCACTTGATTGCTACGGGAACGAGCCGCGCGAATGGGCAAGTGGAATGGGTCATGAGCATACCGAAAAATTTGTTGTCAGTGGTAGAATCAAGTCAACGATCGTGGCAGGATGCACTTGGCGAAGTCCAACTTGCTCTGAATTGTACAATTTCTCCTGCCACTGAGGCAAGTCCTTGGGAGATGTTGATTGGTAAGCAGGCTCGACCCCTTGGATTAGTTCCCCCATGTGAGACCGAATGTGAAATAGATTTGGCAACTGTTAGAGCGCAGGCGACAGAAAATATGAATTCCTTAGCGTCTTACGACAAATCCAGATTTGATAGCAGTAAGGCAGCCGTTGACAAACACCACGTAGGTGACTATGTGCTACTGAAAAATGAAGAAAGACACCAAACCAAGTTAGATCCGAAATTCAAAGGACCGTTTTTGGTAACTGAAGTATTAGAGGGTGACAGGTATGCGCTAAAGTCGTTGACGAGTAACCATGTCGTGGTCGTTCAAGTATTGCCATGTCTACGAAAAATTCCGGATGCGGAAATGCCTAATGAGTTAAATGAGAATATAGAGAAATAGCTGAGATATAGAAATAGTTGAATGAAGAGAGAAAATCCCGCCAATGAGTTCTTTTGTGAACGAGAGATATCCGTCAAGCTGAGACGATGAATAAGTAATAAAGAGTTATCCGTCTAGCGAGACAAAGAGATATCTGTGTCACCTGTTGCTTGTAACAAGAGAGATCCGTCCAGGAGAGACGATGAGTTTGCATTGAATCAATAGTCAAGTGTGTGTGAACTGGCGGAAGATCGATACTAGCAATCGGTGAATGATAATGCTAAGATAAGTTGTAAACTGATGTATTACTGATTGATGAAACTGAATTTGAATCTATATATATAAAAATGCTCTGTTGGTGTATCCGGACCCTATGCATTCGAAAAGTTCTGAACTGTTAGAGCCCAAATTTTGAGACAATATAAAGTAAGGTGTCAGCAAGAACATCAGATACTTTTTATATCAATATTTTACCCGTGGTCGCGAATAAAATTGATTTTATAGCTGCCTGCTGACTATAAGATTAGAAATTTTGAATCTATGGATGTGGTAGCCATGAAATTTACGTCAAGTTTTGTATTTTGAAATACCCAAATAATATTTATGTGGCAGTGCTGTGGCAATTCGGTATTATTTTTTTGGTTTTTGGAAAGGAAGAGGTTTCTGTGGCCGACGTGTGAGTTTCTTTTGGAAAGTAGATTCATGATTTAAAGTGATTCAATTAGTTATATTTACAGTGCTGTGGCAATTCGGTATTCTTTTTTTGGTCTTTGGAACGGAAGAGGTTTCTGGAAGAGGTTTCTGTGGCCGACCTGTGTGTTTCTTTTGAAAAGTAGATTCATGATTTAAAGTGATTCAATTAGTTATATTTACAGTGCTGGTGGGACGAAGTTCACCGGGTCAGCTAGAATATTTCGAAGCAGAAGAGATGAAAGAGCAGAGGAACAGATCCAGCGTGCGTCTTGCATTCCGGTATGAGCCCGATATTGAAAATTATTTTCATTCAAAAGTTATAATTGGTGCTATGGACAAGGAATGACCGCATTGTCATGTTCTCAAATTCACAAATGAACCAGCCGGGATGTGTTGCGCGTCTGGGAAGGTGCAACTACCTGATATTGAAGCTAGAATTTAATTGAATTGAATTATCTGAGTATTATTATCACTCTATAACTATATAAAACAACAATAAGGGGCGAGACAAAGTTCGCCTGGGCCGCTAGTATATAATAAGTTATCTCAGCAACAATGAAATGTAAGTTGTTTGCTTCTTCACAGAATTAAGAAATTAAGAAATACACCTAATAAAGTCAAATTAATGTAATGAAATAGTATTGAGAAGTGATGAAAGTATGTGATCTTGGTACCCTGGTATTTCGGTATCAAAAGCTTACACGAGGACGTGTAAATGTCAGAATGGCCGTGTGGGGGCGAAAATAATGTGTATGCGCTTAATCGCTATTTACTTATTCTCCATGTTCCTTCTGCTCTTATGCGTGTTCCTATTCATTGTCAATGTGTGAGTATGAATAGATGAATTATCTACAAACGGGACTCTGCTAGAATGAGACCAATATAGCTGTTGCTGAACGTGGCCACTTGCGCTGCTTGGTTAGAGTGAGAAAGAGACATAATGAAAAGGGAATGTCAAAATAGGAATGTCAAGGAAGACGAAAAGCAGTTTGTACGAAACGACACATTAAGCATTGAGAAGCCGAAGCAGACGCAAGTGGACTCGTTGAACGCGCGCAGCTTACAAATTGAGTGGTGAAGGACATTATGAGCGACGCCGATATGGACGGACGGACGGACGACGAGGCCCCTGGCATCAACAACCCGACATACATATATCATTTAAATTAACTCAAAACCCTTAGAGATGTGATAAAAATCTATAATAACTCACTTCAGCTGGTGGTAAGGGTGCATCAGACCAAGGCAAGATCAGCAGAGTTTTTGCTGATGTATATTCCTTGGCTTTCTGGTGCATCAAGTCGACTCGTAGGTGAATATCAATTTGATAGACACCACCCTCTCCTCGGAGAGGGTCCTCAGCGTGGTACCTCCTGGAAACGTACCAAGGTACGGCTAATACGAGCGGCAGTATCCCGTGAATCCTCTATCCACATTCCTATGACTCCACTTCCCTACCGAGACCTGGGCAAGTCTTTAAACGGCCTCCCCTCAAGTCAGGCGTGTAACGCGACCCGTGCTCTCTGACTTTCGGTTCGCAGCTGAGGGGTTAATCCAGCTGTGTTCGAACGGAGCCTTCCCAGGGCCGGGAAACCCTGGGTCGGAACTAGCCTTGCCGTGGCTTAGGGGCGAAGCAACGGTGGACCACCTTCAAAGCCCCAAACCCCTCGGGCCCGCCGCGCTCGCCTCGTCGAGCAACGCGGGCGTTTATGAATATGACTACAACCAAACAATCCGCTTCGGACCTCGTGGGGAGGTAAAACCCCAAAATAACGACGAATTCGACGAAGACGAGTTGCTGCGCTCGGACGACGAGACGCTAAGGGGGGGGAAAGGAAAGCCCCCCCCCAAACGCAACAACAACAGAAAACAAACATCACCAAGGCGAGCCACGCCAAGGTGGAGGGTAACGACCAGCCAAAGTCGTTTTCCCACCAACAAAAGAAAGCGCAGGCCAGCAAGGCCCGCTTCATTCTGGCAAAGATAGCCAAGGACGAGGCAGAGGGCAAAGCGGACCAGCGCGATTTGAATGACAAAGCCCGATTCCAGGCCGGGATCGCGGACTTCGAGGCATACGAGAAGGAGCACCCGGAAGCGTTCCAACAGCCCCAATCGAAGCGCAACCGCTCACACGAAGTGAGTGAGAGCGCTCCGAAAAGGGCAAAGGACGCCAAAGGGGCTGCCAGAGCTACATCCTTCGTCAAGCCGGCGAAGAAATTCAGCGAGGTGGCTAGAGACAGCCTAGCCATGGCACTGGTGGACGAGCTCAACGACGATGGGCGCCTGCTGTCGGAGAAGTGGGATGAGGTCGAGACCAGACTGTCTGAGATGGTATCATACAAAATACTAGCTGAGCCAGCTGGTCCGACACCATCCTTTGACTCCTCAGACATGGTTCGGGGGCACCGGGTGATCAGGTGCGACGACGAGTCTTCAAAGGACTTCCTGGCGGTATGCGTTGCTAAGATCAGCAACGCATGGAAGGGGCTTAGCCTAAAGCTCGTTCCCGTCACGGATATCCCGAAAAGGCCCAGAGCTCGCATTTGATTGCCTAAGGGACTCTCGAGCCACGACAGGGTGCTCAAGACTCTAAGAGCCCTAAACCAGGATGTCGACATGGCTGACTGGGCCATCTTGAAGGCACAGCGGGAGATGAGGACAAGCTAGCCGTACTTGTTCCTCATCAATAAGCAATGCCCCCCACAACTCGAGAAGAAAGACTTCAAAGTGCGATACGGTATTAGGAAGGCTAAGGTAAAAGTCTTCCTAACCAAGCCAGATGACAACCTGGAGGACGAAGTCGACGATACCAAGCAGCTGATGGACGACTTGGCTATCGACGACGACACACCCAACATCACGCCGCAATAATGCCGACTGTCGTGCAGATAAACCTGAAGCGTAGCTCTCACGCTTCAGCGAATCTCGCAGTCCTCCTCCGAGAGGAGGACATCGACATCGGCCTACTACAAGAGCCATTTACCAGGGACAGCCAAATCTCTGGTGTGGCCATTAAAGGATATACAACATTATACACAAACTCGACAGGTAGGCCGAGGGCGGGTATAATCATTAAAAACAAACTTAACGCTCTTCTACATCCTAATCTTAGCAACTCAGACCTAGCAGTGGCCAGGCTGGTAGCAGCGGATGGGACAGCCTTACTAATAGCCTCCGGATACATGGCCCACGACGAACCAGCACCACCTGAAGCGTTCATCAGGGCGATGCAATTCGCCGAGGAGACTAAGACGACGCTTATCCTCGGGTGCGACGCCAACGCCAGGCACACACTGTGTGGGGAAGCAAGGAAACAAACGAGAGGGGTGAGTCCCTTTTCGAACATATTATTTGCCGTGACGTCACTATATGTAACAAAGGGGAACCGCCCACCATCATTTTTCCGAGTACGGAGGAATTCCAAGGTTGGGAAGAGGTCCTAGACATAACGCTCCAAATGGAGTATAGCCACCACAAGGTAGGAAAATGGAGGGTTTCGCCAAAAACTCTTTTTCAGACCACAGGTACATACTTTTTGAGATTTCGAAGCCGACAAGCGAGACAGCACCGAAGCGCAATCCCCGTAACACAGACTGGAACAAATACGAAAAGGTTGTACAGTCAAAGGTAATGAACAGGAGGGTCAAGGTACGATCCACCCCGGAAGGAATAGACAAAGAAGTTGAGGACTTCACAAATATTCTGAACAACGCGTACGAAGAGTCATGCAGACTAACGTACTCTAAGAAGACAAACCCACAATGGTGGAACAAGGAGCTAAGCGAGCAAAGAAAAAAGGCTAGGAAGGCCTTCAATACAAGTTACGGAACCAAGAACTGGCAGCCGTATAAGGAAATACACAAGGAATACAAAAAAGCGATATACGCAGCCAAGAAAGACTCCTGGAGCAGGTACTGCGAATCGCTAGAAGGAATCAAGGACACGGCTAGGTTGGGTAAAATACTAGCCAAGGGGCACACGAGCCCCACCCTTATAAACAGGCCTGACGGTACAGGAAGTACGTCAGCAGAAGAGACACTGGAGATCCTGCTGGACACACATTTCCCAGGTAGCCAGATAGAAGAAACAAGAACAATGGAAAGCCAGATGGTGGAACACCAGCTAAGAGTCGACGAGATCGTCACCATGGAAAGAATCCAATGGGCGATAGACTCTTTCGACAAGTACAAAAGTCCGGGACCTGACGGAATCATACCAGCAATGCTGCAGACAACAAAAGCATGCACTGGCAAATGGCTGCAAGCAATTTTCCAAGCATGCATTAAAACAGCACACATACCACTTCCATGGAAGGAAGCAAGAGTAGTCTTCATACCAAAACCAGGAAGAAGAGGACACATCCAAGCCAAGGATTACAGGCCGATTAGCCTGACCTCATTCCTCATGAAAACACTGGAACGGATACTAGATATCCACATCAGAGGAAGAACGGAAAAAGCCTTTCCGAAGCACAGCATGCATATAGGAAAGGAAGATCCACGGAGACAGCACTACACGAAGTAGTGGGATACATAGAAAAGGCACTGACATACAAAAATTACACATTGGCAACCTTCTTAGACATAGAAGGCGCCTTCAACAACGTAAACGCAGATTCCATCCTGAGCTCCCTCAACAGGATTGGAGTTGAAGAAGGCATCAGAAAATGAATCGGCGCAATGCTAACGAGCAGAAGGATAACAGCCGAACTGAGTGGCACTCATCACACGAGATATGTGAGGAGGGGCACACCTCAGGGAGGAGTTCTGTCTCCACTGCTGTGGCTAATTAACATGGACGACATATTGAGAGAACTCAATAGCGAAGGCGTGAAAGTGGTAGCATACGCAGACGACGTAGTTCTACTCACTTCAGGACCATTTCCAGACGTCATAAGCGAACTAATGACAAGGGCGCTGAAAAAACTCAACCAATGGGCAAAAGCCTGTGGGTTGGGCATAAACCCAAGCAAAACGGAACTTATGCTCTTCACAAAGAGGACAAAGATCCCCAGATTTAGTAAACCGAAGATAGACGGTACAGAGCTAGAGCTATCACAACAAGCCAAGTATCTGGGAGTGATACTGGATACGAAGCTTCTATGGAAACAAAACATCAACGAAAGAATGAAGAAAGCAAGCATAGCTTTCTATTCCTGTAGGAAGATGTTCGGAAAAAACTGGGGCATAAACCCCAAGACAATACTATGGCTCTACACAGCGGTTGTAAGACCCATGCTCACATACGGTGCACTAGTATGGTGGCCTGCACTAACTAGGGCATACAACATCCAGAAACTCACAAGGATAAAGAGATCGGCATGTGCTGGTGCCACGGGAGCACTAAGATCGCGCCCCGCAGCAGCGCTGAATGCCATTCTAAACATAATGCCGATAGAACACTTCATCAGGAACACAGCAGCCCAAAGCGCGGTACGACTGAAGGCAAGCCAGAGCTGGAAGAAATACCACACCGGGCACTGCAAGATCCTGAACGAAATAAACAATCGGCTAACAGAAAATACTGATTACATGACAACCGAAATGAGATTCGGCAATGCATACATCACAACATACCCCACAAGGGAAGAGTGGAGAAGAGGGAGTGTAACCGAGCCAGATGAGGTATCACTCTACACCGACGGTTCAAAAATGAGCGGCGGGGTAGGGCCGGAATCTTTGCCGAAACCTGGGGGATAGAAGAGTCCTTCCCCCTCCCAGGGTCAGCAATAGTGTTCCAGGCGGAGGTTCTCGGGATATTGAAAGCAGCTGAACTTTCATTGGACCGAGACCTCCGGAATACCAAGGTAAGGATATACTCGGATAGCCAAGCGGCCATCAAATCTCTCGCAACAGCCAAGACCAAAATTAGTGGCCAAATGCAAGGAGGCACTAAACATACTATCGAAAAACAACAGGGTACAGATAACCTGGGTACCCGGACATAATGACATCCCCGGCAACGAAAAAGCCGATGAACTGGCCAGGAAAGGGTCAGAAGAAATCACACTAACAACAGATATCCAAGTATCTCTGAACACGGTGCAAGCTGAAATTCACGACCACTTCAAATCATTCGCCAGCAAGGAATGGTCGTTGAAAGCTGAACACAGAAGATCGAAACTATGCTGGCCTGAATTCAACAGGAGAAGGACAGCGGATCTGGTCTCCAAAAGTAAATCGGATATTAGGAGGATAACGGCAGCCATCACCGGCCACTGGCCAATAGGCACGCATGCCTGTACGCATGCCTACCCTACAACCCACACTGCAGAAGCTGCAACGAACCGGACGAGCAGGAGACACCGGAGCACCTACTGTGTCACTGCCCGGCATTCAACCAGATAAGAGCGCGTCACTTCGGAGCACACCAGGGAAAGTGGGAAGGCAGACAGTGAATGCCATCCTAGCGTACCTGAATGACACGGGCTGGTACTGAAGGGAAACGCGGAATACCACCAAATCGAGGGTGTGGTTCAAAACGGAGCTAAGCTATAATTGGAGGTTACTTAGCCAAGAGTAACCTCACCACTTGCACCTACCTACCTACCACTTCAGCTACTTAACCAATTTTTAAGTTAATCTTAACCACTTAGATAAGAGTGCTCTAAGTGCTTTTGGCCACAACCTCCCTCACCCATTCTTCAACGGAATGCCAAAAACATAAGAGGGAACATCTCAATTACGGTTTCTTAGCAGGCATCTAACAAATCATCAATCGGTCAATGATGTTCGGAGGCTCTCAGTATCAGTCTCACCTTCGCATTCCAGCGAATTTGAGATTTTTAACACCTCTTTAACGCCTCAACGTTTTGCAACCACAGACACAGTCACAGAAACAGTCTCAGCCACAAACATAACAATAAGAATAACCCGCTTCCGACAATCTCTCCTCTCCATTTCGCACGCATGGGCCAACGCAATTACTTGTGGTTCGATGGAAACTCCTCCTTCTCCCTGGGATCCACTGGTGGCCATCTGACAGACATGCAAATGATGACATTGGTGGCTACTACAACAGCGCCTCCGGCGAGCGGCCATATCGAGGAGACGGCCGGACCACGTGGGTGAGTAATGAGTCAAAGACGCCCAGACCACTCCGAGTGGGCAAAGTGCAGTGATGCACTGGAGAAAACGAAGTTTTCAGTCAAGCTTTTGTAAGTGCATTTTTTATATTTAAC
This sequence comes from Drosophila aff. chauvacae BK-2020, assembly GCA_018903765.1. NCBI lineage: Eukaryota > Metazoa > Arthropoda > Insecta > Diptera > Drosophilidae > Drosophila > Drosophila aff. chauvacae BK-2020. Next base: position 167,525 of record JAEIGO010000787.1, on the reverse strand, counting down.
TGAAAAATTTATTTTTTGTTAATTAAAAAGTGTAACTGAAAAGTAATTCTGAATGAGGATAGTGCGATAATTTCTAGAAAGGATATATGTATATTGATGTGCAACCCTGCAAAAACAAGACTGACCATCTCTAGATACCTTAGATTATTACCTCAAGAACTTTCTTGGTCACACTGGCAAGTTACTAGGTTCATTCCAAGAACGATAGAATACAAGATTGCGCAAAGACGAAGAGAACAATTTTTCGTTCTGCGCATCTAGGTCACAGAGCACTGGTACCAATGAAATGTTGTTGTGTCTATTGCCTTATAAGACAATATCCAGTATTTTGTGACGTCAGAAACGTTATGCACGAATAACGGACCTGCGCTTTGCGCAATCTTGTATTCTATCGTTCTTGGGTTCATTCGTTCTCCAAGCTCAGTGGAAGCAACTAGTTCCTACTTTTTATTTTGTTTTTTTCTTGGACTAATTAATTTTATTTTTTTCTTCGGTGGTTTTATTTGTTACGTTTTTTTTTATGTTCCTGTTCTGCTTAATTTATTTATTTGAAATAAATTTGTATCGCCTGTGGGCTACAAATTGCTTCATCTCAGAAGATACTAGACGGTAATTTGTTTGAGTTCCTCTTGCTAGCTTCTACACTCGCTTATGGAAAGCAGGCAAGAAGGGCACCAAAGATGATTTGTCCATCCCCTATGGCAGAGTCATATTTATTTATTACTAGCTGTACCCTGCCACGCTTCGCTGTGGCATAATGAGGTTGTAGGCATATCGAATGAGAAAGAGAACAAAACATACGTGTTCAATACTTTTAATTTTGTAAAACCTGTGGATATACAATATTTTTGGTTTCTCCATTCTTAGCGTAAATGTACAGGCTATCAGGTTTACCAACACGGGAACACTCAACATACAATTGCCCGTGAGAAAAGCAATCCGCATCTAAATCTAAACCGCACAATTCCAAAGATTGACCTTGAGCTTTATTGATGGTGATTGCAAATGCCAATCGAATGGGAAACTGCAATCTTTTAAATGAAATGGATGTATCCGTCGGAATCATGGGAATCCTAGGAATGAGGACATCTTCACCTTTGAAAGGCCCCGTCAATATTGTTGCTTCCACCACGTTGTTCATCATCTTCTTGACTGCAAGTCGCGTACCGTTGCAAAGTTTTGGCTGATTAATATTCCGCAGCATGATAATTGACACACCTATTTTTAGTTAGGCATTCCAGGCAGATCAAGCGAATTCAAAAATTCTGTTGGGTAATTTACCGCTTCATCCGCTTCCACAACAGTGTCTATTGACTTATATGTAACTTCCTCAGTTTCTATGCTAGATTGAATTACATAATTAAGTTGATGAACGTCTTTGTTCTTGGCGGCCAGGATAGCTCGTTCACTGAGCCAATCATGATTTTTATAATTACTTCGAATATTCGGAAATAATTTTTGAATTAGTTCTTCTTTCGACGTTACTAATTTACAAAAAGTGTTGGGTAATGAAATTTTTCTTGAAATCTCGTTGACTGGGATCTTTCCGTTCCCGATGTCCAGTAATTGTCGTGAGAATTCCTCGGCTGATTCATCGTTCTGCAACTGGACACGCATATTGGTCGTCAACTGCAATGGGCGAACATATCGCCACAATGTTGAATATTTGAGGCAAGCATTTATTTCATCCGCTGGTGTCGATCTAGAAATTACAGGCAACGGTTGTCTGAAATCTCCTGCAAGCAATATCAATGCATTCCCGAATGGTTGAACGTTCCTACGCAAATCCCGCAATGTTCGATCAAGAGCCTCCAGTGATTTTTTGTGTGCCATCGTGCATTCATCCCACACAATGAGTTTACATGTCTGTAATACTTTTCCCATACCTGATGCTCTGGATGCTATAAAATCAATTTTATTCGCGACCACGGGTAAAATATTGATATAAAAAGTATCTGATGTTCTTGCTGACACCTTACTTTATATTGTCTCAAAATTTGGGCTCTAACAGTTCAGAACTTTTCGAATGCATAGGGTTCGGATACACCAACAGAGCATTTTTATATATATAGACTAGCGGCCCAGGCGAACTTTGTCTCGCCCCTTATTGTTGTTTTATATAGTTATAGAGTGATAATAATACTCAGATAATTCAATTCAATTAAATTCTAGCTTCAATATCAGGTAGTTGCACCTTCCCAGACGCGCAACACATCCCGGCTGGTTCATTTGTGAATTTGAGAGCATGACAATGCGGTCATTCCTTGTCCATAGCACCAATTATAACTTTTGAATGAAAATAATTTTCAATATCGGGCTCATACCGGAATGCAAGACGCACGCTGGATCTGTTCCTCTGCTCTTTCATCTCTTCTGCTTCGAAATATTCTAGCTGACCCGGTGAACTTCGTCCCACCAGCACTGTAAATATAACTAATTGAATCACTTTAAATCATGAATCTACTTTTCAAAAGAAACACACAGGTCGGCCACAGAAACCTCTTCCAGAAACCTCTTCCGTTCCAAAGACCAAAAAAATAATACCGAATTGCCACAGCACTGTAAATATAACTAATTGAATCACTTTAAATCATGAATCTACTTTCCAAAAGAAACTCACACGTCGGCCACAGAAACCTCTTCCTTTCCAAAAACCAAAAAAATAATACCGAATTGCCACAGCACTGCCACATAAATATTATTTGGGTATTTCAAAATACAAAACTTGACGTAAATTTCATGGCTACCACATCCATAGATTCAAAATTTCTAATCTTATAGTCAGCAGGCAGCTATAAAATCAATTTTATTCGCGACCACGGGTAAAATATTGATATAAAAAGTATCTGATGTTCTTGCTGACACCTTACTTTATATTGTCTCAAAATTTGGGCTCTAACAGTTCAGAACTTTTCGAATGCATAGGGTCCGGATACACCAACAGAGCATTTTTATATATATAGATTTTGTTTATTTAATTTACTCGACACATTTTTTTTTACCTGTAGTCTTAGGACTGCTTATTATACGCTAATTTTGTTTGTTTCTCGGGCAAGTTTTTACACTCTTTTCGCTTATGAAAATCAGGCAGAAAAGGTGGCACCACAAGATAATTTATCTATCCCTTATGGCAGAGTCATATTTATTTATTATTTTATTTATTAGTATTAGAGGGTGACAGGTATGCGCTAAAGTCGTTGACGAGTAACCGGTCGTTCAAGTATTGCCATGAAGATTTACGAAAAATGCCGGATGCGGAAATGCCTAGTGAGTTAAATGAGAATATAGAGAAATAGCTGAAATATAGAAATAGTTGAATGAAGAGAAAATCCCGCCAATGAGTTCTTTTGTGATCGAGAGATATTCGTCTAGGTGAGACGATGAATTGCGAGTTATCCGTCTATGTGAGGCGATGAATTGTGAGTTATCCGTCGAGTTGAGACGATGAATAAGTCGCGAGACGAAGAGATATCTGTGTCACCTGTTGCTTGTAACAAGAGAGATCCGTCCAGGAGAGACGATGTTGAGAATATGAAAAGTGGATGGTAAGGTGGAAACACCGCATATGTTTAATAAATGAAGTGTGGACTTTTAGTTATAGCAAAAATCTTATATATATGCATATAAGTTAGAAACGATAAATGTATCGAAATGTATGTACTTATGACTCTTCCTCTTTTTCTTCACTTCCGTTTCGACATTGGCGCTTATTACAAGTATTGAAAGGCTATATCTATCTGCAACGAATTATACATGTGTTTTTACTGTGGTGTATGGAAGTTTGTATCATATTCTTCAAAAGGAGCTGTGAACAATATTGTTGAGAATATGAAAAATGGATGGTAAAGTGGAAACACCGCATATGTTTAATAAATGAAGTGAGAACTTTTAGTTATAGCAAAAATCGTATATATATGCATATAAGTTAGAAACGATAAATGTATCGAAATGTATGTACTTATGACTCTTCCTCTTTTTCTTCACTTCCGTTTCGACATTGGCGCTTATTACAAGTATTGAAAGGCTATATCTATCTGCAACGAATTATACATGTGTTTTTACTGTGGTGTATGGAAGTTTGTATCATATTCTTCAAAAGGAGCTGCGAACAATATATTTCTTTGAAATATTTTGTTATTTTTCAATAAATATATTTCTTTGAAATATTTTGTTATTTTTCAATAGGTTATGGGCCCAGTTCCCATCTGAATATAAGTATAATTTTTGATTCTAAAAATTATCATGGAAAAATGAAAGAGGAATATTAAACCGTTTGACGGTGAGAAATATGGAATTTGGAAGTTCCGAGTAAGAGCGCTTTTAAGCGAAAATGATTCAATTAAAGTAATAGATGAAAATGGCGATGTAACTACTGAAGAATGGAAAAGACTTGAAAAACTGGCCAAGAATACGATCATTGAATATTTAAGTGATTCTTTTTTGAGTTTTGTCTCTAGTAAGTGTAGTGCTAAAGAAATGTTTCATAATCTAAACTCGATATATGAACGTAAAAGTTTAGCTACACAGTTGTCCATACGAAAACAGTTACTTTCGCTTAAACTAAAAGGTGATGTAGATTTGATAAATCATTTTAATATATTTGACGATCTTATAACTGAACTAATGGCATCGGGTGCTGAAATAGATGAAATGGACAAAGTTAGTCATTTACTACTCTCATTACCTATTTCTTATGGTGGCGTCATTACTGCCATCGAAACGCTTGCTGAAGAAAATTTGACTTTAGCTTTCGTTAGAAATAGACTGCTTGATTATGAAATTAAATTGAAGCAAAAATCTAAGGATACAAGTTTAAAAGTACTGCAAGCTGTAAATAAAATAAATAATATTCATACAACAAAAGAATAATATTTTTAAAAAGAAAAACCAAAGATCTCAGGATAAAAATCTATTTAAATCAAGACCCAAATTCAATAAAATGAAGTGCTTTTATTGTGGCAAACTAGGACACTTGAAAAAGGATAAAGAAAATGAAAATAATTCAGAAAAACAAGCAAGATTGGCTCGAGTACAAAATGAAACAGAGAGATCCGGATTTGCATTTATGCTCAAGCGTCACAATATGAAAAGTGATGCAAATATACATTTTTATATACATTATTACTCTCGAATGTTTGCCAACTTAAACCACCAATAAAGATTGCTGTTGCAAAGTCAAATGAATTTATAATTGCAACCAAGAAGGGAACAGTCAAATTAAAAACTGATTCTATGGTTGATGTTACCCTAAACGACATTTTATTCTGTCCTGATGTATCACAAAACCTTATATCTGTCAAAAGAATGCAGGATGCTGGCTTTACTATTGTATTTCATCCAGGAGGTGTGTTAGTAAATAAAGAAGAAGTTAATATAATGAATGCACAGTTTGTTGATAATGTACCTACTGTGAGATTTACAATATTTAAGACAGCATATGTTTCAAATAAAATAAACTATAATATATGGCATGAGAGGTTAGGGCATATTAGTCAAAATAAATTTATTGAAATTAAGAATAAAGATTTATTTGAAGATACTAAAATATTAAATAATGTTAGTCCAAATAACGATTTATGCGAAGCATGCATAAAAGGAAAACAAAGTAGACTTCGTTTTGAAAAGGCTAAAAATAAAGATCATATAGATAGGCCATTGTTTATAATACATTCTGATGTCTGTGGTCCGATATCTCCTTCAACAATAGATAAAATGAATTACTATATTTTTTTATAGATCAATACACACATTATTGTGTAACATATTTGTTAAGTCATAAGTCTGATATCTTTACTGCCTTTAAGGATTTTATATTAAAAGTGAAGCACATTTCAATTTGAAAGTAGTTAATCTGTATATAGATAATGGGAGGGAATATTTATCAAATGAAATGCGAGAATTTTGTGTCGAAAAGGCATCAGCTACCATTTAACAGTTCCACACACACCTCAACAAAATGGTGTATCCGAAAGGATGATAAGGTCTATAACGGAAAAAGCTCGTGCTTCAGTTATAGGAGCCAAATTAAAGAAAAGTTTCTGGGGCGAAGCTGTACTAACGGCTACGTATTTTGTTAGCAGGGATGGTATAAGTACCATCCACCATCCCATTTAGCATTTAGTATTTAGCAGTCAGAATGTAGTACTTAGTAATTAGTATTTAGTATTTAAGTGAGACGAAGGAGTAGGGATTATCGGATGAAGAGAAGACGGCCACTCTGCGATCGACGACGAATAAGAAATATTGGCGCAACTTGTATGTAAGTTAACTCCAAAAGAATTCGTAGCAAGCGAAAGCTCGCACGCGCTTCCGGCCATGCACCTGCAATAGCCGAGAATTGCAAAGCTCAGCGTCTGGAGCGTTTCCCGTGGGAACGCTGACGGGAGCCAATGGCACCGACGCCGGCAGAGGCAGCGACGAAGTTAGCACCGACGCAGGCAGAGGCAGCGACGGAGCTGGGGGGTATAAATACCACCCAAACTTGTAAATTAACTTTAGTTCGAATTTTTGTAAACAACAAAGACGGACCTTTGGTCCCAATAAAAAATACACATTTTTACAATCAAACAAAGTATTCTTACTTAACTGGCGCCCAACGTTAAAAGGATCCTGCCGCAAAAATAAATCCTTCGTCGTAACAAAAAACCGTTAAGTGCACCCCATAGGCTGCCCCGGCTACGCTACACGAAATCGCCGCGAAAAAAATCCTTCGTCGTAACAAAAAAACCTTTAAGAGCACCCCATAGGCTGCCCCGGCTACGTTACACGAAATCGCGAAAAATAAAAACCTATAAGAACACCCCATAGGCTGCCCCGGTTCAAATAAAAACAACAAATCTGTAAGTGCACCCAATTGGCTGCCAAGATCACCGCGAACGGATCCTGCAAAGAAAAGAACTCACATCGGTCTGGAGGCTATCGCCGCAGACAACTGAACGGGAGTGTTACGAAGGTACCCCAGTAGCCCCAGGAGCAAAAAGGAAGAATACCAAATAACCGGTCCAGGATGTATTTTATACTGTAAGTTAATTAAGTGTAGAGATTAAAAAAAAAAACCTATACGGAAAATATTGTGAAAATAATAAAAGAATTCTTATCCCGAAAGCATACAAAATCCATACAAGGAACACTTTAAAATCATAAAATATTTTGAACAAGATTACACAGAAAAATATTTGAAAATATAAAATATTTTGTTTTACAAAATTACACAGAAAAAATATTTGAAACAAAAAAAAAAAAAATCAAAATCTATATGAAAAATACCTTGAAAAAATAAAATATGTTTTAACAAAATTACACAGAAAAAACATTTGAAAAACATACCTTGAAAATATAAAATATTTTTTTATTTACAAAATTTGAGTTTTGTCTCTAGTAAGTGTAGTGCTAAAGAAATGTTTCATAATCTAAACTCGATATATGAACGTAAAAGTTTAGCTACACAGTTGTCCATACGAAAACAGTTACTTTCGCTTAAACTAAAAGGTGATGTAGATTTGATAAATCATTTTAATATATTTGACGATCTTATAACTGAACTAATGGCATCGGGTGCTGAAATAGATGAAATGGACAAAGTTAGTCATTTACTACTCTCATTACCTATTTCTTATGGTGGCGTCATTACTGCCATCGAAACGCTTGCTGAAGAAAATTTGACTTTAGCTTTCGTTAGAAATAGACTGCTTGATTATGAAATTAAATTGAAGCAAAAATCTAAGGATACAAGTTTAAAAGTACTGCAAGCTGTAAATAAAATAAATAATATTCATACAACAAAAGAATAATATTTTTAAAAAGAAAAACCAAAGATCTCAGGATAAAAATCTATTTAAATCAAGACCCAAATTCAATAAAATGAAGTGCTTTTATTGTGGCAAACTAGGACACTTGAAAAAGGATAAAGAAAATGAAAATAATTCAGAAAAACAAGCAAGATTGGCTCGAGTACAAAATGAAACAGAGAGATCCGGATTTGCATTTATGCTCAAGCGTCACAATATGAAAAGTGATGCAAATATACATTTTTATATACATTATTACTCTCGAATGTTTGCCAACTTAAACCACCAATAAAGATTGCTGTTGCAAAGTCAAATGAATTTATAATTGCAACCAAGAAGGGAACAGTCAAATTAAAAACTGATTCTATGGTTGATGTTACCCTAAACGACATTTTATTCTGTCCTGATGTATCACAAAACCTTATATCTGTCAAAAGAATGCAGGATGCTGGCTTTACTATTGTATTTCATCCAGGAGGTGTGTTAGTAAATAAAGAAGAAGTTAATATAATGAATGCACAGTTTGTTGATAATGTACCTACTGTGAGATTTACAATATTTAAGACAGCATATGTTTCAAATAAAATAAACTATAATATATGGCATGAGAGGTTAGGGCATATTAGTCAAAATAAATTTATTGAAATTAAGAATAAAGATTTATTTGAAGATACTAAAATATTAAATAATGTTAGTCCAAATAACGATTTATGCGAAGCATGCATAAAAGGAAAACAAAGTAGACTTCGTTTTGAAAAGGCTAAAAATAAAGATCATATAGATAGGCCATTGTTTATAATACATTCTGATGTCTGTGGTCCGATATCTCCTTCAACAATAGATAAAATGAATTACTATATTTTTTTTATAGATCAATACACACATTATTGTGTAACATATTTGTTAAGTCATAAGTCTGATATCTTTACTGCCTTTAAGGATTTTATATTAAAAAGTGAAGCACATTTCAATTTGAAAGTAGTTAATCTGTATATAGATAATGGGAGGGAATATTTATCAAATGAAATGCGAGAATTTTGTGTCGAAAAAGGCATCAGCTACCATTTAACAGTTCCACACACACCTCAACAAAATGGTGTATCCGAAAGGATGATAAGGTCTATAACGGAAAAAGCTCGTGCTTCAGTTATAGGAGCCAAATTAAAGAAAAGTTTCTGGGGCGAAGCTGTACTAACGGCTACGTATTTTGTTAGCAGGGATGGTATAAGTACCATCCACCATCCCATTTAGCATTTAGTATTTAGCAGTCAGAATGTAGTACTTAGTAATTAGTATTTAGTATTTAAGTGAGATGAAGGAGTAGGGATTATCGGATGAAGAGAAGACGGCCACTCTGCGATCGACGACGAATAAGAAATATTGGCGCAACTTGTATGTAAGTTAACTCCAAAAGAATTCGTAGCAAGCGAAAGCTCGCACGCGCATCCGGCCATGCACCTGCAATAGCCGATAATTGCAAAGCTCAGCGTCTGGAGCGTTTCTCGTGGGAACGCTGACGGGAGCCAATGGCACCGACGCCGGCAGAGGCAGCGACGAAGTTAGCACCGACGCAGGCAGAGGCAGCGACGGAGCTGGGGGGTATAAATACCACCCAAACTTGTAAATTAACTTTAGTTCGAATTTTTGTAAACAACAAAGACGGACCTTTGGTCCCAATAAAAAATACACATTTTTACAATCAAACAAAGTATTCTTACTTAACTGGCGCCCAACGTTAAAAGGATCCTGCCGCAAAAATAAATCCTTCGTCGTAACAAAAAACCGTTAAGTGCACCCCATAGGCTGCCCCGGCTACGCTACACGAAATCGCCGCGAAAAAAAATCCTTCGTCGTAACAAAAAAACCTTTAAGAGCATAGGCTGCCCCGGCTACGTTACACGAAATCGCGAAAAAATAAAAACCTATAAGAACACCCCATAGGCTGCCCCGGTTCAAATAAAAACAACAAATCTGTAAGTGCACCCAATTGGCTGCCAAGATCACCGCGAACGGATCCTGCAAAGAAAAGAACTCACATCGGTCTGGAGGCTATCGCCGCAGACAACTGAACGGGAGTGTTACGAAGGTACCCCAGAGTAGCCCCAGGAGCAAAAAGGAAGAATACCAAATAACCGGTCCAGGATGTATTTTATACTGTAAGTTAATTAAGTGTAGAGAAAATTAAAAAAAAACCTATACGGAAAATATTGTGAAAATAATAAAAGAATTCTTATCCCGAAAGCATACAAAATCCATACAAGGAACACTTTAAAATCATAAAATATTTTGAACAAGATTACACAGAAAAATATTTGAAAATATAAAATATTTTGTTTTACAAAATTACACAGAAAAAATATTTGAAACAAAAAAAAAAAATCAAAATCTATATGAAAAATACCTTGAAAAAATAAAATATGTTTTAACAAAATTACACAGAAAAAACATTTGAAAAACATACCTTGAAAATATAAAATATTTTTTTTTTTACAAAATTACACAGAAAAAATATTTGAAAAAAAATACAAAACCTATATGAAAAATACCCTGAAAATATAAAATAAGTTCTAACAAAATTACACAGAAAAAATATTTGAAAAACATACAAAACCTATAAAATATAAAATTTTGTTTGTTTATTCTGAAAACATAAAAAATCTATACGAGAAATACCTTCAGAAAATCTTTACAAAAAAATACAAAAGATAATATTTAACCATGGCAAACCCAAACAACCTAATTAGGCCTGCCCTACTTAATAATAACACAGCCCCCGAAGTAAACCAAGCCCTTAACTTAGCAAATATGCAGACACAAATTCAGGAAATAGTAGAGAGAATTTTGAGCCAAAAATTAAACTCAGAAACTGCACCACTACTTGATCAGACAATCGATATAAACAATGGTAATATGAGTGAATTAGACCGAGTCCCAGATATAGTAAAATGTTTAAGGGAATTTTCAGGCCAAGCAGGAGAATTTAGCTCATGGAGAAAAAGCGTAGAGAGAATATTAAAAATATATTCATCAACAATAGGATCACCCAGATATTACGGAATTCTTAACGTTATCAGGAACAAAATTGTAGGCAACGCAGACTCAGTCCTGGAGTCTTACAATACCCCACTAAATTGGACAGCTATCTCAAAATGTTTGACAGCACACTACGCGGATAAGCGCGATGTGACAACCCTAGAATACCAAATGACCTCGCTGGTACAAGGAAATCAAACCACAGCAGATTTCTACCAGCAAGTTTATACCCACCTATCCCTTATTTTGAACAAAATTGCTTGCATGGAAGTGGGAAAAGAATCAATAGATCTCTTTGCCAAATCCTACAGAGACAAGGCACTTGACACCTTCGTTAGAGGCCTGAACGGCGACTTGCCCAGATTGTTGGGAACCAAAGAACCCGCAGATCTCCCAACAGCACTTCAGCTATGCGAGAAGTTAGAAAACCAAAAATTTAGGACCAACTATGCAAATAATAGCCAAACTTATTCAAGAAAATTCGAAGGCTCTGGTAAAGGACCATCCCTACCGAGGAAATCTGCACAACAATTTTCAAACACAGGTCAACCATTCATTCCACACTTGGCTCATGTTCCACAGACCCCAAGAGTAACCCATTATGTACCACAGCAACAATATGGTGGGCACTACCAACAATACTCTGGTAACTTACCAACACAGCCACCAAGACCATCGGCCCCAAAGCCACAACCTAGGCCAGAGCCTATGGACATTGATAAAAGTATACAGACAAAACAGGTAAACTACATGAACAGACCCAAATTTGGACAACAGGAAAAGAGACCACCACCACAAGGACTAAACGGACTGCCAGACAAAAAACAGAGAAATTTCCATCTAGATACCACTAGCGAGCAACAACAAGCTACAGAATACAACAACGAACCAACAGAAATTGACGAAGCAGCACTTAGTGAATATTATTCAGAAACCCCAGATTTCGAGCAGGAGACAGACGAGGTAGAATATACCGGATTAAATTTTTTAGAGTAGAACCCTCTTCGTTACCCTACTTTCAATCTAAAGCAGGTAATGGAGAGATGATCAAAATTCTGATAGACACCGGATCCAACAAAAATTATATCCAACCAAGATTAGCTAAGAAACCAATCAAAAACAACAAACCCTTTTTCGTTAACTCCGTTGGCGGAGAAGTTCTTATAACACATCATACAATCGCCAATCCTTTCGACCTAAACGATACTTTTGTCAAATTTTACCTACTACCCTCCTTAAAGTCCTTCGATGCTATTATCGGAAACGATACACTGCGCGAAGTAAGAGCTCAGATCAATATGCAAAAGGGGTATATTTCAATACAAGATAAAAAAAGAATTAAAATAAAACAGAAAACCTCACGCGAAGTCAATAAATTAGATATTCAGGTAGAACACGCGACAGAAACCCAGAGAAAACATTTAAGAACCATTTGCTCAAACTTTAAAAATCTTTTTGGGGAACCGGACGAAAAACTGACATACACGACTAGAGTAGAAGCTACCATTAGAAGTACAAACGAGAGCCCAATTTACTCAAGACATTACCCATACCCAGAAGCTCTCAGACCAGAAGTAGAAAAACAAATACAAGAGCTTTTGGCAAACGACATAATTAGACCCTCACGGTCTCCATACAACTCCCCAATATGGATTGTTCCGAAAAAAATGGACGCATCAGGACAGAAAAAACACAGAATGGTAATCGATTATAGGAAACTTAACACAGTTACCATCCCAGACAGATACCCCATACCGGAAATTAACAACGTACTCGCACAACTAGGACAGAATAAGTTTTTCTCCGTCATTGACCTCAAAAGCGGCTTTCACCAAATTCCATTAAGGAAATCAGATATTGAAAAAACGGCATTCTCAGTTAACCAGGGAAAATACGAATTTACCAGACTACCGTTTGGCCTCAAAAATGCCCCTTCAATCTTTCAACGAACACTGGATGACATACTTAGAGAACATATAGGAATCAGGTGTTTCGTATACATCGACGACATCATTATATTTAGCAAAAATGAGGAACACCATCTAGAAGACGTAAAATTAATATTTAATACTCTGGAAGAAGCAAACATGCGTATTCAGCTCGACAAGTGCGAATTCTTCAAAAAAGAGGTTGAATTCCTAGGGTTATTAGTGGCTGATACTGGAATAAAAAAGAATCCCGAAAAAGTCAGGGCCATCGTAGAATTTCCCGAGCCAAAGACCCTCAAAGATCTTCGTTCCTTTTTAGGACTGTCAGGGTTTTACCGTCGCTTCATCAGAGATTATGCTAAACTCGCAAAGCCCCTTACAGCCCTTTTAAGAGGGGAAGAGGGCCGAGGCCGTATTTCGAAAAACGCCTCAAGCAGAACGCTTATCTACCTCGACGAAAACGCTAGGGAAGCATTTAATAAGCTGAAAAAAACTCTTGCTTCCGAAGAAGTCATGCTGGCTTATCCAGATTATAGTAAAGAATTCCAACTGACCACTGATGCTTCAGATTATGCCATAGGAGCTGTATTAGCTCAGGAGGACAAACCAATAATGTTTATTTCTAGAACCTTAAGTAAGGCAGAAAAAAGTTATGCACCGAACAAAAAAGAAATGCTGGCCATAATCTGGTCAATACAAACCCTTCGAAATTTTTTGTACGGTCCAACCAAAATAAAGATATTCACAGATCACGAGTCTCTCACATACCCAACCCAACTAATCCAAAAAGCCGTAACGACCAAATGAAAAGATGGAAAGCAATTTTAGAAGAATACACCCATGAACTTTTGCACAAACCTGGCAAGGCAAACGTTGTTGCCGATGCATTGAGTAGACCTCCCTTACAAACGCATGGGGAACTAAACGCAATGACAGAAACCGTGCACAGTAGTTTCAGCTCTCCCGAAAAACTAATACCTATGGCAGAAGAACCAATAAATGTCTTCAAAAATCAAATACTGCTATCTTTGGGAAAAAAATCCTACAAATTCGAAATGGTTTTTCCAACATATCACAGACACACTATCACAGAACCAATATTCAATTCAGAAAACTTGCAAGAAATTCTAAAAGAAAGGCTAAATCCTTCCCTCATAAATGGAATCTATACCGACGAGAAAACCTTAGGGAAGCTTCAAGAAATTTATCCACTTTTTAACAATTACAAAACTAGATTTTCCAATAAAATGGTTACAGACCAGACAGACGAAACTGACCAAGAAAACGCAATCATATTGGAACATAGGAGAGCACACCGCAATAGCAGCGAAAACAAACAGCAGCTTTTAGAAAAAGTATATTTCCCACAAATGAGAGCTAAAATATTAAAAGTAACGAAGGAATGTCAGACATGCAAAGAACAAAAATACGAACGACACCCAAACAAACCAGAGCTACAGAGCACACCAATACCACAATACCCAGGGCAAATTATTCACGTCGACTTTTACCTTACATGTAAACAAGTAGTCCTCACAGCAATAGATAAATTTTCCAAATTCGCGCAGGCTAAAATAGTCAACTCTCGAGCAACCCAAGACATTAAACAACCCCTGAAAGAAACACTAATAAACTTCGGTATTCCAGAAATAGTAATAATAGATAACGAAAAATCCCTTGGATCAGGTCCCATAATGCGGATGCTGCAAGACCAGTTCAATATAAAGGTTTATAAAGCACCACCCTACAATAGCTCAGCCAACGGTCAGATCGAACGCTTTCATTAAACTCTTTCAGAAATCATTAGATGCCAAAAGAAAGATTACATAGTTCATTAAACGACCTTATAGAGAGATCAGTTGTCAAATATAATTATTCAATACACTCAACCACAAACCGGAAACCGGTCGATTTATTCTTTGGCAGAAAGGTGTCACTTGACCCTAAACTACTCCAGACAGAGAGACAGAAAATTACGGACAAAATTAAGCTCACACAAGAAAAAGATTTAGCTTATCATAATAAAAGTAAAGATCAGATAAAAAAATATTATCCCGGAAAAGAAATATTCGTGCAAAACAATAAAAGATTAGGCACCAAATTATCAGCTAGATACAAAAAAGAAATTGTCAAGGAAAACAGAAACACTACAGTACTAACAGAAAGCGGGAGAATAATTTACAAAAAACTCATTCGAAATTAAACACCCTCATTACCCTCCTAAACGTTCAACTCCCGCATAGAGCGGACGTGGTCTCGCGCGAGCTCCGGGAAAACAATTTAAAATAGTGGATGAAATAGTGGAAACTTAAAGAATATTATACTGTATCAGTCAAAACAGTGAGAAAAGTCGCTAACAATTAAAAAACAAAGAAAAATATAATCATAACTAGTGTTATGATTAATACAAGTGCTTATTTAATTTAAACAAATAAGTGCCACGCATTACAAGCTCAAAAAATGAGCAGCGATCAAAAGAATGAGCGTAGAAGCTCCGTCAACCCAAGAAATGCTTGCTACTCTTATTTCTCAACTCGCGATATAGATCAAAATCAGAAATCGACAAAGAGCAACTCGACTCTACTGACCGTCGACAGCAAGAGAGCCAGCTCATGCTCACCCTCTCTGCTCACCCCAACTCCCGCATCTTGGAGTTACCAATGCCAAACCCCACCACCGCCGGCTTCGCTGAATGAAGCTCCAACAACAAGCAGTGCTACAATTACTGCAGTCGCAGCAAAATCACCACCAATAATTAAACCAACTACCAATATTGCGAGTTCGGTCCCAACGGCTGCAGAACAAAATAAAATGCCAACAAAAACAGTTAGCTCCGATAAGCAACAAGCGGTCCCGGCTATACAGACCGGTATGGACCGCTACATCCAGATTAAGCGCAAGCTTAGTCCACTCAACACGGTTGGTAACAAACCAAAGATCAACCGAACCAACAAAAGCACCGACCAAACGAGGAGCTCCAATGAAAACCGTTACTCCATCTTAGCAGAGGATGACAACAACCAACCAGAGTTGGGGCAGGAGACCCAAAGGAAACCTAAGCCCCCACCTATTTACATAAGAGAAAAAAGTTCAAGCGCCCTGGTCAACAAAATTGTTGCGCTGGTCGGGGACGAGAATTTCCATGTAGTTCCGCTTATTAAAGGGAACATACACGAAACAAAGGTTCAAACGAAGTCCGAAGAACACTTCCGAGCTGTGTCTAAGTACCTAGAAGACACAAAAAAGAACTTTTACACCTATCAACTAAAAAGCAGCAAGGGACTGCAAGTTGTGCTAAAAGGTATAGAACCTGACGTCACCCCCTCTGAAATTCAAGAAGCCCTTAAGGCCAGGGGCTTCTGTGCCAAAAATGTTAGCAATATTGTTAACAGAAACAAAAAACCTCAACCACTTTTCAAGGTCCAGCTTGAACCTTAAAGAAAAACGAAGTGCACCCGATCTACAAGCTGCAGCTCTTACTGCACCGAAGAATCACCGTGGAAGAACCGCACAAACGCAACGGCCCTGTTCAATGCACAAACTGCCAAGAGTATGGACACACCAAGACATACTGCACACTTCGGACGGTCTGCGTAGTCTGCGGAGACTTCCACAACTCCGTAAACTGCCCCGCAAACAAAGAAGACCCCCAAATGAAAAAATGTGGCAACTGTGGAGGAAACCATACGGCAAACTACAGAGGCTGTGCGGTCTACAAGGAGCTGAAGAGTCGCATGCGACGAGCGACAGCTACGCACCAACAACATACACAAAATGTGTATTACAACTCAAAAAGTACGCCAGACGTATTTTCCGCCAAGGCAGCCAGATCATCATTTGGGCAGCTAAATACAACCAAGGGAATCTCCTACGCCGAAGCACTAAGAACGGGCATGGAAAATCCACCCCAGCCTCACCCAGAAAATGCTCAGCAGGTTCCAGGGCAGCCGCAAAGCAAATTGGAATCTATGATGTTCACCATGCAACAAAGTATGATGGAACTTATGTCATGAAAACAACCATGCAAACCCTTGTTCAGAACCAGAACATGGTAATTCAGCTGCTTGTAGCACAACAGTCCAAAAAATAAATGACTAACCTACGTATATCCATGTGGAATGCCAACGGCATTTCACGGCATAAACTTGAAATAACTCAATTCCTAAACGTAAATCACAAGGAATCACAGGGAGATATAACTTCCATATAAGAGGTTATACCTTTTACCGCACAGATCATCCGGATGGCAAGGCACACGGCGGAACGGGCATCTTAATCAGAGAACGCATCAAACACCACTTTCATCAAAGGTTTGCAAAAAATTACCTGCAAGCCACGTCCATAAAAGTGAACTCAGGAAACGGAAACCTTTGCATTGCCGCTGTCTACTGCCCACCTCGATTTAATATCTCTGAAGGCCAATTCATGGACTTCTACAACACTCTGGGGGATCGCTTCATAGCAGCAGGAGACTACAACGCCAAACACACGCACTGGGGATCACGCCTCCTGACTCCCAAGGGAAGGCAACTGTATAATGCACTTATAAAGGTGAGCAATAAACTGGTCTACGTTTCTCCTGGTAGCCCCACATATTGGCCTGCAGACCCAAAAAAGATCCCAGATCTAATTGATTTCGCGGTAACAAAAAATATCCCACGCAATCTAATAAGCGCCATAGCACTACCGGATCTCTCATCTTACCACTCGCCTTTGTTGTTCGCCAGAAATTGCGGACCACCCCTACAGGCTGACGTCGCACAACACTAACTGGATGAAATACAGAAAGTATGTGAGTTCCCACATTGAGCTAACTCCCCAACTAAATATCGAAGCGGACATCGACTGCCCCTCCTCCGCCCTGGAAGAGGTACTCGTCACAGCAGCCAGGATCTCAACCCCTATACGGAAAGATGGGGAATTTAAGAAGTTCAAAACCAACCGGCAAATCGAAAAGCTGGTTCAGGAAAAGAGGCGTCTGCGACGAGCGTGGCAAACCAGCAGATCGCCATGCTCAAAGCAACGTCTTACTGAAGCCACCCGCAATCTAAACCGGGCCCTGAAGCAAGAAGGTGAAAATGAACAACTTAAACAACTAGTACAAAGCATCCATTGTGGAGGGCTCACCCAAATCTAAGCTCTCCAATTCAAACCGTCACCCCTATAAGGAATTCCTCAGGGTGCTGGGCCCGCAGCGACAAAGATAGAGCCGAATCATTTGCCTTACATCTCAGAGGCGTCTTCCAGCCGAACCCCGCAGCTAATGATTATGTTCCTCCGCAAATCCACCTCGAAACTGAATCCACGCCAGCTGCATTTCAGCCGAACGAGATCACAAAAGTCATCAGGGAGCTAAAACCAAAAAAGGCTCCAGGCGGTGACCTAATAACTACAAAAATGATAATGGAACTTCCGTAAACTCTTCAATGGAATCATAAGTCTCGGCTACTATCCAAGGAAATGGAAAAAATCAATTATTATAATGATACCGAAGCCCGGAAAAGATCACACGATTCCGTCATCTTACAGACCAATAAGTTTATTATCATGCTTGTCCAAATTATTCGAAAAATGCCTTCTAACGCGCATAATACCATATATGGGAGCCCACAACATTATCCCAGCCCATCAATTTGGCTTCAGAGAAAAACACGGAACTATATAGCAAGTAAACAGAATAACATCAGAAATTCGCACAGCCTTCGAACATAGGGAATATTGCAGCGCGATATTCCTCGACGTATCTCAAGCATTCGACCGCGTCTGGCTCAAAGGTCTCATGCATAAAATTAAAACACACTTGCCCGGGTACACTCATAAACTCCTCGAATCCTACCTCTACAATAGAGCCTTCGCAGTAAGATGTAACACAACAATTTCCGACAGCTACACTATCGAAGCTGGGGTCCCACAAGGTAGCGCACTTGGGCCAACTTTATTCGTCCTCTATACAGCAGATATTCCCACGAGTGACCGACTAACAACATCCACCTTCGCCGACGACACTGCGATCCTTAGCCGCTCCAGATGCCCAGTCCGTGCTACAACCCAACTCGCCAACCACCTCTTGGTAGTCGAGAAGTGGCTATCTGACTGGCGTATTAAAATAAACGAACAAAAGTGTAAACACATAACGTTTACCCTTAACAGACAAACTTGCCCTCCGCTCTGTATGAATAGCACGCAGATACCCCAAGTTAATGAAGTAACGTATCTCGGCATCCACCTCGACAGACGTCTAACATGGCGTAGACATATTGTAACGACCCTCTTTCGGGCTGCGTGGCTTCGCTCGCCGGGGTCGTGAGTTACACAAAATTTGTGCGTGCCGCTTCCTTGAATCCCACAAATACCCAATAAGAAGAGAGGTGGAAGTTCGGTTTTGTATTGATTTATTTATTACGTTCGGTCTTTTCCTGGAATAGTAGCGACTTCGCGGCTGGCGCGGTCGGCTTGTGGATACCCAGTAATGTAGGGTGTGCGACTTCGCGACTGGCGCGGTCGGCTTGTGGATACCCTGTAATGTAGGGTGTGCGACTTCGCGACTGGCGCGGTCGGCTTGTGGATACCCTGTAATGTAGGGTGTGCGACTACGCGACTGGCGCGGTCGGCTTGTGGATACCCTATAATGGAGGGTGTGAGACTTCGCGACTGGCGCGGTCGGCTTGTGGATACCCTGTAATGTAGGGTGTGCGACTTCGCGACTGGCGCGGTCGGCTTGTGGATACCCTGTAATGTAGGGTGTGCGACTTCGCGACTGGCGCGGTCGGCTTGTGGATACCCTGTAATGTAGGGTGTGCGACTTCGCGACTGGCGCGGTCGGCTTGTGGATACCCTGTAATGGAGGGTGTGCGACTTCGCGACTGGCGCGGTCGGCTTGTGGATACCCTGTAATGTAGGGTGTGCGACTTCGCGACTGGCGCGGTCGGCTTGTGGATACCCTGTAATGTAGGGTGTGCGACTTCGCGACTGGCGCGGTCGGCTTGTGGTTACCCTGTAATGTCGGGTGTGTTGGGCGAGGCGCGTTCCCAAGTGGGTTGGCCGCGGTTCGGGACGCGACGGTCGAGTCCGGGTGACGGTCGGTCGTACGGACGATCCTATGCCTATGCTCGCACCGTTACTCCTATCCTCCTGATCAAGGTCTGCTAGCAAGAGCTAAACCTTGGCCCATATTCGTCCTGTTACGCTCGGGTTCGGTTCCGGAACCTTACTCCGCTACCCTGTTCCCGTCAAGATCTGCTAGCAAGAGCTAAACCTTGGCCCCTTCCTGAGCTATGGCATGGGTTCGGTTGCAAGAACCTTACCCCGCTACCCTGGTCCACCTCAAGATCCGCTAGCAGGAGCTGAATCTTGGCCCCACGTCTAAGCCAATGTGCATGAGTTCGGCTACAAGAACCTCACTCCGCTCCCCGTCCACATCAAGATCCGCTAGCAGGAGCTGAACCTTGGCCCGTATCTACTTCGGCAACTAAGTGAGCTCGGTTTCAAGAACCTTGCTCCACTACCATTACTACTTGTTCAAACTACTATGAGACTTACCCAGGTGTTGTCAGCTCGGCTGCTCGCCAAAAGTGAACTTGCCCTGAGTTGTGTCTCGCCTTTTATAGGCCGCGATCAGATGTGTTTCCCCGATCGATATCCGATTCTTATCGATAGGCACCAGGGTTGCCATATCGTTGGGTACGGCCGATAACTATCAGCTGTTCAGGGCTGGTGGCCCTATCGGTGCTGGGGTTGCCAGATGTTGCCCTTGTGGTTGGCGTTGCCAGATGGCGGACTATCGCCCTTTTATTTATTATTAATACTCTCAAATAATAATTCAATAATATTCTCAATGATAATAATTCCTAATACTAATGGTAATTAATAATAACAATTCATAATAATGTCGGTAACTAATAACCATTCATAATAATAACAATTAATAATAATTAATAATAATAACAATTAATAATAATTAATAATAATAATAAGGAATGCGGCGCGGGGCGTCGCATCTCCCCCTCCGTTGCCAGATCAAGCCTTCGTGACGCTGGTGAAAACTGCACCGGCTGCATTGATCTTCACGGCGTACAGGATCCCGCCTACCGTCATTTTGAAATTGACCCTTTTTTTTGGCGGTCGCTTCTCCAGCTTGCGGTCCACCTCCTTCTGCACCTCTTCTGGAATCCGCTTGTCGTCCTGCGCCGGTGCCGTTGCCAATGTCTCGTCCTCGTCCGTGTTCAGCTCCAGGATGTCCTCTCGTTCCCTTTCCCAGTCGGCTATTTTCTGTGGCGTTCTCCATGGTGTCTGTTCAGTTTGTTCGTCCCATAACTTTTCCCGTTTTGTTTCGTCTTTGTTTGATCGGTTGTTGTTGCTCGGGGTCCTTGGCCGTTCGGTTGTCGTATCTTGGGTTGCTTGTTTCGTCTCTTTCCGTATCGGCGGTGGTCTCGGTGTCCTGGGATCTCTCGGGGTCGTTTCCTGTGTTTGTGCCGGTTTGGGTGTCGTAGTCCTTTTCTCTGCTGGGGTCGTCACCTTTGTTGTTGTCTTCTCGTTGTCCTTTGTCGATGCCGTGGTTGTTTCCTTCGTTGATGTCTTGCTCGTGCTGATCGTTGCTAGTACTGTTATGTTCCGTGTTGTCGGGGTGTGTGCTATTCTCTTCTTCGTCCTGGGGCCTTGTCCTGCGTCTTCGTCTGGTTGTTGAGGTTGCGCGATCGGTCTCTGGCTTTCCTCCGTTCGTCGTTTCGGCGCCTGTCTCGACACTGGAGTCGCCACTGCGAAGCCTCGCCTTCGCTGCCACGGTCTTGCAATGGTTTCCATCGCCCTCCTCTTCTGGCCTGCGAGCTCCATCGTTCGCCTCCGAAAGGCTTCTCTGGTCTTCTCGAACTTCTGTTCCATTTGTTCTCTGTGGAGTTGTTATGGTGTTGTTAGGACACTGCGTGATAGGCTGTTCTACCCCCCCTGTATACTCCTTCATCTGATTTACGTACGCTCTCTGTACCTTACCGGTCCCTACGTTCTTGACCCTTGCTATGACTGGTGATATCATATCTATGACTTTGAATGGTCCCTCGAACTTCGGTGCGAGCTTGGCGGCGAACTTATCGCACGCTTTTGACAATGGGTGTTGCCGTACCCAGACTCTGTCCCCTTTCTTCGGCCTCCAATCGCGTTTACGAAGGTTGTACGTTCGCGCTTGGTCTTGTGCTGCCTTTTCCATACTCTGTCGCGCCAGCTCCCATGTTTCCTTGATTCGTGTTATTCTTTTCGTCGGGGTTTCTTCTTTCATGGCTGATCCTGTAGTTATTTCGTCGAATAGGTTCCCCGTTGTTATTGGCTCCCTACCATAAGTTAGGTACGCCGGGCTGTACCCTGTTGACTCTGACCTGCTGCTGTTGAAGGCTAACGTTAACTCTGGCAGTACTTCATCCCAACGCTCGTGTCGTTCTCCGGTGAACTGTGCGATCATCGTCTTTATGGTCCTATTTGCTCGTTCAGCCGGGTTCTCTTGTGGTGTATATGGCGCTGTGAATTGTTGGAGTATTCCCCACTTCGCCATCTGTGCTTTGAACTTGTGGCTTGTAAATTGTACCCCGTTGTCCGATATTAATACCTTTGGTGCGCCGGTGCGTGCGAGGATTTTCTCCCTGAATGTTTTTAGTACTGCCTCCATCGTTGCTTTACGTATTGCTGTTAGCTCTACCCATTTGGAGAACTTGACGATGAATACCAGCAACATGTTGTTGCCGTGGCTTGACCTTGGCAAGGGTCCCACAAAGTCTACGCAGATAGTCTCTCCTGGTGCCTCCGCCACTCTTGTCAGCATTTTCCCGGCCGCCTGCCGTTGCGACACCTTGTATTGCTGGCATGTTCTACAGTTGCCGATGTATTGTTTGATCTCTCTATGCATCCCCGGCCAGTAGTACCGATTTTCTATTCGGTGTTTCGTCCTTCGGATTCCTAAGTGACCTGCCGTGGCCGTAGTGTGGTTCTCTTCTAGGACTCGTTTTCTCTGTTCTTTGTTTACGCAGAGCTTCCACGGTTGCGTGTCCTCATCGGCCGCCCAAGACGGTAGGTGTCTATACAGCTTGCCTCCTTCGACGCAATAATCTGGTAAACTGGCTGGGTCCTTTTGGACGGTCAGTATCTTCCCTCGTATCCATTTGTCTTCCTCTATGTCCGCCCTCTGTGCCTCTTCGGTGGGTTGTCTTGATAGGGAGTAGGGTTGTAGCGCCAGTGCCCATCTCGCTACCCGCCCAGACGGGCTTTCGATGGAGTTTAGCCACTTGAGGGCTAGGTGGTCCGTGACTACTATGAAGTGATAGCCTTCCAGGTACATCCTCATCTTGTGAATACCCCAGTGTATTGCCAGGCATTCCTTCTCGGTTGCTGAGTAATTACGTTCCTCCTTCCGCAGCTTTCTGCTCGCGTATGAGATCACGTGTTCCCCTTCCTCGTCCTCCTGGGTCAGTACTGCTCCTAGTCCGCAATCGCTTGCGTCTGTTTGTAGGATGAAAGACCTTCAAAGACCTTCAGGTCTTTGTAAAGTCCGGGCAGGCGAGCACCGGTGCTTCCGTCAGCGCTTTCTTCAGCTCCTCGGCCGCTCTTTCGTGCTCGTCTGTCCAATGGAACTTAGTGTCCTTCCTGATCAGTTCGAACAGCGGCTTTGCGATCTCAGTGAAACCCGGCACGAATTTTCGGTACCACGACGCTACCCCCAGGAATCTGTGCACCTGTTTTGTTGTTGTAGGTCTCGGTAGGTCCCATCCTTAGAGCTCTTCTTCACCCTCCGAGAGCGTCAGATAGGCCTCTGATTGCATCTCGGTGGGTGTCCGCTCATCATCGGATGGCTCCTTTTCGCTGGTAGGCTCCTCTGCGCCGGACATATGCAGACTCGCCAGATCCAGCCCCTCTAGAGAGACCGAGTCCAACTCGGCCTCCACTGCAGCGAGTTCCATGGCCTCAGCCGCCTCGTCCGATGGGACGGAGGGAGCCTCCTTGGCTGCAGCCGTTGAAGTGCCAGGCACATCGTCGGCGTTTGCCTCGGTACCCACCTCCGCCGCCGCAGACTCCTGCTTTTTATGCAGGCGGCATTTCAGCTGGCCGAACCGGTAGCTCACCAGCATGTCTCGCTTTTTGAGGAGTGTAAGTGCCTCCTCATCCAGGCCGAGCAACAGCACCTTGCCGCCCTTCGACTCTAGGTGCCGGATGACACGCCAGGTCCCGGTGAGCAGGCCCTTGTTCTGCTCATTGAGCAGTACAAGAGACCTCTCCAACGTCTCCCCTGCGGTGCGTGGCAGATATAAGGTGACTACGTTGGTCACCGGTAGGTCCTCTTGCAGGCAGGTGCGGAGCTGCACACCCACCTTGGTGCTGATGCTGGGGACCGTCAGCTCCAACCACTTCTTGGCATCGCTGTCCATGCAGTCCACTAATAGCAGACCGTCACGGAATTGGATGCCGTTGAAGTTGAGGGCTGCGGTCCAGCCCTTCCTCATCTCCTCGACGAGGGCCTGCTCCACCGCTGACAACTCCTCCTTTGCCAACAGCGTCTTCGGGTAGTCCCGCGCCAGTATGGCCAAGTTCGTGCCCTTGGCGACACTGGCATACGAGGCTGCCTTCGGACGCTTAGCGCTTTGCGAGGTTCTCGAGCCCTCCAGCGCTACGGTGCCTTTTGTCTTCTTGGACATGCTCTTGGGGAGTTCGGGCGGCGACGTGTGGTGAAGCTGCCTCTTCCTCCCCGCAACGGCCTGGCCGCCGGCTCTCTCAATCGGGGACACACTCGTCCCCGCAGCTCTCTTCGCTGGAGCCACGTTCGGCGCACGGTGCTCCAGCGCTCTTTTATGGGCCTCCTCCGGCTTGAAGCCCCGCGCGAGGTACCGGAGGTACCACTTGCGGCCGGCTCCGCTGAGGTCTTGCCTCAGAGGATCTCCGGCTCCCCCAGGTTGCCCTGCCGCTGGGACAGTCTGCTTCCTGGAAGAGGGTGTTGCGGCGTCCCTCCTGCTGGCGTCGCCCGCCTGCAAGACAGCCGCCGGGGCAGTGCCGGGCACTCCCCCTGCCGTCCGTCCGTTTGGTGGCCTCGCTGCCGGCCACTCGACACTTGAAAGTCTCTGCACCCTTCCAGGCGCTCTGCGTCGGGGTCGAGCCCTTCGGCATTGCAACGCTCTTCGAGGCGCTCTGCGTCAGGGTCAGGCCCTTCGGCTTTGCAGCACTCTTTGGGTGAGGGGCCAAGCCCCTGCGCGGCGACAGCTTACCACCGTCGTCCAGAGCCTCCTCCTCTATCCGCTCTGCTAGCTGTGTTGCGGTTAAGTCCCGCGTGTTTAATTTTTTGATATTAGTAGTTGCCATATGTTGGTCCCACGAGTGTAGGGGAAGGTAGTACCAGCGTGTCATAGCCCCCATTAACACGCTGGGGCCAGGTTTACTCACCGAGGCGGCCAGGTATCGGTGAGGCTCCGTCCGAATACAGTCGGTTACCCCTGACTGCAAACCAGCCAATGGGCACGGAAACGCATGACACCCTGGCTTAGGGGGGTGAGGTGGCACCATTGCCTCAGGACGTCACCACTGCCCTTGTGAGATGTTGGGGATAGGATGTGGGTAGGAACACTTGTAGGATGTATGGAGTGTGTAAGACTATGTGTTAAAGACGTTCAGACAAGCGCCTTGTCGGTACCACAACGGTGTGGTACCCGCTGTTGTCCGGGACTGCTTATTCACGACAAGTCGCTATTCGCAGCTAACCTCCACAGGAGGCCTTGCGCTTCAGCTAGCCCACCTCAGAACCATCTCACTAGTTCTTCAGTACCAGAATTAGAGTGCTTAGCTGTAATCAAGGTAATTAATAAGTTTAGAGCATACATTGAAGGGCAAGATTTCTGTGTTATAACCGATCACGCTTCGCTTCAATGGCTAATGCGACAAAAGGATTTATCCGGCCGTTTAGCTAGATGGTCCATTCGTCTTCAAAGACTTTCATTCACGATCAAACATCGCCGTGGATCTGAAAATGTCGTCGCTGATGCACTCTCGCGCCGCGAAGAGGAAGCAGTGTCGAGCATATCAGTGGGAGGACCCATAATTGATCTGTCATCAGAAGAATTCGAGTCAGAATAGTACGTCGAACTGAGAAAGCAGATTCACGTCTTCCTGATCTCAGGGTCGTGGATAAATATGTGTATAAGAGAACCGAACCAGCCAAGGGAGAAGAGTTGCAAGAAGAAGAGTCATGAAAACTTTGGGTTCCGATAAACCTCATCGACTAAGTGTTAGCACGAGCACACGATTCACCTGATGCTGCTCACATCGGCATGAACAAGATGATCGAGAAGATCAGACGTCATCTGTTTTGGCCGGGAATGGTTACTCAAATTCGAAGCTTTGTCTCAGACTGTAGCGTGTGCAAGTCTACAAAGAGCCCAAACAAAGTTCTCAGACCACCCATGGGAAGACCCGTTACGTCTGATCGTCCATTTCAGCGACTTTACATAGATCTTCTCGGTCCATATCACTGAATCACCATGAATCACTGCACCAAATTTCATTTCTTGCAACCGCTTCGAAAGTTTACTTTTGAAAGAGTTTGCGAGTATATACACATTCGGTACTCCAGAGTCCATACTAACTGATAACGGATCACAATTCAGTTATTCGGTTATTTCAGAGCTTTTTTAACCAGGTTTGGAATTAAACATATTTGTACAGCAATTTATTCGCCACAAGCTAACGCTAGTGAGCGAGTAAACAGATCGATTCTAGCAGCTATTAGAGCTTATATTGGCTCGGATCACACGAATTGGGACTTAAATATCGATGCGATAAGTGCGTCATTGAGATTCAAGTGTTCACCGGAGCACAGGATTTTCTCCATATTTTCTCTGTTTCGGACAGAACATGATAGCCAATGGACAGGATTATGAGTTGCTTCGAAGTCTGAATTCATTATCGGATGACGTAGCGATAAGAACAGCTGATATGCTACAGGTTGCTAGACAGCAAGCTAAAAATATGATTTCTGAATCACATGCCGCAAACGCTAGAGTATATAACTTGCGCAGTCGAGAGGTCGGAGATACTGTATTCGCTCGCAGTTTCGCTCAGAGTAATGCTGGAAAGAAGTTCAGTAGTAAGCTAGCACCAGTTTTTATCAAAGCTTTTATAACCAAGAAGATCAGCCCAACATATTATGAATTAGCGAACGAATCGAACAAGTCCTCGGGAGTATACCATTTGAAAGATATTAGAACCTAACAGGTCAAATTCAGTTTGTGACTGACCTTTGATTTTCTTCAGTTAACTCTTCTGCGAGTTATATCTCTTGCAAAGTTAACTGTGGTGTGGTAGCCAGTCGCAAACGAAAATATTAAAAATAAATAATTTAATTAAATACACTGCGGAAATTCAAATTATGTTTAAATTCGCATATAACCACCGCGATAGCGTAGGGTATAGCAGAGAGCGCGAGCGACGAGAAGTTCCGTACCGTATAGCGCTTACTCTTTCTCGTGTGCACCGAATGCGTGTGAAGACGAAAAAGGAAAAGGGAGCCTGGAAGCATGCCGTTAGGTGAAGTTTGGCAACGCCGCAGCGCACAGCCAACTTCTCGCGACAGAGTTCTCGCTCATTTCTTTTGTGATCTCAAATCATTCGCATGCAAATTGCTGCTGATCGTCACAATAAGAACATAAAATTTTCACACCGCGTGGCCGATATTTTTCAAGTGCTATTGCGGCCAACAAAACAAGCCAACAAGCACAGGAGGAGTTTTCGAGGGATTCTAACCCCAACAAGAGGTGAATATTATAGTGCAAGTGCAAGTGAAAGGTGTTTTAGAACAGCCAATTTATTTCTATAGGGGAGAGTGAGACGGATGATCCGTCGAAACCGGCATAGCAGCGCCAGAGCTGCAAATGCATATCAGCTCGTGAGCATTGGCCACCGGCAGAGCAAGTTCATCGAAATTTCTGGACAAGATTGGGAGTAATCTCGGTGGGCTGCAGATTGCGCCGCGTGAGACCCTAACCGCGAGCCGACGTCGAGGCCAAGCGCCGCTCAAGTCGCCGAGCAGAGGAAAGAAGAATAAGCAGTGTCAGCGCAACTAGGGTTTCGCCCGCAGCCGCGTGGACGCACATTTGCGACAGCCGCGTGCCAAATGGAGGGTCCGACTTAACCTCAAACCGATCCGCTAGCCCTACGCAGCCAACCCATCCCATACGCGGCGCCAGCAAAACCGCGAGGGCTCAGCAACATTTGGGGCAGCGATCGGCAAGGCGATGTGAGTCACCGACACAGGTAGACCCTATCCCTGGTGGATGCCACGTCCAGCGAGCGGCATCGAGGAAGCAAAAATAAGAAAAAGATACATTTGAAGTGCTAATGGCGGAAGGCTTATAACGCACGTGCCACGTGCGGCACCTAGCCTGGCGTAGGCGTTGGACATGAGAGGACAGACCTACCATCTGGCATGCGACGACGCATATCCCTTTGTATGTGAGGATAAGGATGCCATACGAGGCGTCGCATCTCAGACGTGTGCTGATCAAGTGGTTAGACTTGCTGCATTTTTCTCTGATTTTTGCTTTGTCGAGACACTTGTAAACTCGAGATTTAAATTGAATAGAGTAATGATATTGGAATTCTCATTCTGTCACCGAGCCTGCGTGCCCAATTGTTGTGAATTAAAATCGAAAATGGTTGCAGAGCACCACAAATTTAATTATTTTGTCAGTAGTTAAGAACAAGTAATTTTGATTTAACATCCTAGCACAGCGTCTTCGATGGGCCCACCGAACCTGCTTCGCCGGATTTTTTGAGTAAGTGAGAAACTTCTTTCCTTTTAACTTCTGAACCTGATTTGAAATTATATTATTTTTGTGCGTGTGCCAAAATAAGTAAAATAAAATAAAATAGATATGATAATAAAAGGGCAAGTAAAGAACAAATAATGTGAAACAAAAAGGAGAAAATATTATGCAACCCAACATTCTATATTTCTATATTTTATAAAAAAAATAAATATAAAGTTTATGAATTAGGAGTTAAATGAAAAGAATATCTTAATTAGGGATATAGTTCTAAAGATGTAAATTATAAGACAATTCCACTCAAAATATCTCATGTCGTTCTAGAGCCGATTAGCCGATATGATTGGAACTTTAAATATTTTGATATAGAAAATTTGACTTTTTTGAATATGTTTAGATAGAATCTAAATTAATTCCGTGCAAGAACGCGATGCTGCCACAATGTGAACTTAACTTGAAAAGAAATATGTGAATTTTTGAATAAACTTTGATTAAGGGATAACCGTCAATCTATTCTTACGCGTTATCATTGTAGGGAGGGTAAAGAAAAGGGGGCGAACAACACTTCTTATGTTTATCTTGACCAGCTTTAATAACCAAGTCCGTCCGTATGATTTTGAGTCCGATAACATCCTTCTTGTTTGCACCAGTAGTTTACAGAAAGTGCACTTAAAACTCTTTTTCGCGTAGTGCGGTGTGTGCTTATAAGGAAGAGGAGGAAGAACCCATGACTATCCGACGAGCTTAGCACTAAGCAATATTAGAAGTGCACGAAATTGAATCTCCTTATACACTTCTAGTTTTAGTGTTATTAGGGTCTGCTGAAGATTAGTATCAATTATTTTGCGTTTATTAAATGATCACGGAGATTTGTGGCCGGAATAGCGATCTTGATTCGGGAAATCCGCGGATTAAGTCGACCACGCAAGCAAAAGGGACCATGTAAGCGTGGAAATATTGAAACTAATCAGAGTAAAAGTTATTCGTATATTTGGGAGATTTTGAATCAGGTTTCTTGGAGTTGCGAGTGCATTTCGAGTCATTACGGAATGATCGACCAGAATCTATAGTTCATTTTTGCATCTCATATATATGAATATTCTATACACTTGCTTTTAGACTTTTAGAAGTCTCTTCAAAGGAGTTGCAAAGTATTGGAGATACTTCGATCTTTGTCCGGTTCAGAAACAATCTTCTTTTGATTAATTTGTTTTTGGAATTAATATATTATTAAAGCTTTTGAGAAACATAGGAAAGTTAAAGTTACATTGCGGACAAGCGGACGTTATTAAGCACGGAACGATTAAATTTATATACATAAAATACTTTTTCGGTATGTCAGTACGTCACAGCAACGTCGATTTAGAAGCCGCAGTAGAAGGCGATGTTATTTCTTGTGTTATTTGTACGCAGCCAATGAGCGTAAACGATTTAACAGCAAGTACTCCTTTGCGGTCAAACGTTCCACCATCAGTGCATCAGAGATCATATGATAGATTCAAGAGGATGTCCGATATGCAGTCGGGATTGTACGGCGCAACAATTACACAGGCCGACAAAATCAGCTCGACCCTCTGACCCAGAAACCAGTATATACTTTTCCAAAGGTTTTCGGTGCGCTGAATCCGAAACCGAAGTCGAAATTCCCGAATTGGCTCTGGTTTCCGAGATATCCTAACCTAAAAGTGCAAAAACAGCGTTTTCTGCCTATATTTGAGGTTATGTTGCATCGAATATGTTCTTTTACTGAAAATACTAAAAAAGCCATCTTAAAGTATAACCCTTGCCCTTTCAAATGCTGTTGACCGGCTGGCAGCAAAGCAAATGTCAATACGAGCAGAGGTAGAATAGTCGGGAGAAGAGGCAGCAATACCGGTCAACGCCGAGGCGGCGGACAACGAATAGGAACAGGAATGACGCTGAGGTCAGGTCGCATTAATCAGAGAATCACCCCGAGCGAAGTATTGACACAGACTCTGTGAGAGAGAGGATATAGAGACAGTAGTACAAAGAGCCATGCAAGCACAGTAGCAAATTTTTAGGCAAGAACTTTCTGAATTCATACGAGAGCAGGTAGCGAACTTACAGATTAGTAGTTCTTATCAAACCCCGAGTAGAAGGGTGAACGATAGGCGAGATCAAGCTAGGGAAGCTCAGTCAGCTGAAACGGTCTATCATGACATTCGTCTAAATACTTCGCACGTCGAAAGGTCGAATTCTACAGTCCAGCCAAAGAAAGTACCAAACATTATTCAAAGCTGGCACATCAAGTTTGACGGATCGAAAGACGGGTTACAGACCGAAGAGTTTCTTTATCGAATACAGCCGTTAGCCCAACAAAATTTAAATGGGAATCGTCAACTTCTGTGTGACCACCTACATTTATTTTTCGTGGGCAAAGCGAGCGAATGGTACTGGAAATTTCATCGTTCGTTTCCACAGTTTAACTGGATACTATTTTGTAGAGAATTTCGGGATAAGTTCAAGGAAAGTGATACGGATATGGACAGTTGGATATCGTTTCGACGAGTGTCGGGTGTGGAGCGAAAAATACATTCAAACCCAAGTGCCAAAAGTGTAATCCTTCGGAAAACTATCCGATGGATGCGTCGTTCAAGAATTGCCACACGCCGCATCTGAGGCAGTAAATTCTCAGAAGAATACATTAAGCGAGCATATTGCAGAAGAAAGTCTTAACGAATCAATTAATAAACCTGATAAGTCCACACAAAACAATGTCAAGTACCCCCAGCCATATCATATTAAAGCAGAAAAGTACGCTGCAGCATGCTCCAGCATTTATAAAACCATTTCAACCAAGCGTATGCGAAAATTCTGGAAGGAAGTTTGGGGAAATCGCCAAAAACTAATTTCCGCGATCTTCATGAATGCCGATAATCGCTTATATACTGATATCAATATAAACGATCACCAATAGACAGCTTTACTGGACTCGGGTGCGTCCATATGTTGCATTGGAGGTTTAGCAGCCAAAGAGCTGGTCCAGCTGCGGAAATGCACAGGTAGAATTCGAACATCAAATAACTCAAAATGCGCAGTAGTCGGAAGAATCAAATTGGAAATCACATATTGTGACTGTAAGAAAGCAGTACAGTTTTATATAATTCCAGAGCTTGAGCAAGATGTTTATCTTGGGATAGATTTATGGCGTTTTTGGTTTACTCGATAAGGTGATGGATGCCAAAGCCTCCGTGACAGAGTTAGATGTAGGTCGAGAAGACGAACTCACAGAGAAGCCAAAAGTTCATGCGCTGTCAGCACAGCAAAAATCAAGAAATCAAAAATCAAAATCACTCAGTTATAGCTAAGTTACCATCTTACGAAAAGAAGGGTCTAGGTCGAACGCATCGAAAACCAGTTAAGCAGCGCCACTGGCCAATCTCGCCGGCAAAAGAGAACAAACTCAACAGCATTTGAAAGGGCAAGGGATATACTTTAAGATGGTTTGTTTAGTATTTTCAGTAAAAGAACAAATTCGATGCTACATAACCTCAAATATAGGCAGAAAACGCTGTTTTTGCACTTTTAGGTTAGGATATCTCGGAAACCAAGCCAATTCGGAAATTTCGACTTCGGATTCGGATTCAGCGCACCGAAAACCTTTGGAAAAGTATATACTGGTTTCTGGGTCAGAATTTTGTAGGCCTGTGTTATCTTTGTCGAACAACAATCTTTTAGCAGAATTGTCAGCTGCTGATCGAAGGTCAGGAGAAGCTCACACTGCCAGCGACGAAACCGACTGGCAGCAAAGCAAATGTCAATACGAGCAGAGGTAGAATAGTCGGGAGAAGAGGCAGCAATACCGGTCAACGCCGAGGCGGCGGACAACGAATAGGAACAGGAATGACGCTGAGGTCAGGTCGCATTAATCCAGAGAATCACCCCGAGCGAAGTATTGACACAGACTCTGTGAGAGATAACTCCAGAGCTGAGAACTTAGAGGATATAGAGACAGTAGTACAAAGAGCCATGCAAGCACAGCAGCAAATTTTTAGGCAAGAACTTTCTGAATTCATACGAGAGCAGGTAGCGAACTTACAGATTAGTAGTTCTTATCAAACCCCGAGTAGAAGGGTGAACGATAGGCGAGATCAAGCTAGGGAAGCTCAGTCAGCTGAAACGGTCTATCATGACATTCGTCTAAATACTCCGCACGTCGAAAGGTCGAATTCTACAGTCCAGCCAAAGAAAGTACCAAACATTATTCAAAGCTGGCACATCAAGTTTGACGGATCGAAAGACGGGTTACAGACCGAAGAGTTTCTTTATCGAATACAGGCGTTAGCGCAACAAAATTTAAATGGGAATCGTCAACTTCTGTGTGACCACCTCCATTTATTTTTCGTCGGCAAAGCGAGCGAATGGTACTGGAAATTTCATCGTTCGTTTCCACAGTTTAACTGGATACTATTTTGTAGAGAATTTCGGGATAAGTTCAAGGAAAGTGATACGGATATGGACAGTTGGATATCGTTTCGACGAGTGTCGGGTGTGGAGCGAAAAATACATTCAAACCCAAGTGCCAAAAGTGTAATCCTTCGGAAAACTATCCGATGGATGCGTCGTTCAAGAATTGCCACACGCCGCATCTGAGGCAGTAAATTCTCAGAAGAATACATTAAACGAGCATATTGCAGAAGAAAGTCTTAACGAATCAATTAATAAACCTGATAAGTCCACACAAAACAATGTCAAGTACCCCCAGCCATATCATATTAAAGCAGAAAAGTACGCTGCAGCATGCTCCAGCATTTATAAAACCATTTCAACCAAGCGTATGCGAACATTCTGGAAGGAAGTTTGGGGAAATCGCCAAAAACTAATTTCCGCGATCTTCATGAATGCCGATAATCGCTTATATACTGATATCAATATAAACGATCACCAATAGACAGCTTTACTGGACTCGGGTGCGTCCATAAGTTGCATTGGAGGTTTAGCAGCCTGTTCACGCCAGAAGGGCGCGAATTTCTGAGCGGCAGTGTGAGCGGCGCAAAAGCTTTCGCTGCAGCTCTGCTCTGGCTCTCCTCGCGCTCTCCCTCTCTTCCATCCGGCCTTTTCACCACTCCGCGGTCTAGCGGCTGTCCTATTGTTAGTTCTAAGTGAGTATTAAAACACAAGTGCAAATAAAGTGAAGTAAAATCAGAAGCTGATCCCCGAAGCCTCCTTATTTCTGGGCCCCAACAACAACAACAACAGCACGGCAGCACCCCTGCCCCTCCAACCAGCGACGACCACGACCACCACTCCAGCGGCCGTACGGACCCTTCGGCTTATAATCCGCCCACTCCAGTTCATGGTAATTCGACTCCGGATCTATCCTGATCCACCAGCGCCCCCTGCGGAAAAATCCAAAGATAAGTACGGCTTTTCTATTTCTAGTCCGTCCGTGGTCGCCATATTCTTTTTCCAAAGGCGTTTTGTTTCTTTCCTTCCATCCGATTCCGAAAAGTGAAAAGTGAAAGTGATATATATATTAAGTGCATTCGCCCAGCCGCAGTGAAGTTCTTTCTATTTTTTTTAAAAAGTGCAACAAGTGCTTTGCCAATATCGGCCCCCTACTTCGTTTTCCACTGCGATCCGCTGGTGTTAAAATACATATATATATCACATACACCCATCCATATTCACAGAAAACGTCCGTCACTAAACTGCTGTTTTTTAATAAATAAATATCCCAAATACATACACAAAAGTTAAGTTCCAAAAAGTGCACAAAAATTTAATAAATATAAAATTCTCAAACTCATATGCAGAAACTGCAATACATATTTAAAAATAAAATATATACATAAATACACAGTCCGACTTATAAGAACAAATAAATATCCGCAACACAAAAATTATTTTTAAATATATTTAAACTACATACAGAATATATATTCATAATATACATACATAAAATATACATACATACAAGAAAAATTATCCAGCCACTTAACCTATTTTGTGTAAAAATATACAACTAATAAAAAAAAAATAAATAAAACATCCCATTTTTTGAACCCTTCGCTCCAGAAATAAATAAAATATACATTTTATTCGACATACAAAAATCACACAAACAAATATTGAGTTTTTATTCCGCTCCTGACTTCATACATACATATTTGCAGCGGAGCGCCAAACTCCGGCTTGTCCGCCTTCATATATATATATTTGCCAGCTTTCCGCTATACAGCTTCATACATACATATTTCCATACCTACATACATAGACTCGCCTAAGTTCGAGTTCTCTCGTCTCCTCTTTCTCCTCTTGGTCAGCCAGCAGGTGCAATCTATTCGGCACACATACAGACTGCACTGGCAAGAGCGGCGACACAGTGCCGACGAGAAAATACCCTCCACTCGAAACAAAAATATTTCCGAGAACAAAAATTTTAAAAGTTTACAAATAAATTCTAAACATTTCACAACTGTTTATAGCCAAATTCCTTGGCTATTTTATAGCTACTCCAGAGAGTTTTGGCGGGTTTTCCCACAAAAATTTTTAAATATTTGTCGGGTTTCGGAAATACTAAACCGACAGTTGCAAATAATTATTTATTTTGATATCGCTAAATTTCCCCATTTTTTCTAGCTACTTTTTGGAAATTTTTACCGGTTTTTTCCAACTGAAATTCTAAACGAAATATTTTAGGGTTCCTAAACACTAAAGCGAAATATTCAAATAATTATTAATTACCGCCAAATTTTTCCTTATTATTCCTAGCTATTTTTTAGCTATTTTTTCGCGTCAAGTTTGGCGGGTTTTTCAACAGAATTTGTTTACTTTTAATTTTTTGTCCGTTTCCACACCACCCAAACAACCTAAATAATTCCCAATAATTATTTAATAATTCCCTCCGAATTTATTAGCTATATTTATGTTTCGCATTTCTCTACTGGTCAGCGAGTTCCTAAATTCGATTTGAAAGATTTACGCGCGCGCGTTAATCGATAAATCGCAATCCCGATAAAAGGGAAGATTCCAAACCAACGGCGGGCACACTAAGTCTCGCCAAGCCCTATATAAAGCGAGCTGCGAGCCCTCATATCCGCACTTAGCGTTCGACCGCTGCGAGGGTTTTGCATATCCCGTTCATTTTTGATAGCCAGGTCTTGTTATTTCCCATATATTTTTTTGGCCAAATTTCCTTTATTCTATCTAGCGTTTTTTGGTCAATATATTTTGTCGGTGATAGGGACCGGTTGTGTTTGTTTTTGGAGCTCCAGTAAATTTTGTTTGGCAAAATATAAATTTCTATCTGGAAAATTTTTCAAAGAATTCGTCGTTCGACAAAATTTCGTTCTTGATCCCTTCTCTAGGTTCAGCGGATTCAATTATCGTGTGCTCTGCCCTTAGGGCATTTTATTCCCCCCTGCGCGTAAGCGTAGTAGGGGGGTAATTAAGGATGGAGAATTCGGAGATGAGAAAAATAGGTGGTGCTATTCCAGCTGAGATAAGATCTCAGCCCTCTGTTAATCGTTCGGATTTATCAACATTATTTGATTCATTGAATGCTTCGCAAACAGTCTCTGTTGCCAATAGCAATACCATCAACATGGAGATTGATAATGTTGATGGGGCTACTTTAAGGAAGGCTAATTGGCAATCTCTGCAGCCCAAATGCTTGCCAGTTAAACGGAGTCTTAACGCTCCGGTTCCGGAAATTGCGGCCAAAAAATTAAATTCATGTGTCAAATTTGATAATTCTCTAAGCCCCAACTCCAGCAGCAGTGTCTTGGAGCTTGAAGAAGATGAGGCCCGTCCGTTCATATTCCCGAAAAAGACTGCCAGGATACAGGTTCGTGACAAGCAAGCTTCAAAAATGGATGTAGAGCCCAGCACTTCAAATCAATTTGCAACACTGTCTGTTGAGGACAGTCATGCCAATATCAATGAAAACGCAGAGCCAATGGCTGCTCCCAAACCTCCCCCAATCTTTATTCCGGGGGTAAGGAATATAGCAGAGATGCTAAATGATGTTCGCAAAATTGTAGAAGCAGGCAGTTTTTCATACAAGTCTTCGGGCGGAGGAAACATAAGACTTTTGCCAAAGGATAGCCTCACTTACAGGAAAATTGTTGCCCATTTAGATAATTGCAAAGTGGCCTTTAGTACTTATCAATTAAAGGAGGAGAGAGCGTTCCGAGTTGTCCTTAAAGGTTTGCATTTTTCTACTTCCACAACCGAGATTGTGGAGGCTGTTGAGAAGCTCGGACACAAGGTACGAGACATCAAAAATGGTCTTTCAAGGTCAAACAAGTCCCCGATGTCGATCTTTTTTGTCAACTTAGAGCCAGCTATTAATAACAAGGATGTATTTAAAATTACCAGACTGTGCCATGCTGTAGTCAAAGTGGAGGAGCCCAGAAAGTTTGACGATGTTGTGCAGTGCTTTCGCTGCCAGGCTTTTGGCCACACAAAAAAATATTGCCGATTGCAGTTTTCTTGCGTGAAGTGTGGGCAAGAGCATGACACTCTTGTATGCAGGAAGGCCAAGGAGGACCCACCCATGTGTGGAAATTGCGGTGAAGAACACACCGCCTCTTATCGGGGTTGCCGAGTATATCTGGAAGCCAAAAAGCGCTTCGGAGCTAAGCCAAAGGCAGCGGTAGCAACACCATTCAGTCGTGGTCCGCAGGCAAACTTTTCTCCTAGTTCTGGTGCAAGTCAGAAATTCAGCTATGCTAATATTGTTAGGGGTGGTGACTCTACCTTGGAGCAGAGACTAATGAGGAGAATGGAAGAAATGATGAACACCATGTTCATCCAGCTAAAAAATATGATGATGGCCATGTTATCAAGTCAATTGAATACCTTCCAATGTCCATAAACACGCAATTAATAATCTGGAATGCGAACGGCTTGACTAAGAGCAAGCCTGAAGTGGAACATTTTATCAAAACTAACCAAGTTGATATAATGCTCGTGTCTGAGACTCATTTTACCACCAGAACTCACTTTTCCTTCCCTGGCTATGACATCATAAACGCAAAACATCCTGGCGACAGAGCACGTGGAGGAGCTTCTATTATTATAAAGCGCGGTATACAGTACGAAGAGCTTGAGCCCGTACAGCTTGAGTGGATGCAGTGTGCGCAGATATATCTTCTGACGTCGACTGGCAGGATCACAATTGCCGCTGCGTATTTGCCCCCTCGTTTCACAATATCTCATGCGGATCTAGACCAAGTACTGACGGGCTTGGGACCTAGATTTATACTTGGTGGTGACTTCAATGCCAAACATACTTGGTGGGGCTCCAGAATCGTCAATCCTAAGGGCAGATTACTTTTCAGATGTATAATGGAATTGGGTTGCAGCGTACATTCTACTGGTGAGCCCACCTACTGGCCTACTGATCCAACTAAAATTCCGGACCTCTTAGACTTTGCTATTAGCAAAGGAATCGACCCATTAAATCTTTCCACTGCTGCCTGCTACGACCTCTGTTCGGACCATAGTATGGTCAAATTACTTTTCAATAGCTCGTACTTGAGGAGACCTGCCACTGTAAAGCTTATTAGGCGCAACACAAACATTGGCACATATAAAAGATGGCTCGAGGAACACGTTGACCCCCAACCGGTAATCCTAACTCCAATGGATATTGATGAAGCGGTGGAAAGCCTTACCCGAAATGTTCATATGGCAGCAAGTTTTGCAACCCCAACGGTAGAAGCAACTCGGACGACAAATTATAGAGCTCGTCGAGACAATTACCTTTGGTCGACAGAGTTGGCTTTTATGGTGAGGGAGAGAAGAAGGCTGAGGAGGGTTTGGCAGATTAGCAGACGTCGGAGCGACAAGACTGCTTTCAATAGAGCATGTAAGGATCTCAACAGAAAGCTACTAGATCTTAAAGGTAAAGCTCTGGAAGCGTATCTGATGGACCTTGAACCTTGTAGCGCTGAACATAATCTCTGGAATGCAACCAAATATCTCAAGAGACCTGTAAAGAGGGTTGCACCTGTCAAAACAAATACTGGGACTTGGTGCCGGACCGATCAGGAAAAAGCTGATGCCTTCGCAGAACATTTAAGATGCAGCTTTCAGCCCTTTAATTTATGTGATCCGGAAGACCTGGCTGAGACGACGCAGTTCCTAGACATAGCATGTCCCATGGACCTTCCCATATCTGAAATAGACAGTGAAGAAATTCAAGAAGAAATCTGTAATCTGAAGTCGACGAAATCTCCTGGATACGACCGCATAGATGCCTTAGCCTTAAATCACCTCCCATTGAACTGCATAGATAATATAAGATCTATAATGAACCAAAGCCTGAGACTTGGTCACTTTCCATCCCAGTGGAAGTGCGCAGAGGTCATCGTTATTTTAAAACCAGGAAAACCAGAGACTGACCTGACGTCCTACAGGCCAATTAGCCTCTTAACAATCCTGTCTAAAATTCTAGAGAAGCTATTCGCAAGGAGGTTGATGCTTATAATAGAGGAGAAAAACATCATCCCAGACCATCAGTTTGGCTTCAGGAGAGGTCACGGCGCCATCCAGCAATGCCACAGAGTCGTTAGCAAGATTCTGGACTCCTTCGAAAACAAAAAAATTCTGTGCTGCAACTTTTTTGGATGTTAGGCAAGCCTTCGATAGGGTGTGGCATCAGGGACTCCTCTATAAAATCAAACAATGTCTGCCTACGCCATTCTATCTCTTCTTAAAGGCCTATTTAAATAACAGACGTTTCTATGTGAGGTATAATCACGCGGAGTCTCCTATTCAGGATGTGAATGCTGGAGTACCACAAGGTAGTGTCCTAGGACCGATTCTGTATTCAATTTATACAGCCAATATGCCGATTCCAATGGGTACCCATATTATATGTACATATGCTGATGACACAGCATTCCTGGTCTCAGCTGATACAATTGCTTTGGCAGCTCATAGACTCCAACAAACTCTGGACAACTTGCAGACGTGGCTACACAGGTGGAACATCGTCATAAACGCTGAGAAATCTACACACGTTACATTCACACTAAGACCAGGCATCTCCCCGGCGGTTTTTATTAATGGAGCAGTCATCCCACAGAAGCCAGCAGCAAAATACTTGGGGTTGACACTTGATGCTAAGCTGTTATGGAAAGAACATATCTCCCGTAAAGTCAAGCTTCTGCGGCAGAAAAATGGGCAATTGTACTGGTTACTAGGAAGGAGAAGTAAACTATCAATTAAAAATAAGCTTCTTATTTACAAGGCCATTATCAAACCAGCATGGATTTATGGCATTGAGATGTGGGGCTCTGCCGCTAAAACAAATATTAAGAAATTGGAAGTTGCAGAAAACAAAATACTCAGACAAATTGTTAATGCGCCTTTTTATGTACGCAACACCACCATTAAGCGTGATTTAAATATGCCTTCGGTCCTAGAAGAAATTGGGAAATCCAGCAGAAGACACCTGGACAAAATGCAGGAACATAGTAAACCCACTAGCCACAAGCCTATTTGAAAACACAGATCAACGAAGACGACTACATAGATGTCACCCACAGGACCTGCCGTTCAGATTCCCATAGACCCATACCTCCCATACATCAACCATTTCCCCAACATCAAACCCGCCCCAATAACACACCTTAATTAACATAATTTGTTAATCAAAGAGTCAATTTTTATCAAACAATTTAATTTATTGCTCCCAGAGGGCAGATGTAAATAAAGGTATATTAAACTTAAAAAAAAAAAAAAAAAAAAAAATATTTTGTCGGTTTTTTTTTCATCAGAATTTGTTCTTTTTAATTTTCGTCCGGTTCCACACCACCCAAAAGACCTAAATAATTTTCAATAATTATTTAATAAGTCCCTCCGAATTTATTAGCTATTCCAGCTAGGTTTTTAAGGCTTGTTTTGTTCTGTTTATGGCTGACGAAAGCGTCCAGCGAGTCTTCACTGGCGAAAAAATCCGAAAATCCCTCTACAGTCAAGACTGATTTTCTAAGGGTGACTCGCTCTATCAGCAAAAAGATGGAATCCGCAGAGTTGCCAACGCCCGCCGCCGCTGCATTGGACAAATTCATTGCCGTCAGCGATCGCGTGAGCATGTTCGAAGCCAAGATCAACACTCCTGATCAAGTTTCTCCTTCCCTACACACGTTAAATGTCCGTCTACAACAAGTGCGAGCCTTATGGGATAAAGTGGAAAGAGAATATGAAACATGCTCTGACCTAATTGCCCGAGAAGGATCCCTCAGCACATTTCCCCTGCTGCAGTCCAAATATGACTACTGCTACTCCGTATATGAGTCATGCTCAGCTAAGATTGGCGAAAGTATCGAAAGGGCAACACCTCCAGTTGTTCAAACGACCTCCCAGCCGCTAATTTCATCCGGGTGCCGCTTACCTCCTTGCGACACTGAAATCTTCGATGGCGACTACCTCCGATGGCCCACTTTCCGGGACCTATTCACGGCAGTTTATGTTAATAACCCTAGGCTGACACCGGTCGAGAAGCTCTTTCACCTTCTCACAAAAACAAGCGGCGAGGCAAAGGCCATCGTGTCCAAGTCCCCTCTCACAAATGACGGGTTCGCTTCGGCGTGGGAAGCGCTTCACGACCGGTTCCAAAATAAACGACTTTTAGTCAACAGCCAACTCAAGCTCCTGTTCAACTTGAGTTCCATATCCCAAGAATCTGGTCATGCTCTCAAGGAGTTGCAGTCCACGATTCAAGGGTGTTTAACAGCGCTAGCCCATTCGCAGATATCCACTGACAACTGGGATTGTCTCCTAG
This sequence comes from Drosophila aff. chauvacae BK-2020, assembly GCA_018903765.1. NCBI lineage: Eukaryota > Metazoa > Arthropoda > Insecta > Diptera > Drosophilidae > Drosophila > Drosophila aff. chauvacae BK-2020. The sequence continues at coordinate 126,235 of JAEIGO010000787.1, read as the reverse complement.
TCTTCCTCTGCGCGAGCAAACTGCCAAGGGTGACCCTTTCCTTATGGGAACAGTCCCTTACGTCGAAATCCGAAATTCCGGCTTGGGAAGAGATGAATACCTTCCTGAGCGAAAGATATCGGACGTTGGAGGCTATCGACGACGTTAGGCCTAGCGGCTCTGGGCATGTGCCGCCAAGATCGGCAAATGTCCATGCACCTGTACGCAGGCCAATCTCCTACGAAGCTAGAGTGGCTCCTGCACCCAGAGGGTGTGACCTGTGTTTCAGGGAAAAGCACCCCATTCGTGTATGTCCCCGTTTCCTGACCATGAGTGTCAATGATCGGTCAGATTTCGTCCGAAGAAAGCAACTATGCTTGAATTGCTTAGCACGAGGCCATCAGCAACGGGACTGCACTAGTGCCCACTCATGCTATGCGTGCCGCGCACGGCATAACACTCTGCTGCACCGCGACAATCCAGTTGCCGGCATTCCAAGACCCTCCAATCCGTCTAGTCCACGACCTGCGCCCACGGAAGAAAGCGCGGTAACCTCCGATGGTCATTCCAATGTTCAAGTGTGCTTTGCTTCAGGATCCAGAGCTGTCCTGCTCGGCACGGCGGTCATTAATATCTGCCATCGTGGCCGCAACTTCCAAGCACGTGCTCTGATTGATTCAGGTTCCGAAGCGACGTTTATCACTGAGCGGCTTTTCAATCAAATCAAGCCACCTTTCAAGCCAGTTCAGACCCAAGTTTCCGGGCTCAATTCCACTGTTGCCGCTCAACCCACCAAGCTCTGCCAGTTTGCGATTCGCGCTCCTTCCAGGCTCGGACTGCAGTTAGATACGACTGCCTATGTCCTTCCACAACTAGCCGGAAAGCTTCCCTCACACCCAATTCCGATGAGGCTTCTAAAGGAGCTTCCTGATCTCCCCTTAGCGGATCCAAAGTTTTTCGAGAGGTCCGAAATTGATATCCTGATAGGAGCTGACATCCTACCGTCTGTGCTTCTGGACGGTTCCAAGAGCAACGTTTTAGGGTCTCTTCTGGCACAAGAGACTATTTTCGGATGGGTTCTCACTGGCCCAGTGTCCACGCCAGCCGCTCCCACCGTTTCGGTGTTCTCCACGCGAATATCCGACGCATCCAAAGGTCCGCATCCACAGGACCAACTCTTTGACACGCGCAGTGCGACCGCCTTAAGAGGCCGGTTTCCCAAACGCACTCATTCCTACCGCTGTCGAGTTTGCAACGGAATCCACCCACTTCGGAAATGCCAACAGTTCCTTAGACTCAGTGTTGAGAAAAGGATCCACGTGGCTCTCGACAACCGCTACTGTACCAACTGTTTGGCTCACGAACACTCCGGAGGAACCTGCCGCAGTGGTGACCGATGCAAGAAGTGCAACCAGCACCACCATACGCTCCTGCATAGGCACGAACATCCCGTGCAAGCGCCCCATTCGCAGCATCGCGCACCTCCCTACTTCTAGGGCACGGCTTTCAGTTCAGACCCGATGTTCGAACCTCCATCCGATGTGCGGGCTCTCATTCCGGGCCATTTTCCCAGGAGCCGTTGGTTTCCACTACTAAATCGAGGCTCAACATCAGCAGTTTAGTGCACGGGGGAAAGAACTCTACAAACGCAACAAATGGCAATTTCCGACCAAAACTCTCCAAGTCGACGACATAGTAGTCGTCAGGGACAATCTACCCTCTCCATGTCCACAAGGTTACTCTACCTGCGAAGGACAAATAGTACTCCCTTCCTAGGAATTAGGACTCTTCCCCCATTCAGGGGTCCAAGGTGTAGTCGACCCCTACTAAGCCCCGTTTGTTTTTTATTGACAGAACAAATTTCCGGAAATGGCTCCTCGTCCTCGTTACACCAATTCCTTGGAGGGCAGACGTTCCCGAGGTATTAAATCCTACCGCTGCCGAGTCTGCCCGGGAATCCATCCTCTTCGGAAGTGCAAGAGGTTCCACAAACCACGCAGCCGAAGGTCTCCGTCCCGTCCCAGTCAGTGGCAACGAGACCGCAGCAGACGGTTGTCCACATCCTGCCGACAGCCATTGTCGTGCTTGACACGGGCTCGAGGACCTTCGAGACCGGCGCCATGATCGACCCATGCATGCCGGTGAGCAGCATCGATCGGTCGTTGGCGTCTGCGTTCCGGCTGCCTACCACCCGGCTAGGAGACGACGAGGTTTGCTCGGTGACTCTCCGATCCCGAACAAACTGCTTCCAGCTCGATGTCGTCGTGAAGGTCGACCCCAGCCTGAGGATCCGGACACCAATTCGTGCGCTGAGCGACGCCGCAAGGGCCAAATTCAATGACATTCGTCTCGCGGACGACCGCTTCCACCGGCCGGCAACCATCTCCCTCGTGTTGGGGTCAGATGTCTATGCGAACCTGATCCAACCAGGGTTCCTAAAGCTCGATGATGGGTTGCCCGTCGCTCAAAGCACCGTGTTCGGGTGGACCGTTTCCGGAGCTTGTCGGGAATGAGGACACCGATCCTGTGGGCCATCCGGCCGATGAGGCCTTTGCCTACGCAAGGGGGGGGAGAATGTTCACGCCAGAAGGGCGCGAATTTCTGAGCGGCAGTGTGAGCGGCGCAAAAGCTTTCGCTGCAGCTCTGCTCTGGCTCTCCTCGCGCTCTCCCTCTCTTCCATCCGGCCTTTTCACCACTCCGCGGTCTAGCGGCTGTCCTATTGTTAGTTCTAAGTGAGTATTAAAACACAAGTGCAAATAAAGTGAAGTAAAATCAGAAGCTGATCCCCGAAGCCTCCTTATTTCTGGGCCCCAACAACAACAACAACAGCACGGCAGCACCCCTGCCCCTCCAACCAGCGACGACCACGACCACCACTCCAGCGGCCGTACGGACCCTTCGGCTTATAATCCGCCCACTCCAGTTCATGGTAATTCGACTCCGGATCTATCCTGATCCACCAGCGCCCCCTGCGGAAAAATCCAAAGATAAGTACGGCTTTTCTATTTCTAGTCCGTCCGTGGTCGCCATATTCTTTTTCCAAAGGCGTTTTGTTTCTTTCCTTCCATCCGATTCCGAAAAGTGAAAAGTGAAAGTGATATATATATTAAGTGCATTGGCCCAGCCGCAGTGAAGTTCTTTCTATTTTTTTTTTAAAGTGCAACAAGTGCTTTGCCAATATCGGCCCCCTACTTCGTTTTCCACTGCGATCCGCTGGTGTTAAAATACATATATATATCACATACACCCATCCATATTCACAGAAAACGTCCGTCACTAAACTGCTGTTTTTTAATAAATAAATATCCCAAATACATACACGAAAGTTAAGTTCCAAAAAGTGCACAAAAATTTAATAAATATAAAATTCTCAAACTCATCCGCAGAAACTGCAATACATATTTAAAAATAAAATATATACATAAATACACAGTCCGACTTATAAGAACAAATAAATATCCGCAACACAAAAATTATTTTTAAATATATTTAAACTACATACAGAATATATATACATAATATACATACATAAAATATACATACATACAAGAAAAATTATCCAGCCACTTAACCTATTTTGTGTAAAAATATACAACTAATAAAAAAAAATAAATAAAACATCCCATTTTTTGAACCCTTCGCTCCAGAAATAAATAAAATATACATTTTATTCGACATACAAAAATCACACAAACAAATATTGAGTTTTTATTCCGCTCCTGACTTCATACATACATATTTGCAGCGGAGCGCCAAACTCCGGCTTGTCCGCCTTCATATATATATATTTGCCAGCTTTCCGCTATACAGCTTCATACATACATATTTCCATACCTACATACATAGACTCGCCTAAGTTCGAGTTCTCTCGTCTCCTCTTTCTCCTCTTGGTCAGCCAGCAGGTGCAATCTATTCGGCACACATACAGACTGCACTGGCAAGAGCGGCGACACAGTGCCGACGAGAAAATACCCTCCACTCGAAACAAAAATATTTCCGAGAACAAAAATTTTAAAAGTTTACAAATAAATTCGAAACATTTCACAACTGTTTATAGCCAAATTCCTTGGCTATTTTATAGCTACTCCAGAGAGTTTTGGCGGGTTTTCCCACAAAAATTTTTAAATATTTGTCGGGTTTCGGAAATACTAAACCGACAGTTGCAAATAATTATTTATTTTGATATCGCTAAATTTCCCCATTTTTTCTAGCTACTTTTTGGAAATTTTTAGCGGTTTTTTTCCAACTGAAATTCTAAACGAAATATTTTAGGGTTCCTAAACACTAAAGCGAAATATTCAAATAATTATTAATTACCGCCAAATTTTTCCTTATTATTCCTAGCTATTTTTTAGCTATTTTTTCGCGTCAAGTTTGGCGGGTTTTTCAACAGAATTTGTTTACTTTTAATTTTTTTGTCCGTTTCCACACCACCCAAACAACCTAAATAATTCCCAATAATTATTTAATAATTCCCTCCGAATTTATTAGCTATATTTATGTTTCGCATTTCTCTACTGGTCAGCGAGTTCCTAAATTCGATTTGAAAGATTTACGCGCGCGCGTTAATCGATAAATCGCAATCCCGATAAAAGGGAAGATTCCAAACCAACGGCGGGCACACTAAGTCTCGCCAAGCCCTATATAAAGCGAGCTGCGAGCCCTCATATCCGCACTTAGCGTTCGACCGCTGCGAGGGTTTTGCATATCCCGTTCATTTTTGATAGCCAGGTCTTGTTATTTCCCATATATTTTTTTGGCCAAATTTCCTTTATTCTATCTAGCGTTTTTTGGTCAATATATTTTGTCGGTTTTTTTTCATCAGAATTTGTTCTTTTTAATTTTCGTCCGGTTCCACACCACCCAAAAGACCTAAATAATTTTCAATAATTATTTAATAAGTCCCTCCGAATTTATTAGCTATTCCAGCTAGGTTTTTAAGGCTTGTTTTGTTCTGTTTATGGTTCAAATTTCTCCATTTTCGGCGAGTTCCTAAATTCAATCCATCCAGAGCCGAAGGGTTTGTTTGGTCGTTTCCCTCTCTCACTTTTCTTGGCGTGCAGGCCTCCGTGCCGTCATTTTATTCCGAGGGTATAACTGAGTATGCCCATAGAGGGAGACAAAAAAGCGACATTCGCGCTAGGAAAATCAACCAAACTAAATCCACACTCTCCGCTACCCGCTCGCGCGAAGCCAGCCCCCAAGTCCGCTAGTCCAAAGATTAGACCTCCGATTTGCACTCCAAAAGGGAGAGATCTACCATCGACCAGTTCGAAGACTACTCCAAAAATCTTAATTTCTCGTCCGCTGACGAAAGCGTCCAGCGAGTCTTCACTGGCGAAAAAATCCGAAAATCCCTCTACAGTCAAGACTGATTTTCTAAGGGTGACTCGCTCTATCAGCAAAAAGATGGAATCCGCAGAGTTGCCAACGCCCGCCGCCGCTGCATTGGACAAATTCATTGCCGTCAGCGATCGCGTGAGCATGTTCGAAGCCAAGATCAACACTCCTGATCAAGTTTCTCCTTCCCTACACACGTTAAATGTCCGTCTACAACAAGTGCGAGCCTTATGGGACAAAGTGGAAAGAGAATATGAAACATGCTCTGACCTAATTGCCCGAGAAGGAGTGCAGTCCAAATATGACTACTGCTACTCCGTATATGAGTCATGCTCAGCTAAGATTGGCGAAAGTATCGAAAGGGCAACACCTCCAGTTGTTCAAACGACCTCCCAGCCGCTAATTTCATCCGGGGGCCGCTTACCTCCTTGCGACACTGAAATCTTCGATGGCGACTACCTCCGATGGCCCACTTTCCGGGCCCTATTCACGGCAGTTTATGTTAATAACCCTAGGCTGACACCGGTCGAGAAGCTCTTTCACCTTCTCACAAAAACAAGCGGCGAGGCAAAGGCCATCGTGTCCAAGTCCCCTCTCACAAATGACGGGTTCGCTTCGGCGTGGGAAGCGCTTCACGACCGGTTCCAAAATAAACGACTTTTAGTCAACAGCCAACTCAAGCTCCTGTTCAACTTGAGTTCTATATCCCAAGAATCTGGTCATGCTCTCAAGGAGTTGCAGTCCACGATTCAAGGGTGTTTAACAGCGCTAGCCCATTCGCAGATATCCACTGACAACTGGGATTGTCTCCTAGTCTTCCTCTGCGCGAGCAAACTGCCAAGGGTGACCCTTTCCTTATGGGAACAGTCCCTTACGTCGAAATCCGAAATTCCGGCTTGGGAAGAGATGAATACCTTCCTGAGCGAAAGATATCGGACGTTGGAGGCTATCGACGACGTTAGGCCTAGCGGCTCTGGGCATGTGCCGCCAAGATCGGCAAATGTCCATGCACCTGTACGCAGGCCAATCTCCTACGAAGCTAGAGTGGCTCCTGCACCCAGAGGGTGTGACCTGTGTTTCAGGGAAAAGCACCCCATTCGTGTATGTCCCCGTTTCCTGACCATGAGTGTCAATGATCGGTCAGATTTCGTCCGAAGAAAGCAACTATGCTTGAATTGCTTAGCACGAGGCCATCAGCAACGGGACTGCACTAGTGCCCACTCATGCTATACGTGCCGCGCACGGCATAACACTCTGCTGCACCGCGACAATCCAGTTGCCGGCATTCCAAGACCCTCCAATCCGTCTAGTCCACGACCTGCGCCCACGGAAGAAAGCGCGGTAACCTCCGATGGTCATTCCAATGTTCAAGTGTGCTTTGCTTCAGGATCCAGAGCTGTCCTGCTCGGCACGGCGGTCATTAATATCTGCCATCGTGGCCGCAACTTCCAAGCACGTGCTCTGATTGATTCAGGTTCCGAAGCGACGTTTATCACTGAGCGGCTTTTCAATCAAATCAAGCCACCTTTCAAGCCAGTTCAGACCCAAGTTTCCGGGCTCAATTCCACTGTTGCCGCTCAACCCACCAAGCTCTGCCAGTTTGCGATTCGCGCTCCTTCCAGGCTCGGACTGCAGTTAGATACGACTGCCTATGTCCTTCCACAACTAGCCGGAAAGCATCCCTCACACCCAATTCCGATGAGGCTTCTAAAGGAGCTTCCTGATCTCCCCTTAGCGGATCCAAAGTTTTTCGAGAGGTCCGAAATTGATATCCTGATAGGAGCTGACATCCTACCGTCTGTGCTTCTGGACGGTTCCAAGAGCAACGTTTTAGGGTCTCTTCTGGCACAAGAGACTATTTTCGGATGGGTTCTCACTGGCCCAGTGTCCACGCCAGCCGCTCCCACCGTTTCGGTGTTCTCCACGCGAATATCCGACGCATCCAAAGGTCCGCATCCACAGGACCAACTCTTTGACACGCGCAGTGCGACCGCCTTAAGAGGCCGGTTTCCCAAACGCACTCATTCCTACCGCTGTCGAGTTTGCAACGGAATCCACCCACTTCGGAAATGCCAACAGTTCCTTAGACTCAGTGTTGAGAAAAGGATCCACGTGGCTCTCGACAACCGCTACTGTACCAACTGTTTGGCTCACGAACACTCCGGAGGAACCTGCCGCAGTGGTGACCGATGCAAGAAGTGCAACCAGCACCACCATACGCTCCTGCATAGGCACGAACATCCCGTGCAAGCGCCCCATTCGCAGCATCGCGCACCTCCCTACTTCTAGGGCACGGCTTTCAGTTCAGACCCGATGTTCGAACCTCCATCCGATGTGCGGGCTCTCATTCCGGGCCATTTTCCCAGGAGCCGTTGGTTTCCACTACTAAATCGAGGCTCAACATCAGCAGTTTAGTGCACGGGGGAAAGAACTCTACAAACGCAACAAATGGCAATTTCCGACCAAAACTCTCCAAGTCGACGACATAGTAGTCGTCAGGGACAATCTACCCTCTCCATGTCCACAAGGTTACTCTACCTGCGAAGGACAAATAGTACTCCCTTCCTAGGAATTAGGACTCTTCCCCCATTCAGGGGTCCAAGGTGTAGTCGACCCCTACTAAGCCCCGTTTGTTTTTTATCGACAGAACAAATTTCCGGAAATGGCTCCTCGTCCTCGTTACACCAATTCCTTGGAGGGCAGACGTTCCCGAGGTATTAAATCCTACCGCTGCCGAGTCTGCCCGGGAATCCATCCTCTTCGGAAGTGCAAGAGGTTCCACAAACTGAGCGCTGAAAGCGCCTTCGAGCAGCACTTATAAATAAGTACTGCTCGAACTGCCTCGCCCATCAGCACTCAGGAGAAGACTGCCGCAGCCAAGACGGATGCAAAAAGTGTGGAGGGAACCACCACACGCTACTCCACATGCACGAGGAACCCCGCTCTGCTCCAAAAGTATCCGCACTGCCACCTCCGACACGCAGAGCGCGCCAGCCTGCTGCACGCCGTCCGGACGCGATGTCCACTTCCCGGTCGCCGTCGCCAGCCCCAGGCGCCAACGATCGCCCGCAGCCGAAGGTCTCCGTCCCGTCCCCGTCAGTGGCAACGAGACCGCAGCAGACGGTTGTCCACATCCTGCCGACAGCCATTGTCGTGCTTAACACGGGCTCGAGGACCTTCGAGACCGGCGCCATGATCGACCCATGCATGCCGGTGAGCAGCATCGATCGGTCGTTGGCGTCTGCGTTCCGGCTGCCTACCACCCGGCTAGGAGACGACGAGGTTTGCTCGGTGACTCTCCGATCCCGAACAAACTGCTTCCAGCTCGATGTCGTCGTGAAGGTCGACCCCAGCCTGAGGATCCGGACACCAATTCGTGCGCTGAGCGACGCCGCAAGGGCCAAATTCAATGACATTCGTCTCGCGGACGACCGCTTCCACCGGCCGGCAACCATCTCCCTCGTGTTGGGGTCAGATGTCTATGCGAACCTGATCCAACCAGGGTTCCTAAAGCTCGATGATGGGTTGCCCGTCGCTCAAAGCACCGTGCTCGGGTGGACCGTTTCCGGAGCTTGTCGGGAATGAGGACACCGATCCTGCTGGCCATCCGGCCGATGAGTCCTTTGCCTACGCAAGGGGGGCAGTGTGAGCGCCGCAAAAGCTTTCGCTGCAGCTCTGCTCTGGCTCTCCTCGCGCTCTCCCTCTCTTCCATCCGGCCTTTTCACCACTCCGCGGTCTAGCGGCTGTCCTATTGTTAGTTCTAAGTGAGTATTAAAACACAAGTGCAAATAAAGTGAAGTAAAATCAGAAGCTGATCCCCGAAGCCTCCTTATTTCTGGGCCCCAACAACAACAACAACAGCACGGCAGCACCCCTGCCCCTCCAACCAGCGACGACCACGACCAATACTCCAGCGGCCGTACGGACCCTTCGGCTTATAATCCGCCCACTCCAGTTCACAGCCAAAGAGCTGGTCCAGCCTCCGTGACAGAGTTAGATGTAGGTCGAGAAGACGAACTCACAGAGAAGCCAAAAGTTCATGCGCTGTCAGCACAGCAAAAATCAAGAAATCAAAAATCAAAATCACTCAGTTATAGCTAAGTTACCATCTTACGAAAAGAAGGGTCTAGGTCGAACGCATCGAAAACCAGTTAAGCAGCGCCACTGGCCAATCTCGCCGGCAAAAGAGAACATCATGTTTTCCGAATTGGAAAATATGTTAGCGCTAGGCGTAACTGTGTTCTCGTGAGGAAAGGACCTAATGTTCGCTTATGTCTAAATTCTAGGGAAGTGAATAAACTGACTGTCAAGGACGCGTATTCTTTACCACATATAGACGGGATACTTAGTCGTTTACCTCCCACACGCTTCATTACAGGTCTTGACATGAAACACGCGTTCTGGCAAATATCCCTCGAAGAGACGTCCAGACAGTATACCGCATTTACAATACCAAACAGGCCATTGTACCAATACATGGATATGCCTTTCGGACTTTGTAATGCATCCCAAACTTTGTGTAGACTAATGGATTTGGTTATTCCAGCGAAATTGCGCACGAGAGTATTCGTTTATTTAGATGATCTTTTAGTTCTGTCTGACGATTTCGAATCTCATCTGAAGCTCTTGGAAGAGATAGCAGGTTACCTTCGTGATGCTAATCTTACAATAAACATAGCCAAATCAAAGTTTTGCATGACTGAAATCGGATACTAAGGTTTTGTTATTGCGCATGTGCATAACTACGCCGCGATAGCCACTCCACTAACTGATTTGCTCAAAAAGAACAAGGTTCTTACGTAGACGCAGGCAGCAGAGATAGCGTTTGCTCAACTCAAATCCAAACTAACTTCATCTCCAATTTTGAGAACACCTAACTTTAAGAAGCAATTTATACTGCTTTGCGATGCGAGCATGTATGGTCTTGGGTGTGTGCTTGCTCAAGAGAATGAGGAGGGAATCGAATTACCAATAGCATTTATGTCTGAAAAGCTTTCAAAAAGCTTTCATCATCGTGTCTCTCTTCCAAGTGAACGGATGTGTTTTTTGCTTGCGCTCTCGTTTTGTGTTAATTTTTGCATTAAAACAACCGGGGTTTTTTTTTAATCTTCTACTTTGTGATAAATAAAGTTCCCGTTCACTTCGTGTGCATGCAGCTATTTTGTTTTGTGTATTTAATTGTTATTATTTTCACAATTTAGTTGTGCTGCCGGTGTTTGCTTTGTATTTTTTGCATTCCTCTTTGTGCATGAGGAATGAGCTCGCTCCCACGCTCACCCGTTTACCCGATCTCTCGGTGCAGCTGCACTCTTATCTCTTCCTACGTAGAGGTACAGTGGTAAGTCTTTATAATGTCCGCAATTGTCTGTTTCGCTAAGGCCTGTAAAAAGGCAATTACTTCAAACGATCTTACAGTCGGCTGCTGGCTGTGCGACAACATTGTGCATGCCAAGTTCATTGGTGTTGTTGCTCGGACGGTGGACGATGTAAGAAGAAACATCGGTCTGCGTTACTGCTGCGAGGCCTGTCGCGAGGTTGAAAAAGAAATGATGTCTTTTTTTTAAGCTATTAAATGAGTCTCCTAGGCGCAAAAAAACCGCAACTGGTCTGCAGCATATAGGCGGATCTCAACAACCAGCGGCGAACTCCCAACAGCAGCCTCTCTCAACACAGCCCTCGACCTCGGAATTAAGTCAAAGAGTTCTGAGATCGAGTGGCAAGAAAGATTCGGCATCTGAATGTGTTGCGGGAGTGACCGTTCCCCCGATGATATCCGTTTTGTCCCTGAGGGGTCTCAAATATTGACACCTCAAAGCCCAGTTAACCTGCTCAGGGTATCAGGCCCGGACTACCGGCCGATATCGGCAGTGCAGACAATCAGTCTGCATCGCCGAAAGCCCTTATTGTAATAGCACCTACGAAACAGATATTTGTTTCGCGGCTCACCCCTGCTCAGACATCAGAAGATGTCATCGCCTTTATCCAAGGCAAAACAAGAGCCGATAAAATAAAAATTAAGGTGGAAAAATTCAAATTATGTATGGGACATTTCATCTTTCAAAATAAATTTTCCAAACGAACTTTTTGACACTATATGTTCTACCAAATTCTGGCCAGAATATGTTGTCGTCAAAAAGTTTGAAGCAAAGAAAAAGAAAAGGCGGCCCGTAGGAATAAGTCTTCCCAGGCCCGACCAGACCACTGCGCCCTATACGATATCCACTCCAAAAAACTAATTAACTCCCTCTCTTTCTCCTATCAGAATGCAAGAGGCCTACGTAGTAAGCTTCCCAAATTGTATTCTGATAGTCTCTCGTTTGCATCCCAGGTTATTGTGTTCACAGAAACCTGGTTAAAGCCGGAGATTCTGAGCTCCGAAGTTTTCCCAGCTATGCTCACAATATATCGGCTGGATCGGCCTATCAGACGTGGGGGTGGTGTCCTCATAGCGGTTGACTCCACTCCGCGTAGGCATTAATAACTTTCGAGGAGTTCGATGTTGAATTCCTCTGTGTGAAGCTAACCATCAATGGAAGCTCTATTTTCATTACCTGTTCATACATTCCTCCTTTGTCCGAACTTCCTATTTATTGGAACCATCTTTCCGCTATCCACACGGTTTTCAACCGACTTTCGAATAAGGATCATTTAGTAGTTCTTGGTGATTTTAATATCCCGGGGGCTATTTGGTCCTCCAATGTACATTTCACCTCCTTCGCTGTCTCAAGTCAACCATGTACGAAATTCCCTAGAGCGCTTGCTTGATCTCTGTTTTGTCTCAGATCCGGCAAGAGTCAGTTTAGCCAGGGTGGCGCCGTTTACGCTTCCCGAAGATCCCTATCATCCTACTTTCGACGTGACTCTCGACATTGGGACTGACTTACAGAACATATCTGACTAAGAAGCTAAGAAAGTTCTTTGTTTTCGCAAAACGGACTTCGAACGGCTGAATAACTTTATATCAGATTTTAATTGGTCTGATTTATTCAATGTTCACTGACATGTCAGTAGCCGTGGATATTTTTTAACGTGCCATAAATTCCTTTTCTACTGAATGTGTTCCGTTAAACTATCCATCAACAATGAATAAGCCTCCTTGGTTTACTAAAGAGTTGGGTCATCTTAAAAACAAAAAATCTAGGCTGTATACTGTGACGTGGTTTCTATAGCCGGGGTAAGATCTCAGTCGCGGCCAAGGAACCTACACAAGAAATTTGTATAGAAGGGATGGGACCTGTAGCTAGGAATTATGTACGTGGGAGCGGAGAGACCGCCAGAAGTACTGAGGCATAATCCTCTACCGTTTATCGTGACTTGTTATCTGGGTGCTGGCCCGTTCTCGACTTGCGGCCACGCTGCTGAGCGGCCGACAGTCGGTTGTGTAACACAAGGACGTCTCTGCTGTTAACACGTGGCGATCGCCTGGCTTGGCGATCGACGACCCGGACCACGTAGCACGTTCTGGTAGCTCTGGGGACGTTGACTGATCTGGCAACCCTAGTGGATTCGGTTGATCTGGCAACCCTGGCGACTTTTGGTTGATCTGGCAACCCTGGTCAATTCTATCGATCTGGCAACCCTGGTGATTTTTGGTTGATCTGGCAACCCTGGTCAATTCTATCGATCTGGCAACCCTGGTCAATTCTATCGATCTGGCAACCCTGGTGACTTTCGGTTGATCTGGCAACTCTGGTGACTTTTGGTGGATCTGGCAACCCTGGTGACTTTTGGTTGATCTGGCAACCCTGGTCAATTCTATCGATCTGGCAACCCTGGTCAATTCTATCGATCTGACAACCCTGGTGACTTCTATCGATCTGGCAACCCTGGTGACTTTCGGTTGATCTGGCAACTCTGGTGACTTTTGGTTGATCTGGCAATCCTGTCCGCGATCGCCCTGCCAACCTTGATCGGCCTATCTGGCAACCCTGTAGGAAGCTCGTGGGACGAGGGGCGGGGAAGTCAAGGGGGAATCCTCGGGACACTGGGGGCTTCGCGGCCGCCGCCTCCGGCTAGTCACGAAGGCTCCGGGATTCCGACTACTCCGGGTGCATGCGGAGGCTACTGGGGGTTAACGGGCAGGCCAAGGGCGCAGCGGCGAGAACTCGGCTGTTCCGGTGCGGATGCGAGACCAAGCGCAGGGGAAGCAGTCGGGCCACGCAGCGTACGCTGGCAGAGGATCGGGATCAGTGGATAGGCCAAGGGCACAGCGGCGTGAACTCGTCTGTTCCGGTGCGGATGCGAAACCAAACGCAGAGGAGCCAGTCGGGCCACGCAGTGTGCTCTGGCAGAGGATCGGGGGGGAGGGGGAAGCAGAGGTGCAGACGTGGAAGGTTTGGGCGGGTGCGAAACCACCTGCACAAAGTTCCCGGCGCACTCCTCTAAGCTAGCATGCAAAGGGGATGGGGGCCAAGGAAAAAGGCACTACGATCACTATATTATGGTCTTTATTTATTCAAAACAATAACTTGCCCGTGGCTGCGGCCAGCGGGGAGGGGAAACAGTGGCTTACGTGGTCTAACGCTGCAGCGGGAAGAGGCTGTCGCCGCTGGGGTCGCCGTTTGTAGTTGAGGTGCAACGGGAAAACGCTTTCGCCGTTGGTAAATGCTCGCGCACTCGCGCGTCTCTCGCGATCGTCTGGTCTGGCGGGATACTGTCGCCGCCGGTACTTGCGCTACGCACTCGCGTGTCTCTGTGAGCCTTTTTGGTCGTCGATGCCGCGTGTTGTAAAAAATCGTTCCGCTGTTCGCTCGCGCACGTCTACCTTACTCGAAAACCGGAAACCAAAAGCCACGATCTCTGGCTTAGTGGTCGCATCTCGCCGATCGTTGTTTTATCGATATATCGCATTCCACTATCGGTCTTAGGTTGCCACCTGGGCACTTATGAAGGGTATTCTCGAGGGACTTCGTGCCCTTAATGGATGGACTCCGTGTCCCTAATAAAGTATTGATAATGCTTAAGGTTAACTTATGCTATTTACAGTGAATATATGTACATGGGCGTAAAAATACTAAATATAAAAAATACTAAATTTGTATGACCCTAGAAAAGGGTCGTTACATCCCCTCCGTGCTTCGGGGGGGACAAAAGAGATGTCCCTCTGGTTGGGAATTGGAGGCAAAGGGATCCCATCCGGTTGGCAAATCCAGGATCATACCCTTTGGCGACATGGGGGCGAGTCCTGCGGCCTGGTCCTCGGTGTTCCTGGAGGTGCAGGCTGTTCGTCTGTGTCTACTGTGCGCGGCCCTGGGCCACTGGTCGGTGGTGGCATCATGTTGCTGGGCAAGGTGAGGTCGGTAGCTCCTCCTCATTGTAGCCAGTGCGGTCGCGGGGTCATAGGCTCCTTCCTCATACGACCCGGTTGAGCGCAGGCAGTATGGGTAGAGCCCTGGCGCGCTGCGGTCGCCGGTGGTATCCATGCACTGCGTGGAGAAGGCTGAGGTGGGGGTGGTGCGTCTTGGCGGCGGTGGTCGTCCTATGCTACATCGTCGTCGGTGTCCATCTGTGGAAGAAGAAGGATGAAACGCTTTTAGGTCTCCAATGCTCGCAAGACGCCCCTTCCGAGGGCCGGGTAGACGTATTCGGAAAACGTTCGGAGACTGGGAAGTGACTAATCTGTCTGGTCCGTTGAATTGACTGGGAATCGTGGCTCTGCCGGTGCGTTGGCTCCGACGCCTGGCTTGGCGATCGACGACCCGGACCACGTAGCACGTTCTGGTAGCTCTGGGGACGTTGACTGATCTGGCAACCCTAGTGGATTCGGTTGATCTGGCAACCCTGGCGACTTTTGGTTGATCTGGCAACCCTGGTCAATTCTATCGATCTGGCAACCCTGGTGATTTTTGGTTGATCTGGCAACCCTGGTCAATTCTATCGATCTGGCAACCCTGGTGACTTCTATCGATCTGGCAACCTTGGTGACTTTCGGTTGATCTGGCAACTCTGGTGACTTTTGGTGGATCTGGCAACCCTGGTGACTTTTGGTTGATCTGGCAATCCTGTCCGCGATCGCCCTGCCAACCTTGATCGGCCTATCTGGCAACCCTGTAGGAAGCTCGTGGGACGAGGGGCGGGGAAGTCAAGGGGGAATCCTCGGGACACTGGGGCTTCTCGGGCCGCCGCCTCCGGCTAGTCACGAAGGCTCCGGGATTCCGACTACTCCGGGTGCATGCGGAGGCTACTGGGGGTTAACGGGCAGGTCAAGGGCGCAGCGGCGAGAACTCGGCTGTTCCGGTGCGGATGCGAGACCAAGCGCAGGGGAAGCAGTCGGGCCACGCAGCGTACGCTGGCAGAGGATCGGGATCAGTGGATAGGCCAAGGGCACAGCGGCGTGAACTCGTCTGTTCCGGTGCGGATGCGAAACCAAACGCAGAGGAGCCAGTCGGGCCACGCAGTGTGCTCTGGCAGAGGATCGGGGGGGAGGGGGAAGCAGAGGTGCAGACGTGGACGGTTTGGGCGGGTGCGAAACCACCTGCACAAAGTTCCCGGCGCACTCCTCTAAGCTAGCATGCAAAGGGGATGGGGGCCAAGGAAAAAGGCACTACGATCACTATATTATGGTCTTTATTTATTCAAAACAATAACTTGCCCGTGGCTGCGGCCAGCGGGGAGGGGAAACAGTGGCTTACGTGGTCTAACGCTGCAGCGGGAAGAGGCTGTCGCCGCTGGGGTCGCCGTTTGTAGTTGAGGTGCAACGGGAAAACGCTTTCGCCGTTGGTAAATGCTCGCGCACTCGCGCGTCTCTCGCGATCGTCTGGTCTGGCGGGATACTGTCGCCGCCGGTACTTGCGCTACGCACTCGCGTGTCTCTGTGAGCCTTTTTTGGTCGTCGATGCCGCGTGTTGTAAAAAAATCGTTCCGCTGTTCGCTCGCGCACGTCTACCTTACTCGAAAACCGGAAACCAAAAGCCACGATCTCTGGCTTAGTGGTCGCATCTCGCCGATCGTTGTTTTATCGATATATCGCATTCCACTATCGGTCTTAGGTTGCCACCTGGGCACTTATGAAGGGTATTCTCGAGGGACTTCGTGCCCTTAATGGATGGACTCCGTGTCCCTAATAAAGTATTGATAATGCTTAAGGTTAACTTATGCTATTTACAGTGAATATATGTACATGGGCGTAAAAATACTAAATATAAAAATACTAAATTTGTATGACCCTAGAAAAGGGTCGTTACATCCCCTCCGTGCTTCGGGGGGGACAAAAGAGATGTCCCTCTGGTTGGGAATTGGAGGCAAAGGGATCCCATCCGGTTGGCAAATCCAGGATCATACCCTTTGGCGACATGGGGGCGAGTCCTGCGGCCTGGTCCTCGGTGTTCCTGGAGGTGCAGGCTGTTCGTCTGTGTCTACTGTGCGCGGCCCTGGGCCACTGGTCGGTGGTGGCATCATGTTGCTGGGCAAGGTGAGGTCGGTAGCTCCTCCTCATTGTAGCCAGTGCGGTCGCGGGGTCATAGGCTCCTTCCTCATACGACCCGGTTGAGCGCAGGCAGTATGGGTAGAGCCCTGGCGCGCTGCGGTCGCCGGTGGTATCCATGCACTGCGTGGAGAAGGCTGAGGTGGGGGTGGTGCGTCTTGGCGGCGGTGGTCGTCCTATGCTACATCGTCGTCGGTGTCCATCTGTGGAAGAAGAAGGATGAAACGCTTTTAGGTCTCCAATGCTCGCAAGACGCCCCTTCCGAGGGCCGGGTAGACGTATTCGGAAAACGTTCGGAGACTGGGAAGTGACTAATCTGTCTGGTCCGTTGAATTGACTGGGAATCGTGGCTCTGCCGGTGCGTTGGCTCCGACGCCTGGCTTGGCGATCGACGACCCGGACCACGTAGCACGTTCTGGTAGCTCTGGGGACGTTGACTGATCTGGCAACCCTAGTGGATTCGGTTGATCTGGCAACCCTGGCGACTTTTGGTTGATCTGGCAACCCTGGTCAATTCTATCGATCTGGTAACCCTGGTGATTTTTGGTTGATCTGGCAACCCTGGTCAATTCTATCGATCTGGCAACCCTGGTGACTTCTATCGATCTGGCAACCTTGGTGACTTTCGGTTGATCTGGCAACTCTGGTGACTTTTGGTGGATCTGGCAACCCTGGTGACTTTTGGTTGATCTGGCAATCCTGTCCGCGATCGCCCTGCCAACCTTGATCGGCCTATCTGGCAACCCTGTAGGAAGCTCGTGGGACGAGGGGCGGGGAAGTCAAGGGGGAATCCTCGGGACACTGGGGGCTTCTCGGGCCGCCGCCTCCGGCTAGTCACGAAGGCTCCGGGATTCCGACTACTCCGGGTGCATGCGGAGGCTACTGGGGGTTAACGGGCAGGTCAAGGGCGCAGCGGCGAGAACTCGGCTGTTCCGGTGCGGATGCGAGACCAAGCGCAGGGGAAGCAGTCGGGCCACGCAGCGTACGCTGGCAGAGGATCGGGATCAGTGGATAGGCCAAGGGCACAGCGGCGTGAACTCGTCTGTTCCGGTGCGGATGCGAAACCAAACGCAGAGGAGCCAGTCGGGCCACGCAGTGTGCTCTGGCAGAGGATCGGGGGAGGGGGAAGCAGAGGTGCAGACGTGGACGGTTTGGGCGGGTGCGAAACCACCTGCACAAAGTTCCCGGCGCACTCCTCTAAGCTAGCATGCAAAGGGGATGGGGGCCAAGGAAAAAGGCACTACGATCACTATATTATGGTCTTTATTTATTCAAAACACTAACTTGCCCGTGGCTGCGGCCAGCGGGGAGGGGAAACAGTGGCTTACGTGGTCTAACGCTGCAGCGGGAAGAGGCTGTCGCCGCTGGGGTCGCCGTTTGTAGTTGAGGTGCAACGGGAAAACGCTTTCGCCGTTGGTAAATGCTCGCGCACTCGCGCGTCTCTCGCGATCGTCTGGTCTGGCGGGATACTGTCGCCGCCGGTACTTGCGCTACGCACTCGCGTGTCTCTGTGAGCCTTTTTGGTCGTCGATGCCGCGTGTTGTAAAAAAATCGTTCCGCTGTTCGCTCGCGCACGTCTACCTTACTCGAAAACCGGAAACCAAAAGCCACGATCTCTGGCTTAGTGGTCGCATCTCGCCGATCGTTGTTTTATCGATATATCGCATTCCACTATCGGTCTTAGGTTGCCACCTGGGCACTTATGAAGGGTATTCTCGAGGGACTTCGTGCCCTTAATGGATGGACTCCGTGTCCCTAATAAAGTATTGATAATGCTTAAGGTTAACTTATGCTATTTACAGTGAATATATGTACATGGGCGTAAAAATACTAAATATAAAAATACTAAATTTGTATGACCCTAGAAAAGGGTCGTTACATCCCCTCCGTGCTTCGGGGGGACAAAAGAGATGTCCCTCTGGTTGGGAATTGGAGGCAAAGGGATCCCATCCGGTTGGCAAATCCAGGATCATACCCTTTGGCGACATGGGGGCGAGTCCTGCGGCCTGGTCCTCGGTGTTCCTGGAGGTGCAGGCTGTTCGTCTGTGTCTACTGTGCGCGGCCCTGGGCCACTGGTCGGTGGTGGCATCATGTTGCTGGGCAAGGTGAGGTCGGTAGCTCCTCCTCATTGTAGCCAGTGCGGTCGCGGGGTCATAGGCTCCTTCCTCATACGACCCGGTTGAGCGCAGGCAGTATGGGTAGAGCCCTGGCGCGCTGCGGTCGCCGGTGGTATCCATGCACTGCGTGGAGAAGGCTGAGGTGGGGGTGGTGCGTCTTGGCGGCGGTGGTCGTCCTATGCTACATCGTCGTCGGTGTCCATCTGTGGAAGAAGAAGGATGAAACGCTTTTAGGTCTCCAATGCTCGCAAGACGCCCCTTCCGAGGGCCGGGTAGACGTATTCGGAAAACGTTCGGAGACTGGGAAGTGACTAATCTGTCTGGTCCGTTGAATTGACTGGGAATCGTGGCTCTGCCGGTGCGTTGGCTCCGACGGGTTGGCTCTGCCTGGGTATTGGCTCTGCCGGGTTGGCTCTGCCTGAGGGATGGCTCTGCCGGTGTGATGGCTCTGCCGGGTTGGCTCTGCCTGAGGGATGGCTCTGCCGGTGTGATGGCTCTGCCGGGTTGGATCTCCAGTTTATTCGTATTCTGATCTTTCCGTGGTCTTGTCTCCTGCTCGATTATGCTTAGTCGTGGTTCGGGGGTCATGGTTGGTGAAGCTCTTGCGTCATCTATCTGGCGGGGTGGTCTGGGTCGAGGCTGTGGCGAGGGTCTTGCGTCGTCGGTCTGGGGCGGGGGCCGTGGCGATCTGGGTCGGGGGTGTGGCGGATGGCTAGTGTCCGCTATCGGGCGAAGTGGGCTCTGTGATCTGGGTCGGATTTCGCGGAACTGGTGAGGTTGTCCGACTGTCTCGGCGGTGTCCTGGCTTATACAACTTCTGGAGGCCCCTGTGTTAATGGTGGCTAGCCGTACGTGACCCCCAATGTCGACTTCGGCGGCGATCCTCTCTCTCGATCCACAATGGTGCGATTACTGGCGGTGCTCGGCTGAGTTGGTCCCCGACGGACTCCGCCGATCGTGGGGACCCACGTCGTTTCCCGGCCGTGGTCGCCGACAGCACTCGACTGTGCGGACTTCCAGGCGTCCACAGTCCCAACAGAAATACTGCCGGGGGTTCGACAATCACGGCTGAAATGTCCTGGCTCTCCGCAATTCCGGCAAGCATTCCAAGCGTCGATTCGGCAGTCGGATGCGGTCACTCTGTTAACTATGGCTGGCATGAATAATCTAGGCTCGGGCTGTGCGGGCTTGCTAAGAGGAAATTGGACATTGTTGTTGCGTCCTAGGACCCGTTTCTTAACGGATTCAAACTCAGTGGCCAGACGCACCAGTTCCCCAATAGTCCGGAACTCGTTGCGTCGGATGTACATTTGATATTCGGGGGCGATATTTTCGTAGAGTCTGTCCAACTCTTGTTCTTCCTTGTAGCCGGCGTGGCGCATGAGTATCCGAAGGTCTAGCATGTAGTCCTTGAACGTTTCTCCATCTAGCTGCTCACGACGCCGAATCTGGTCGTCCAAGCGCTGGAGGTAACTAGGCGGGAGGAAAAACTCTAGGAACTCTCTCCGAAAGCTGGTCCAATCAGCCCCTTGCAGGCGGCTGGTTTGGAACCATTTATCAGCCCTGCTCGTCAGCAGTTCCGCCATGGCTCGGGGAAGGAGCCCGAGGTCTATGCCGTAGGATACTGCGCGGCTCTCTACTTGCTCTATGAACGCAAGTGGGTCGGAATAACCGTCGAATTGGAGACCCCATTTCCGGATTCTCTCCGGCACGCATACGTACTCGCGGCGGTGTCGGTCGCCGCCCGGGTCAGAGGGATTTTCTTGGGTCGTGTCGAGCGAAGCAGGGGCGGAAACAACGATGCCAGGGTATTGCGACTACGAGGGGAGGTTCCGGGGTTCAACCCGGCGTTTGTGATGGCGAGGTGGCCGCTGGGGCCGGGCCGGTCCTCACCGAGAGGCACTGGGCTACTGGATCGGGCTGCGTATCGTTTCTCTAGGTCATAGAGTCGGGCCCATACTTCTTGGGTCTGTTCCGAGTCCTTGACTAACGTGGCAAAGCTTCGGCGTAGGTCATCGACGACGCCGTCGGCAGAGAATCCGAATTCCTCCGCAAAGGCTAACAGTTCGACCTTGAGTCGGCTATAGATCCACCGTGTGGAGACCCCCGGATTCTTAATTTTACGTGGAACGAACTCACCGGGCACTTTCTGGTCGGCGTCCATGGCTATGAGTCTTTGTTCTGGGCTTTCTCGTCCTTCAGCTGGTTCTAAGCGTCTTTCCTCCTTATCGGATGGTTGTGTCTTCGCGTCGCTGGTTTACAGGCACTGAACTCGCTTTCCGCTTCGGGGATGCGTCTCTGGAGTCTAGGTCTTTGTTTTGGCTTATCACTGCACTGGCATTCGTTCGCGTGGACTGGGCGGTTTCGCGGCTAAGCACGTGGGCTTGGTTCTGGACGCGCGGACTGTTAGTTCGAGTGTTTTGCACGGTCGCGGGCACTTTGTTCACCTTTTTGTCATTTTTCACGGTATTTTGAGGTTATGTCCCTATCCTGGAGGCTTCGCACTCCGTATACAGATGGTAATATTCCTGGTATTTCTCCCTATCAGGTCCCTGTTCGGGCGCCACTTGTGACGTGGTTTCTATAGCCGGGGTAAGATCTCAGTCGCGGCCAAGGAACCTACACAAGAAATTTGTATAGAAGGGATGGGACCTGTAGCTAGGAATTATGTACGTGGGAGCGGAGAGACCGCCAGAAGTACTGAGGCATAATCCTCTACCGTTTATCGTGACTTGTTATCTGGGTGCTGGCCCGTTCTCGACTTGCGGCCACGCTGCTGAGCGGCCGACAGTCGGTTGTGTAACACAAGGACGTCTCTGCTGTTAACACGTGGCGATCGCCTGGCTTGGCGATCGACGACCCGGACCACGTAGCACGTTCTGGTAGCTCTGGGGACGTTGACTGATCTGGCAACCCTAGTGGATTCGGTTGATCTGGCAACCCTGGCGACTTTTGGTTGATCTGGCAACCCTGGTCAATTCTATCGATCTGGCAACCCTGGTCAATTCTATCGATCTGGCAACCCTGGTGACTTTCGGTTGATCTGGCAACTCTGGTGACTTTTGGTGGATCTGGCAACCCTGGTGACTTTTGGTTGATCTGGCAACCCTGGTCAATTCTATCGATCTGGCAACCCTGGTGACTCTCGGTTGATCTGGCAACCCTGGTCAATTCTATCGATCTGGCAACCCTGGTCAATTCTATCGATCTGACAACCCTGGTGACTTCTATCGATCTGGCAACCCTGGTGACTTTCGGTTGATCTGGCAACTCTGGTGACTTTTGGTGGATCTGGCAACCCTGGTGACTTTTGGTTGATCTGGCAATCCTGTCCGCGATCGCCCTGCCAACCTTGATCGGCCTATCTGGCAACCCTGTAGGAAGCTCGTGGGACGAGGGGCGGGGAAGTCAAGGGGGAATCCTCGGGACACTGGGGGCTTCTCGGGCCGCCGCCTCCGGCTAGTCACGAAGGCTCCGGGATTCCGACTACTCCGGGTGCATGCGGAGGCTACTGGGGGTTAACGGGCAGGCCAAGGGCGCAGCGGCGAGAACTCGGCTGTTCCGGTGCGGATGCGAAACCAAACGCAGAGGAGCCAGTCGGGCCACGCAGTGTGCTCTGGCAGAGGATCGGGGGGGAGGGGGAAGCAGAGGTGCAGACGTGGAAGGTTTGGGCGGGTGCGAAACCACCTGCACAAAGTTCCCGGCGCACTCCTCTAAGCTAGCATGCAAAGGGGATGGGGGCCAAGGAAAAAGGCACTACGATCACTATATTATGGTCTTTATTTATTCAAAACAATAACTTGCCCGTGGCTGCGGCCAGCGGGGAGGGGAAACAGTGGCTTACGTGGTCTAACGCTGCAGCGGGAAGAGGCTGTCGCCGCTGGGGTCGCCGTTTGTAGTTGAGGTGCAACGGGAAAACGCTTTCGCCGTTGGTAAATGCTCGCGCACTCGCGCGTCTCTCGCGATCGTCTGGTCTGGCGGGATACTGTCGCCGCCGGTACTTGCGCTACGCACTCGCGTGTCTCTGTGAGCCTTTTTTGGTCGTCGACGCCGCGTGTTGTAAAAAAATCGTTCCGCTGTTCGCTCGCGCACGTCTACCTTACTCGAAAACCGGAAACCAAAAGCCACGATCTCTGGCTTAGTGGTCGCATCTCGCCGATCGTTGTTTTATCGATATATCGCATTCCACTATCGGTCTTAGGTTGCCACCTGGGCACTTATGAAGGGTATTCTCGAGGGACTTCGTGCCCTTAATGGATGGACTCCGTGTCCCTAATAAAGTATTGATAATGCTTAAGGTTAACTTATGCTATTTACAGTGAATATATGTACATGGGCGTAAAAATACTAAATATAAAAATACTAAATTTGTATGACCCTTGAAAAGGGTCGTTACAATACTAAATATAAATATACCGGTTCTATCTCTGCCCTATCCCTTTATTTATCGTCTCTGTCAAGATTTACCGTGTTGAACGCGCAGTATTACAATAATTATTTGACTCTTTGTAGGGTCCAGATCTCTCAGGACCAAAAACAGTTTTATAATTTTGTTAACACTAAACATAAGCCAATTACGCATCCTTCCTCGCTTTCGTTTGAAAATACAACCGTAAAAAATGATCGGGCTATTGCCGATCTGTTTGCGCAGTTTTTCAAACCACTTACTCAACTTCCACTGACTGTAATCAGACTTATTCCTACATCATGCCCAAATCGAACTTTATTTTCAGTCCTACTTTAGACGAAAGCACTATTCTTTCAGATCTTTATCGCGTTAAACCCATTTATTCGCCAGGTCCCGATGGTATACCTAGCTGTGTGCTTAGGTATTGTGCCCACGCCCTATGCAAACCCCTTCTAAAATTGTTTACCTTGTCCCTAAAAAGCTCCCACTTTCCCCTTATTTGGAAGGAATCATTTGTTATTCTTCTCCACAAAAAAGGTAGCAAATCGGATACCAGCAACTAGAGGAATCTCTAAGTTGTCGGCCATTCCAAAACTTTTCGAGAAAATCATTACTCCACATTTGCAGCACCTGTGTAGATCAATTATATCTCCATGTCAGCATGGATTTTTAAAGCGTAGATCAACGACAACCAATCTTTTAGAGTTCACTTACTTCTTAGTTAAGGACTTCCATAAGGGCTTTCAGACAGACGTAATCTATACTGATTTCAGTAAAGCATTTGATTCTGTCAACCATTCTAAACTTATTGAACCTAAACGGCTCTAAATGCAAGCTAATGATTTTCTCTCGTGTCGCCCCCAAGCTCGCGACTTACACGCTAAACTGCTGCTCTTTGGAATGAATTAATATAGTCGATGATTTGGGTGTCCGACTGGACCCTAAACTTGTCTTTATCGATCATATTTCGTGCATGGTGAATAAAGCCAGAGGTGTGCTTGGTTTCATTAAACGGTGGTCGAAAGAATTCAATGACCCCTATGTTACAAAATCCTTATATATTTCGTTAGTTCGTCCTATCTTAAAATATGGATCTTGCGTCTGGAGCCCTCAGTATGGGGTTCACAGTAAACGCATTGAGTCAGTTCAGAAGAACTTTTTGCTTTTCGCTTTACGCGGTTTGAACTGAGATCCACACCAGAGGTTACCTTCGTACTCTAGTAGACTTCTCCTAATTAACTTACCTTCTTTAGCTAACCGTAGAACCATGCTTGGCATTACGTTCATTTTTAACCATATCCACGGTGACGTGGAAAGTGCTGACTTGCTGGGTCAGCTTAACTTTCACGTACCGAGTAGAAATACTAGATCCTATATTCCTTTAGTTTTGAGCCAATGTAGAACGTCTTTTGAATTGCATGAACCCTATAGAGTCTTATGTGCAAATTATAACGATTTGTACATGATAACATCAAACGTAGACAGCCTTCCCCAACTAAAAACCTTAATACTAACCCACTTAGTACGCATGCAGGCAAACAGTCTGGCAGCACGCCAGTAGTCTCTTCTTCGTATTCCTTTTCTATACTTTTATTTGTCGCGCCTACTAACACCTAACACGAAGAGGCACGTGCTTGGTGTCAGATGGGCCACTTGAATGTACTGATCGTAGTGCATCAACGTCCAACAAAAAAAAAGCACAACGAAACTATTCGGTTACCGAATTAGAGTGCTTAGCTGTAATCAAGGTAATTAATTTGAAGGTCAAGATTTCTGTGTTATAACCGATCACGCTTCGCTTCAATGGCTAATGCGACAAAAGGATTTATCCGGCCGTTTAGCTAGATGGTCCATTCGTCTTCAAAGACTTTCATTCACGATCAAACATCGCCGTGGATCTGAAAATGTCGTCGCTGATGCACTCTCGCGCCGCGAAGAGGAAGCAGTGTCGAGCATATCAGTGGGAGGACCCATAATTGATCTGTCATCAGAAGAATTCGAGTCAGAATAGTACGTCGAACTGAGAAAGCAGATTCACGTCTTCCTGATCTCAGGGTCGTGGATAAATATGTGTATAAGAGAACCGAACCAGCCAAGGGAGAAGAGTTGCAAGAAGAAGAGTCATGAAAACTTTGGGTTCCGATAAACCTCATCGACTAAGTGTTAGCACGAGCACACGATTCACCTGATGCTGCTCACATCGGCATGAACAAGATGATCGAGAAGATCAGACGTCATCTGTTTTGGCCGGGAATGGTTACTCAAATTCGAAGCTTTGTCTCAGACTGTAGCGTGTGCAAGTCTACAAAGAGCCCAAACAAAGTTCTCAGACCACCCATGGGTAGACCCGTTACGTCTGATCGTCCATTTCAGCGACTTTACATGGATCTTCTCGGTCCATATCACTGAATCACTGAATCACTGCACCAAATTTCATTTCTTGCAACCGCTTCGAAAGTTTACTTTTGAAAGAATTTGCGAGTATATACTCGAGAAGCACATATTTTACACATTCGGTACTCCAGAGTCCATACTAACTGATAACGGATCACAATTCAAGTCCGGTTATTTCAGAGCTTTTTTAACCAGGTTTGGAATTAAACATATTTGTACAGCAATTTATTCGCCACAAGCTAACGCTAGTGAGCGAGTAAACAGATCGATTCTAGCAGCTATTAGAGCTTATATTGGCTCGGATCACACGAATTGGGACTTAAATATCGATGCGATAAGTGCGTCATTGAGATTCAAGTGTTCACCGGAGCACAGGATTTTCTCCATATTTTCTCTGTTTCGGACAGAACATGATAGCCAATGGACAGGATTATGAGTTGCTTTGAAGTCTGAATTCATTATCGGATGACGTAGCGATAAGAACAGCTGATATGCTACAGGTTGCTAGACAGCAAGCTAAAAATATGATTTCTGAATCACATGCCGCAAACGCTAGAGTATATAACTTGCGCAGTCGAGTAGTACAGTTAAAGGTCGGAGATACTGTATTCGCTCGCAGTTTCGCTCAGAGTAATGCTGGAAAGAAGTTCAGTAGTAAGCTAGCACCAGTTTTTATCAAAGCTTTTATAACCAAGAAGATCAGCCCAACATATTATGAATTAGCGAACGAATCGAACAAGTCCTCGGGAGTATACCATTTGAAAGATATTAGAACCTAACAGGTCAAATTCAGTTTGTGACTGACCTTTGTTTTTCTTCAGTTAACTCTTCTGCGAGTTATATCTCTTGCAAAGTTAACTGTGGTGTGGTAGCCAGTCGCAAACGAAAATATTAAAAATAAATAATTTAATTAAATACATTGCGGAAATTCAAATTAGGTTTAAATTCGCATATAACCACCGCGATAGCGTAGGGTATAGCAGAGAGCGCGAGCGACGAGAAGTTCCGCACCGTTCCCGCATACTGCCTACTTGTATAGCGCTTACTCTTTCTCGTGTGCACCGAATGCGTGTGAAGACGAAAAAGGAAAAGGGAGCCTGGAAGCATGCCGTTAGGTGAAGTTTGGCAACGCCGCAGCGCACAGCCAACTTCTCGCGACAGAGTTCTCGGTCATTTCTTTTGTGATCTCAAATCGTTCGCATGCAAATTGCTGCTGATCGTCACAATAAGAACATAAAATTTTCACACCGCGTGGCCGATATTTTTCAAGTGCTATTGCGGCCAACAAAACAAGCCAACAAGCACAGGAGGAGTTTTCGAGGGATTCTAACCCCAACAAGAGGTGAATATTATAGTGCAAGTGCAAGTGAAAGGTGTTTTAGAACAGCCAATTTATTTCTATAGGGGAGAGTGAGACGGATGATCCGTCGAAACCGGCATAGCAGCGCCAGAGCTGCAAATGCATATCAGCTCGTGAGCATTGGCCACCGGCAGAGCAAGTTCATCGAAATTTCTGGACAAGATTGGGAGTAATCTCGGTGGGCTGCAGATTGCGCCGCGTGAGACCCTAACCTGCCGAGGCAGCGCTGCCGACGTCGAGGCCAAGCGCCGCTCAAGTCGCCGAGCAGAGGAGAAGAAGAATAGAAGCGAGTGTCAGCGCAACTAGGGCCGAATTTTCCGCCCGCAGCCGCGTGCCACTTGCTACATTTAGGCATCGCGAGTGCGACATTTTGGCCGCGACAGCCGCGTGCCAAATGGAGGTTCCGACTTAACCTCAAACCGATCCGCTAGCCCTACGCAGCCAACCCATCCCATACGCGGCGCCAGCAAAACCGCGAGGGCTCAGCAACATTTGGGGCAGCGATCGGCAAGGCGATGTGAGTCACCGACACAGGTAGACCCTATCCCTGGTGGATGCCACGTCCAGCGAGCGGCATCGAGGAAGCAAAAATAAGAAAAAGATACATTTGAAGTGCTAATTGCGGAAGGCTTATAACGCACGTGCCACGTGCGGCACCTAGCCTGGCGTAGGCGTTGGACATGAGAGGACAGACCTACCATCTGGCATGCGAGGACGCATATCCCTTTGTATGTGAGGAGCTGATTATGAGGATGCCATACGGAGGCGTCGCCATCTGCAGAGACGTTGCTGATCAAGTGGTTAGACGTGTGCTGCAGTTTTTCTCTGATTTTTGCTTTGTCGAGACACTTGTAAACTCGAGATTTAAATTGAATAGAGTAATGATATTGGAATTCTCATTCTGTCACCGAGCCTGCGTGCCCAATTGTTGTGAATTAAAATCGAAAATGGTTGAAGAGCACCACAAATTTAATTCTTTTGTCAGAAGTTAAGAACAAGTAATTTTGATTTAACATCCTAGCACAGCGTCTTCGATGGGCCCACCGAACCTGCTTCGCCGGATTTTTTGAGTAAGTGAGAAACTTCTTTCCTTTTAACTTCTGAACCTGATTTGAAATTATATTATTTTTGTGCGTGTGCCAAAATAAGTAAAATAAAATAAAATAGATATGATAATAAAAGGGCAAGTAAAGAACAAATAATGTGAAACAAAAAGGAGAAAATATTATGCAACCCAACATTCTATATTTCTATATTTTATAAAAAAATAAATATAAAGTTTATGAATTAGGAGTTAAATGAAAAGAATATCTTAATTAGGGATATAGTTCTAAAGATGTAAATTATAAGACAATTCCACTCCAAATATCTCATGTCGTTCTAGAGCCGATTAGCCGATATGATTGGAACTTTAAATATTTTGATATAGAAAATTTGACTTTTTTGAATATGTTTAGATAGAATCTAAATTAATTCCGTGCAAGAACGCGATGCTGCCACAATATGAACTTAACTTGAAAAGAAATATGTGAATTTTTGAATAAACTTTGATTAAGGGATAACCGTCAATCTATTCTTACGCGTTATCATTGTAGGGAGGGTAAAGAAAAGGGGGCGAACAACACCAAGCCACCCTTACTTCTTATGTTTATCTTGACCAGCTTTAATAACCAAGTCCGTCCGTATGATTTTGAGTCCGATAACATCCTTCTTGTTTGAACCAGTAGTTTACAGAAAGTGCACTTAAAACTCTTTTTCGCGTAGTGCGGTGTGTGCTTATAAGGAAGAGGAGGAAGAACCCATGACTATCCGACGAGCTTAGCACTGAGCAATATTAGAAGTGCACGAAATTGAATCTCCTTATACACTTTTAGTTTTAGTGTTATTAGGGTCTGCTGAAGATTAGGTTAGGTTAGGTCGGAAGGCCCTCACGGGGCCACGCATAGGCCAATATGGCCCTTAGCTGTCCGAAAGATTTTTCTGAATGGACCTAGAGTGTGTTTACGCGATTTTCGAAATCATTAAGGATCGAGGTGTTTTTCGCGAAGGCAAGTAGTTCGCCTGGCTTCTTCCTGGAGGCATCTTCTAGCGATGCCAGAACCGGAGCGCCTAGGTATTTTATTGCTTGCCCTTGCCCTTGCTCCAAGGTTTCAGTTGCCTCGGATTCATCACATTTCCGGCATTTGGCGTTTTCGGTGATGCCTAGCTTGACTGCATGTGCCGCAGCTATGCAGTGACCTGTGAGAATTCCCACTAGCAGTCTGCAATCTTTCCTTGGAAGATGCAGCACGTAGTGACTAAGTTTTGCGTTGCGCTCTTTGCACATGATTTTTTATATTTTGCAGGTTGTGGAATTACTCCTCCACCTGCTGTTGGCTTGTATGTCGGCCCGTCTCTCTAGCTCGCTTTGGAGCGTTATTAGGGAGACAGGAACGTTTTCTATTCTTTCATTCGGCAGTCCTACGCCTTCCTTTGCAAGTTCGTCGGCCGTCTCGTTACCATCGATGCCCTGGTGGCTGGGAACCCAGTAGATCCGCACTGACGTAGTCGTGCTGAGGATATCTAGTGCCTCCCTGCTTGCCAGTACATTTTTGGAACTGACCGCTGACGATTGCATGGATCTTATCGCCGCTTGACTGTCTACGAACAAGTTGACCGCTTCGTATGGGCGATCTGTGCTCTGCGCAAGCTCTGCCGCTTTCCCAATGGCGAATACTTCCGCCTGGAATATGCTGCATTGGCTTGGTAGCTTATACGACAGCCTCATTTCAGGGTCTGTGCAGTATATGCCCGCTCCAACTCCTCCTTCCATTTTGGAGCCGTCGGTGTATATATTGAGGTGTTGAGCATGGTCTGCATGACCTGTTTTCCAGTCATCTGGTCCCATGAAAGTAGTTGTATTTACATCCGGGCACGTTCTGGTAACCATGTAGTCAGATATACTGCTCATGTTTCTACCAATTGAACTATGCCCGAATCCCTGTAAGGACATATTCCCTGATGCAACTAGGCGTTGTGCCGCCTTTCCTGCAATCAGTTGCGCGTGGATGTCTAGGGGATCAACTCCTATTATAGTTTCGAGCGCTTTTGTGGGGGTTGACCTCAGCGCCCCCTGTTATGCAGAGCAGTGCCTGCCGCTGAGTTCTCTCCATGAGCTTGTTATAGGTCTTCTTTTCCATGGCCTGCCACCACACTAAGACTCCATACATCAGAGTTGAACGCACCACCGAGATGTAAATCCAGTGCATCAGAGCGGGTGAGAGGCCCCATGTGCTGCTAAGCATCTTCTTTGATGCATATAGCGCTATGGTGGCCTTTTTTACCCTCTCTAATACATTGGGCTTCCATGCCAGCTTGCTGTCTAATACAATTCCGAGGTATTTGACTTGTGTTTTCGGGGTTAGCCTGGTTGAGTTAATTTTCGGGGGACCCATAGCGGAACCTTGTATCTCTTGGTGAAGACAATGAGGTCCGTCTTGTCCGCGTTGATACTGAGTCCTACCTTCTTCGCCCACTCACATATCTCCCTGAGTGTTGATTCCATAATCGAGCTGAGGGTCGATGCTTATGTCGTCAGCATAAGCTGTTATCTTTGGGGCCTTCCTCTCGAATCTCTTGATCAGGTCGTCCACCACCAGATTCCACAGAAGAGGCGACAGGACCCCGCCTTGCGGCGTGCCCCTGTGTGCTCCTTTCACCGTGGAGGCGGTGCCCCAATCGGATTGTACCCGCCTACAGCTTAGTAGATTTCTTATCCACAAGCTGATGGCGGGGGGCGTGTTGGCCGCTTCTAGGCGGTCCATTATAGCGTCTGTGGTCACGTTGTTAAATGCTCCGGATATATCCACAAACACTCCTAGAGCAAATTCATTGTTATTCAGGGCTCTCTCAATGGTGGCTACTAACGAGTGAAGTACCGTCTCCACTGATTTCCCTTTCGTGTAAGCGTGCTGGTTGGATGACAGCAGTCGTCCTACATCGTTTCTGATGTATATGTCCAGCAGCTTTTCTAGCGTCTTAAGTAAGAATGAGGTGAGGCTAATCGGCCTGTAATCCTTGGGGCTCACATGGCTGCACTTGCCTGCTTTTGGCAGGAAGACAATCCTAGAGGTCCTCCATTGGATAGGGATATAGCCCGTGCTTAGGCAAGCTGTAAATATAGCGTGTAGCCATGGAGTGATCACTTCTTTGGTCACCTGTAGCATGGCTGGGAATATTCCATCTAGTCCTGGTGCTTTAATTCCCGCAAAGGAATCTATAGCCCATTGGATTCTTCTAGAGGATATTATGTTTGTTGGGAGACTCTCTTCTCCAAGTGCGAGGTCCTGATGCTTGCTAGCATCGGATATCTCAGTGCATCCTGGGAATTGAGCATGCATTAGTGCTGTTAGGGCCTCCTCGCTGCCCTCAGTCCACTGTCCGTCGTCGCGTTGGAGCTGACTCTGTATGGTGGGTTGCTTCGATAGCAACTTCCGGAGTCTAGCCGTTTCTGGGGCCGTCTCGATATTGGAGCAGAAGTTTCTCCACGAGCTTCGTTGTGCCCTGCGTATTTCCTTCTTGTACTCCCTTAGTAGGATCTTGTATTCCTCGTCGATCACATCCTCTTTCGCCTCTTTGGCGATTTTGAAGAATTCTCTGAGATTATTGCGTAGGAGCGAAAGATTACTATTCCACCAGGGTGGCTTGGTCCTCTTCCTAGCTCTAGATGTCGGGCATGCTGCGCGTTGCGCATCAAGTAATTCCCTGGAGAGGGTCTTGTAACGACCCTCTTTCGGGCTGCGTGGTTTCGCTCGCCGGGGTCGTGAGTTACACAAAATTTGTGCGTGCCGTTTCCTTGAATCCCACAAATACCCAGTAAGAAGAGAGGTGAAAGTTCGGTTTTGTATTTATTTATTTAGTACGATCGGTCTTTTCCTGGAAGAGTAGCGACTTCGCGACTGGCGCGGTCGGCTTGGGGATACCCTGTAATGTAGGGTGTGCGACTTCGCGACTGGCGCGGTCGGCTTGGGGATACCCTGTAATGTAGGGTGTGTTGGGCGAGGCGCGTTCCCAAGCGGGTTGGCCGTGGTTCGGGACGCGACGGTCGAGTCCGGGTGACGGTCGGTCGTACTGACGATCCTATGCCTATGCTCGCACCGCTACTCCTATCCTCCTGATCAAGGTCTGCTAGCAAGAGCTAAACCTTGGCCCATGTTCGTCTTGTTACGCTCGGGTTCGGTTCCGGAACCTTACTCCGCTACCCTGTTCCCGTCAAGATATGCTAGCAAGAGCTAAACCTTGGCCCCTTCCTGAGCTATGGCATGGGTTCGGTTGCAAGAACCTTACCCCGCTACCCTGGTCCACCTCAAGATCCGCTAGCAGGAGCTGAATCTTGGCCCCACGTCTAAGCCAATGTGCATGAGTTCGGCTACAAGAACCTCACTCCGCTCCCCGTCCACATCAAGATCCGCTAGCAGGAGCTGAACCTTGGCCCGTATCTACTTCGGTAACTAAGTGAGCTCGGCTTCAAGAACCTTGCTCCACTACCATTACTACTTGTTCAAACTACTATGAGACTTACCCAGGTGTTGTCAGCTCGGCTGCTCGCAAAAAGTGAACTTGCCCTGAGTTGTGTCTCGCCTTTTATAGGCCGCGATCAGCTGTGTTTCCCCGATCGATATCCGATTCCTATCGATAGGCGCCAGGGTTGCCATATCGTTGGGTACGGCCGATAACTATCCGCTGTTCAGGGCTGGTGGCCCTATCGGTGCTGGGGCTGCCAGATGTTGCCCTTGTTGTGGTTGGCGTTGCCAGATGGCGGACTATCGCCCTTTTATTTATTATTCATACTCTCCAATCATAATAATTCAATAATACTCTCAATGATAATAATTCCTAATACTAATGGTAACTAATAATAACAATTCATAATAATCTCGGTAACTAATAACAATTCATGATAATAACAACTAATACTAATTAATAATAATAACAATTAATAATAATTAATAATAATAATAAGGAATGCGGCGCGGGGCGTCGCAGTCTCTAGGGACTTTTCTATGTCTTCAGCGGATTTTACTAGACCCGGGCCAGTCGCGAGTCGTGTAAAGATTGTCTTCCTAAACTTTCCCCAGTTGGTGTTCCGGGGGTTCCTAAAGACAGTTGGTTTGGGAGAGTGGTCGAAGTCGTATTGGAATTGTATGTACTTATGATCTGAGAATGATGGTCTCTCAAGGACTCTCCATTCTGATACCATTGTACATTGTCCCTTTGTGAGTGTTAGGTCTAGCACGTTCGATTAGGTGGGACCTACGAAGGTATGCTCCTCCCCCACGTTCGCATACATATGTTAGTGGATAGTAAAAAGTCTAGGAAAGACTCACCTCTGTCGTTTATGTCGGGGCTTCCCCACACGCAGTGATGTGCGTTGGCGTCTGCACCCACGAGCAGTTGCTGGTCGTTCGGGCTGGCTTCCACCAGGCTCCGGAGTTCCTCGGGTGGGGCTGATCTGTCATGGGCCATGTAGCAGGAAGCTGCCAGGAGGCGCTTCTTCTTGCTTTCAAGCATCACCACAGTCAGGTCATCCGTGCTGTAACGAGACATAAGGTTAGCGTGGAGACCCTTCCGTACGAGTACGGCGGTTCTGTTCCTGCTTACCGTTGGTGCGTAGAACACATGGTGTGCTGAGGACTTCAGTCCGGCAATGGAATTGCCCGAGGCAACCCACGGCTCCTGGACCAAAGCGATGTCGACGGACCCTTGCTCCATGGCAATCAGGAGTTCCGCCGACGCGATTTTGCTCTTATGGAGGTTGAGCTGCAGTACCCTTAGTGTCATGGGTACCTGGGTCAGCTCGGGACGGGTTGACTATCACTGTCAGGTCACCGACCTCCTCCTCCTGCGAGACGTCGAGGGTCAGTTCCTGGGCGGCGTCAACAATGGAATCCAGACCTAGGTCCTTGTCCACCTCGCCTGCCTGCAGGGTATGCGCGTCCTTGTCCCCCGGGTGGCGCTTTTTGAGGCGTACAGGATGTCCTCCACCGCTTTGTTGATCTGAAGGACTGCGCACTGGCCCCCCTCTTTGGGTGTCGGGGTCGCAATGTGCAGCACCTTCCAATCTGCGGTGGGAATATCGGGGTTTTGGCGCTGTAGCAGCTTCATCGCCCGGTCACCTTGGATGACGATGGGGAAGTGTACCTTCGCCTTCGGTATGGATGGGATTAGCTCCCTGTCCAGCACCTCCAGTTTGGCCCCCTCCCACAACGCCTCCATCTGGCTAACCGTTTGCGTCAGCCACTTCCGAGTCGGGTCGTCCATGCACTTCAGGATTTTGACCCCATTTAGCCACCCTGCACCATCAAAAGTGGGCATGGGACCAAGGGAGTCATCCTCCATCCGTGCAAACAGCGTTTCGACGAGCCTCGTGTGCACCGTCTTCCACCGTTCTTCGGACATCTTTCCATTTTCGTCCCTGCGGTCAATGAGTGCCGCGATCAGATGTCGTTTGGTCACCTCACTAACCTTCTGTGCCCTCTGAGGCTTCTTCGCCTTAGGTGGAGGGCCTATCTGCTTGGGCCCGCGTTGCCGCTTGCTCGCCGGAGCGTCTTTAGTGGCGCTCTCGGCAGAGCGTTGCCTTTTGCTGGCAAGCATCTCCTCCACTTTGTTGGCGAATCCGCCCGTAGAGGACATGTGGGGGATGTTGGCGTAGTATAACCTGCCCTCTTCAATCTTCTGCTCGGCCCAGGCTAGCTTTGCCTTCTCCTCTTGGGAGAGGTCAGCTTTGGCCCGAAGCCGGCTTCCGATTCCGAGGGCAGCCTTATACTGCGCCTTCGCCTTCCTCCCCTCGCTAGACCGTTTCGGCCCGTCCCTGCGCGGGGAGCTGGTGCCTGGTACTGGCGAGCGGAGTAGGATCTCCTCCTCCTCAAGTGTGAGCTGCGCGCTCTCCAGGCCCGTGTCTGTATCGACGGCGGCACCTGAGCGGCATAGTTTGCTCTGCGTTTGTTTCTTGGCAGTAGCAGTACAACTGGCACGACCTGCTCCCGTCATGCTAGAGGTGTGACCGCTGGCGACACGCAGAGAGGATTGCTCCCCTCCGTGCCCGCCGGTGGTAGCAGTCACGCCTTCCACCGACGTTTGGGCTGATATCCCAGCCCGAGTTGAAATGTTTCGTTCGTCCATATTCCAGAAGAAACTGGTTAGTTTTCCAGGGAACCACCCACTTGCGTTTTATGCCTACCGCCAGGCTGCGTTTTATGCCTAACCGCCAGGCACCTCCACCCATGGCAGATGATTCATTTCCTCCGGCTTTTCCAGCACAAGGAATTGAACCTTTGCCTTAGCTAGACACTGTATTACCGCGGACGAAGCAAGCAGTGCATTTATCCGTCCGGGATAATACAGTGCCCATTGCCCAGCCGGCGCCCTCTTGGAGGGTTCAGATGGAGGATTTTCGCCAGCCCTGCTGAAGATTAGTATCAATTATTTTCCGTTTATTAAATGATCACGGAGATTTGTGGCCGGAATAGCGATCTTGATTCGGGAAATCCGCGGATTAAGTCGACCACGCAAGCAAAAGGGACCATGTAAGCGTGGAAATATTGAAACTAATCAGAGTAAAAGTTATTCGTATATTTGGGAGATTTTGAATCAGGTTTCTTGGAGTTGCGAGTGCATTTCGATTCATTACGGAATGATCGACCAGAATCTATAGTTCATTTTTGCATCTCATATATATGAATATTCTATACACTTGCTTTTAGACTTTTAGAAGTCTCTTCAAAGGAGTTGCAAAGTATTGGAGATACTTCGATCTTTGTCCGGTTCAGAAACAATCTTCTTTTGATTAATTTGTTTTTGGAAATAATATATTATTAAAGCTTTTGAGAAACATAGGAAAGTTAAAGTTACATTGCGGACAAGCGGACGTTATTAAGCACGGAACTATTAAATTTATATACATAAAATACTTTTTCGGTATGTCAGTACGTCACAGCAACGTCGATTTAGAAGCCGCAGTAGATGGCGAGGTTATTTCTTGTGTTATTTGTACGCAGCCAATGAGCGTAAACGATTTAACAGCAAGTACTCCTTTGCGGTCAAACGTTCCACCATCAGTGCATCAGAGATCATATGATAGATTCAAGAGGATGTCCGATATGCAGTCGGGATTGTACGGCGCAACAATTATCTTTGTCGAACAACAATCTTTTAGCAGAATTGTCAGCTGCTGATCGAAGGTCAGGAGAAGCTCACACTGCCAGCGACGAAACCGGCTGGCAGCAAAGCAAATGTCAATACGAGCAGAGGTAGAATAGTCGGGAGAAGAGGCAGCAATACCGGTCAACGCCGAGGCGGCGGACAACGAATAGGAACAGGAATGACGCTGAGGTCAGGTCGCATTAATCCAGAGAATCACCCCGAGCGAAGTATTGACACAGACTCTGTGAGAGATAACTCCAGAGCTGAGAACTTAGAGGATATAGAGACAGTAGTACAAAGAGCCATGCAAGCACAGCATCAAATTTTTAGGCAAGAACTTTCTGAATTCATACGAGAGCAGGTAGCGAACTTACAGATAAGTAGTTCTTATCAAACATCGAGTAGAAGGGTGAACGATAGGCGAGATCAAGTTAGGGAAGCTCAGTCAGCTGAAACGGTCTATCATGACATTCGTCTAAATACTTCGCACGTCGAAAGGTCGAATTCTACAGTCCAGCCAGAGAAAGTACCAAACATTATTCAAAGCTGGCACATCAAGTTTGACGGATCGAAAGACGGGTTACAGACCGAAGAGTTTCTTTATCGAATACAGGCGTTAGCGCAACAAAATTTAAATGGGAATCGTGAACTTCTGTGTGACCACCTCCATTTATTTTTCGTGGGCAAAGCGAGCGAATAGTACTGGAAATTTCATCGTTCGTTTCCACAGTTTAACTGGATACTATTTTGTAGAGAATTTCGGGATAAGTTCAAGGAAAGTGATACGGATATGGACAGTTGGATATCGTTTCGACGAGTGTCGGGTGTGGAGCGAAAAATACATTCAAACCCAAGTGCCAAAAGTGTAATCCTTCGGAAAACTATCCGATGGATGCGTCGTTCAAGAATTGCCACACGCCGCATCTGAGGCAGTAAATTCTCAGAAGAATACATTAAGCGAGCATATTGCAGCAGAAAGTCTTAACGAATCAATTAATAAACCTGATAAGTCCACACAAAACAATGTCAAGTACCCCCAGCCATATCATATTAAAGCAGAAAAGTACGCTGCAGCATGCTCCAGCATTTATAAAACCAGTTCAACCAAGCGTATGCGAACATTCTGGAAGGAAGTTTGGGGAAATCGCCAAAAACTAATTTCCGCGATCTTCATGAATGCCGATAATCGCTTATATACTGATATCAATATAAACGATCACCAATAGACAGCTTTACTGGACTCGGGTGCGTCCATAAGTTGCATTGGAGGTTTAGCAGCCAAAGAGCTGGTCCAGCTGCGGAAATGCACAGGTAGAATTCGAACATCAAATAACTCAAAATGCGCAGTAGTCGGAAGAATCAAATTGGAAATCACATATTGTGACTGTAAGAAAGCAGTACAGTTTTATATAATTCCAGAGCTTGAGCAAGATGTTTATCTTGGGATAGATTTATGGCGTTTTTGGTTTACTCGATAAGGTGATGGATGCCAAAGCCTCCGTGACAGAGTTAGATGTAGGTCGAGAAGACGAACTCACAGAGAAGCCAAAAGTTCATGCGCTGTCAGCACAGCAAAAATCAAGAAATCAAAAATCAAAATCACTCAGTTATAGCTAAGTTACCATCTTACGAAAAGAAGGGTCTAGGTCGAACGCATCGAAAACCAGTTAAGGAGCGCCACTGGCCAATCTCGCCGGCAAAAGAGAACATCATGTTTTCCGAATTGGAAAATATGTTAGCGCTAGGCGTATGAATGTTGGGGGGGAGGTCTCCCTACAGGGACTTAAGGCACTGCGACCGAGCGATCTTTTGTGCCTATGTTGCTCCCTAATGAGACAAGAGTTGCTCAGCCTCCCTTATGAAGGCTAGCAGGTCTCTGGTCGAGGCTTGCCTGATCTGCGAAGCTGTCAAGAGCTCGCTATGCAGGTGCCTCCTTCTGGACCAAATAATGGCTGGACACTCACAAAGAATGTGTTTGGTCGTCTCGTCGTCTTCTTTACAGAGCCTGCACTCCGTATCCGAGGACAGACGCATCTTGTGAAGATGGTAGTTTAAGACATGGTGGCCAGTGAGGTAGGCTACCAATAGTCTTAGGTCCATCCTGGAACATCGATCAGTGTTCCTGCCCAAAAGTGGATGTATCAGCTCTTTAGCTTGACGACATCCTGAGCTGGAAATCCAATACCTGGACTTAGCTCCTTTAGCCCATCTTCCAACCATATCGTTGGCTGCGGCCCACCCTAAGCCTCAGAAAGGCTCCGGACCATGTAAAGGAGTCGCTGAGCCGACTCTTGCCAGCTCATCAGCGTTTTCGCGAACAGCATGACAGCAACAGCACAGAGTTACCCTGTTCCCAGTGGAGAGTTGCTGGAGGCTGGTCCAGCAGTCTGCGACGAGTTTGGAGCTTATCCTCCAAGAGGATAGCGCTTTGATCGCCGCTTGGCTATCCGAAAAGATATTTATTGTAGCTCCTCTCATTCTTTTAGCAAGGATGAGTTTGGAGCAGGCCTCAATGGCATGAATCTCTGATTGAAAAACACTGGGCCATTTACCTAGTGGAATCGAGACTCTGGTGTTAGGTCCAAAGATCCCCGCACCCGCCCCTTGCTCAGTTTTGGACCCGTCAGTGAACCACTGCAGGCTGCCGGGGTCATAGCAAGGGTTGCCATTATCCCAAGCCCTACGGTCGATATCGTTTCGATACGATACGATAACGGTACGACAACCGCCTTGTGCGGATTGATGTTGAGGCCCACGTTTGTGCACCAGTCGAGGACCAAATTGAGTGCCCTTTGCATCAATTCGGAGACAGTGTTGCCGAACTTCCCTGTGACTACAATGGCCAGGTCGTCGGCATACCCAATGGCATCGATTCCCTGGTTGTGTAGTATTTCTAGAAGTTCGTCCACCACAAGTGACCATAGTAGGGGAGACAGCACTCCGCCTTGTGGACACCCTCTAGCCGCGTTAATGCGAACCGTTGTCGCATCCAGCGTGGAAGATATTTCCCGTTGTCGTAGCATGGCTTCTATCCAGGCTACGGTTGCCGCGCCAATATTCCTACGAGATAGAGCTCTGGAGATTGACTGATAGCCAGTGTTGTCAAAAGCACCTTCCACGTCCAGGAAGGAGCACAGAGCAATTTCCTTGGATTTGAAGGATTTCTCGATCTTGCTGACTAAGTGGTGAAGAGCGACCTCTGTCGATCCGCCTTTGATGTAGGCGAATTGGGTTTTGTGTAACGGCTTGGTGGTCTGGAGAGTGCACCTTACGTGCAAGTCCACAAGCCGCTCCGCAGTCTTGAGAAAGAAAGACGAAAGACTTATCGGTCTGTATGACTTGGGTTGGTCAAGAGCCCGGTTGCCTTGTTTAGGAATAAAAACCACGTTGACTCTCCTCCAAGATTGTGGTATATATCCCCATGCAAAGCTGGCTCTAAGCAGACCGACAAGTGGGGAGATAATTATCTCAATGCTATGTTGTAGCAAGGCTGGAAAAATCTGATCACCCCCCGGGGCTTTAAAGGGGCTAAAGGATTTGACTGCCCACCTGACCTTGTCAGGATCGAAGATAATACCGGACAGACTGTTGTCGCGCCTATTCGGTGGAGTGGATAACCCATTTGGTTCGCCATGCGTGTATAACTGAGACCCTGGGAAATGCACCTGAAGCAAAAGCTCTAGCGTTTCCTTGCGGTCCTGGGTGAAAGAACCATCCGTTCTCTTTAGAAGCCCCACCCCATTACTTGAGCCCTTAGCAAAGACCTTTTGCAGTCTAGCTGCTTCCGGTAGTGCCTGCACACTTTCGCAGTAGTTGCGCCAGTTTTCCCGCTTAGCTCTTCTAATATTTTTGTTATACTCCGTGAGAGCACTCCTATAAGTGTCCCAGGAGTTCCTATTCGCTTTGGCTCTATTGAAGAGCCTGCGAACTTCCAGTCTCTGATTCGCAAGCCTATCGCTCCACCAGGGGACCTCGCGGTTTGACCGGTGACGGGTTAGGACTGTGCTGTCCTGGAAGGAAGTGATTAGCACATCATGAAGCTGGTCAGCAGCCATCTCTATGTCACTCACAGACGCAAAGTTGGTGATGAGTTGGTCAGCTTTCATAGCCACAGAGGCTGTGAACATGTTCCAGTTGGTTTTCTTCCGATTGTATAGCGAAGTATTGAGTTCCGTTTGACCAGGTAAATCAAACCGGATGTGCTGGTGGTCTGATAGCGTGGCTTCATCGGTAACCCTCCAGTTCGTTATGCAATCGGATAGAAAATTACTTGCCAAGGTGAGGTCTAAGACCTCCTCTCGGATAGCGTTTATGAAAGTGGGTTTGCACCCTCTATTGACTATATCTAATTGACTACACAATATATATTCAAGAAGGCACTCACCCCTTTTGTTGACATCACTGCTACCCCATATGGTGTGATGCGCGTTGGCGTCGCAGCCGATAACCAAGTGTTTCCCGGCTGTACGGCAGAAGCTGACGAGCTGCTGGACCTCCATCGGCGGAGCTTCGTCAGTGTCTCCGGGAAAGTAGGCGGCCGCCACCACTACTTCTCGGACGCCTTCCGCTGTAGCCACCTCTATGGCTGTTGCAACCAGATCCCTGCGGATAAAGTTAGTTAGTGGGAAGTGCTTTACGTTGCCATCCAGAAGGATAGCTGCGCGTGGAGCACCTCCACTGCGGTCATATAACAACTTACTTGATCCGCAGTTAAGTCCTCGGACTTGGCCACCGATCAACCATGGCTCTTGGATTAGGGCCAGGTCGATCCTCTTCTCGGCGAAAGTCCTGCACAGGGTGGCCGACGCCCCTTTGGCGTGGTGCAGGTTCGCCTGGAGAACCCTTGTGGTTCTCATTGCTCGTCCTTCGAGCGTTGGACGAGGCTGCCGCATTTGCCTCGTCGAGAGTTGTTCCCTCTCAGTCCCTTCGGCGGTCTTGATGCCGCGACCGGCATCGGGATCTTGGCCGCCGGTGCCATTGCCTTGGGTGGCTGGACCTTGCCATCGCCCTTAGCGGGAGCGCTACGCTTTGTAGCACCGCTTGGGGCTCCCTTGGCTGGTGGCTGGACAGGGGTGGCCTTTCTAGCAAGCCCAGCAGCGGCGCTAGTTGAGGGGCCATCCTCGGGGAGAGGTTCCGCACGTTGGGCGGGGGCGGCCTTCCTAGCGAGCCCAGCAGCGGCGCTAGTGGAAGGGCCATCGTCGGAGAGAGAATCTCCACGTTGTGCGACACTGCTTCCTTCTTCAGACGCGGAGGTCTTCAGAATGAGCCTGGTCCTGCCAAAGCAGTACCAGACTCTGCCGCCGCACTTAGCAAGCGCCCGCAGAGACGCCTGGTTCACCATCATGGCGAGGTGCAGCATCTCACCTTGTGTGGTCCGCTGCACAACCCTCCATTGGGTGGTATCGAGTCCATTCTGCCTACCAACATAGGCAAGAACTTCCTCGTTGGACAACTCCAAACTGTTGGCGAAGTAGCCTCGCACAAGGCTGGCCCGGGGGAACTGGCCCTCCTCCAACAGCTCCACGTCAAGCTCACTGTTAGCCTTGATAAGGCTAAAGTTGCGCCTGACCCACTCGGCTGCATTGTTGTCGTGGCAGACGAGCAACAGCCACCCAGCTCTCGGAACACATCCCTCGAACTGTGGCATCAAACCAGCAGTCTCCGAGGAGAGAGTGGTTTTTAGGATCGCCGCCTTG
The DNA here is from genome assembly GCA_018903765.1 of Drosophila aff. chauvacae BK-2020. Classification (NCBI taxonomy): domain Eukaryota; kingdom Metazoa; phylum Arthropoda; class Insecta; order Diptera; family Drosophilidae; genus Drosophila; species Drosophila aff. chauvacae BK-2020. Next base: position 84,339 of record JAEIGO010000787.1, on the reverse strand, counting down.
AGCGTAGCCATATGCTCCGCAGTTAAGGTCGGTGATCCGCCAGTCGAAGCGAAGCCGAGCTTGACACCACTGGCCATCCGACTGTAAGACGGCGCGGTCGGCTCTGAATGAGCAAATTTCGGCTTCTTTGACAAGCCGGACTCCGGGGTCGTGTCAAAAGATCTCTCCCGCTTGGCCTTGGCCGCGACGGCCTTGGCCGCGACGGGAGGAGGAGCTTTTGCCGCCTGGAGAGCCTCTGCTCTCGGGAGCCCTTTTGCGATGGCTGCCTTAAACAGCTTCTTTTCGCGGCTTGTCAATTTAACGAAGGCGACCTTGGAAACCAGTCTCATCCGCTGGAGCCGAGTGCCCGCATCCTCCAGATCCAACCCCATAGAGGTTGGGCAGGATGCGTCGTCGGACGATGGCGGAGTGACTTCCTTGGAGATTGAGGCCGATACCTCAGGTTCCCCTAGGGTCACCACGTCCTCCGTCGACGAGAAAGAGGCAGAAGCCACCCGTCCTGAGACGGATGGTGGAGCTTCCGGATCCCCAATCGTAGCGGGACCGACATCCGCGCATATGGGGGTGGGCGCCGGCAGCACATCAGCTGCAGTGCCCTGAATGGCCGTGACCGTGGAGGTTGAGGCCTGGGGTGATGCGGTCAGAGTCACATCAAGCTCATTTTGTAAAATTGTGTCGTCCATAAGATTCCCACGAGTGAACGGAAAGGGAGGTCACCCGCGGCATAGCCCGTCTACCGCGGGAAGTCCACTATTGAAACTGGAGGTGGACAGGTATCCAGAGTCCGCATACTAGCGACCGAGCGCCCCCTCGGCCATGAATCCCTCGGCATATGCTGTTTCACCTTTGATTGGGGAATTTTATAAAGAGTTATCTTCTCTTAGCCCGACTACCATTGGTCAGCACCCTTGGTCGAGACATGACCAACACAAGGGTCTGCTTCCAGCCGCCCTCGCGTGGAGAGTATAGTCGCACTTCCGGCAGTGTGTGCAGATACGGCGCGTACTACCAGAGTAGTTACACGTGATTCCCCTTGCACACCTGTCGGCTGACGGCGCTAGGCGTAACTGTGTTCTCGTGAGGAAAGGACCTAATGTTCGCTTATGTCTAAATTCTAGGGAAGTGAATAAACTGACTGTCAAGGACGCGTATCCTTTACCACATATAGACGGGATACTTAGTCGTTTACCTCCCACACGCTTCATTACAGGTCTTGACATGAAACACGCGTTCTGGCAAATATCCCTCGAAGAGACGTCCAGACAGTATACCGCATTTACAATACCAAACAGGCCATTGTACCAATACATGGTTATGCCTTTCGGACTTTGTAATGCATCCCAAACTTTGTGTAGACTAATGGATTTGGTTATTCCAGCGAAATTGCGCACGAGAGTATTCGTTTATTTAGATGATCTTTTAGTTCTGTCTGACGATTTCGAATCTCATCTGAAGCTCTTGGAAGAGATAGCAGGTTACCTTCGTGATGCTAATCTAACAATAAACATAGCCAAATCAAAGTTTTGCATGACTGAAATCGGATACTAAGGTTTTGTTATTGCGCATGTTGAGCTGAAAGTTGGTACAGGCGCTTCGTGCATAACTACGCCGCGATAGCCACTCCACTAACTGATTTGCTCAAAAAGAACAAGGTTACAGAGATAGCGTTTGCTCAACTCAAATCCAAACTAACTTCATCTCCAATTTTGAGAACACCTAACTTCAAGAAGCAATTTATACTGCTTTGCGATGCGAGCATGTATGGTCTTGGGTGTGTGCTTGCTCAAGAGAATGAGGAGGGAATCGAATTACCAATAGCATTTATGTCTGAAAAGCTTTCAAAAAGCTTTCATCATCGTGTCTCTCTTCCAAGTGAACGGATGTGTTTTTTGCTTGCGCTCTCGTTTTGTGTTAATTTTTGCATTAAAACAACCGGGGATTTTTTAATTTTCTACTTTGTGATAAATAAAGTTCCCGTTCACTTCGTGTGCATGCAGCTATTTTGTTTTGTGTATTTAATTGTTATTATTTTCACAATTTAGTTGTGCTGCCGGTGTTTGCTTTGCATTTTTTGCATTCCTCTTTGTGCATGAGGAATGAGCTCGCTCCCACGCTCACCCGTTTACCCGATCTCTCGGTGCAGCTGCACTCTTATCTCTTCCTACGTAGAGGTACAGTGGTAAGGCCTGTAAAAAGGCAATTACTTCAAACGATCTTACAGTCGGCTGCTGGCTGCGCGACAACATTGTGCATGCCAAGTTCATTGGTGTTGTTGCTCGGACGGTGGACGATGTAAGAAGAAACATCGGTCTGCGTTACTGCTGCGAGGCCTGTCGCGAGGTTGAAAAAGAAATGATGTCTTTTTTTTAAGCTATTAAATGAGTCTCCTAGGCGCAAAAAAAACCGCAACTGGTCTGCAGCATATAGGCGGATCTCAACAACCAGCGGCGAACTCCCAACAGCAGCCTCTCTCAACACAGCCCTCGACCTCGGAATTAAGTCAAAGAGTTCTGAGATCGAGTGGCAAGAAAGATTCGGCATCTGAATGTGTTGCGGGAGTGACCGTTCCCCCGATGATATCCGTTTTGTCCCTGAGGGGTCTCAAATATTGACACCTCAAAGCCCAGTTAACCTGCTCAGGGAATCAGGCCCGGACTACCGGCCGATATCGGCAGTGCAGACAATCAGTCTGCATCGCCGAAAGCCCTTATTGTAATACCACCTACGAAACAGATATTTGTTTCGCGGCTCACCCCTGCTCAGACATCAGAAGATGTCATCGCCTTTATCCAAGGCAAAACAAGAGCCGATAAAATAAAAATTAAGGTGGAAAAATTCAAATTATGTATGGGACATTTCATCTTTCAAAATAAATTTTCCAAACGAACTTTTTGACACTATATGTTCTACCAAATTCTGGCCAGAATATGTTGTCGTCAAAAAGTTTGAAGCAAAGAAAAAGAAAAGGCGGCCCGTAGGAATAAGTCTTCCCAGGCCCGACCAGACCACTGCGCCCTATACGATATCCACTCCAAAAAACTAATTAACTCCCTCTTTCTCCTATCAGAATGCAAGAGGCCTACGTAGTAAGCTTCCCAAATTGTATTCTGATAGTCTCTCGTTTGCATCCCAGGTTATTGTGTTCACAGAAACCTGGTTAAAGCCGGAGATTCTGAGCTCCGAAGTTTTCCCAGCTATGCTCACAATATATCGGCTGGATCGGCCTATCAGACGTGGGGGTGGTGTCCTCATAGCGGTTGACTCCACTCTCGCGTAGGCATTAATAACTTTCGAGGAGTTCGATGTTGAATTCCTCTGTGTGAAGCTAACCATCAATGGAAGCTCTATTTTCATTACCTGTTCATACATTCCTCCTTTGTCCGAACTTCCTATTTATTGGAACCATCTTTCCGCTATCCACACGGTTTTCAACCGACTTTCGAATAAGGATCATTTAGTAGTTCTTGGTGATTTTAATATCCCGGGGGCTATTTGGTCCTCCAATGTACATTTCACCTCCTTCGCTGTCTCAAGTCAACCATGTACGAAATTCCCTAGAGCGCTTGCTTGATATCTGCTTTGTCTCAGATCCGGCAAGAGTCAGTTTAGCCAGGGTGGCGCCGTTGACGCTTCCCGAAGATCCCTATCATCCTACTTTCGACGTGACTCTCGACATTGGGACTGACTTACAGAACATATCTGACTAAGAAGCTAAGAAAGTTCTTTGTTTTCGCAAAACGGACTTCGAACGGCTGAATAACTTTATATCAGATTTTAATTGGTCTGATTTATTCAATGTTCACTGACATGTCAGTAGCCGTGGATATTTTTTACGTGCCATAAATTCCTTTTCTACTGAATGTGTTCCGTTAAACTATCCATCAACAATGAATAAGCCTCCTTGGTTTACTAAAGAGTTGGGTCATCTTAAAAACAAAAAATCTAGGCTGTGTACTAAATATAAATATACCGGTTCTATCTCTGCCCTATCCCTTTATTTATCGTCTCTGTCAAGATTTACCGTGTTGAACGCGCAGTATTACAAGAATTATTTGACTCGTTGTAGGGTCCAGATCTCTCAGGACCCAAAACAGTTTTATAATTTTGTTAACACTAAACATAAGCCAATTTGGCCGTCAGCCAGCGGGCGGACAGGGGGACTAACGGGTGAGAAATCACCTGCCGTAACTGTCCGCACCGTTGGAAGTGCGACTCTATACTCTCCCCGTGAGGGCGGCTGGAAGCAGGTCCCAGTAGGTCATGTCTCTGCTGAGGATGCTGACGAATGGTAGTCGGGCGGGGAGAAAACTCCTGCCCAAAAAATTACCCCAATCCAAGGTGGAACAGCATATGCCGAGGGATGCGTGTCCGGGGGGTGCTTGGACTCTAGTATGCGAACTCTGGTGGACCGGCCGACCCATCAGTTTAAACTAGGGTCTAGGCTCTCTCGTGGGAACAACAATGAATCACAATAATAAAAAAGCAAACAAAGGTGAACGCCAAACCTTAAAGGCGGCTGGGGACACCCCCCTCAATGAGAACTCGAAGACGCTTAGCGACCGAGTGCCCAAGAAGGAAGAGGAGAGCTCCTCGGAGCGCCTCGATCCGAAAGCCGGTGCCACTGGGACGGGTGAGCCAATGGGACCGCCGAGCGTCGTGATCGGGGGCAAGTCCCTCGACGTGACCGCGGGCGGCTCCAGAGGCAAATCCAACCCAGAAAGCTCGGCTCAGCAGCAGCAGAGGAAGAAGAAGACGCAATTCCACGAGCGTAGGAAAGCGGCCTTCATCCTCTCGCGTGCTAACAAAGCCATGGAGGCGGACCCGGAACAAACGGGTCTTATCAATTGGGCGAAAGGCATACTGCCGGACTTCCAGCCTGTCAAGGCGGGAAGAGCAGCCGCCCCCAACGCCCAACAAACCAGCACAGACGCGGGCAGGAGCGCCGCCAAACGCCAGCGGTCTACGGAGGTGCAGCCGCCGAAGCCGAAGCGTTCTAGGGTGCAGCCCCAGCGGTCCTTCGCCGAGGTTACCAAAGGCAAGATCCTGATTGGAGTGGTGGACGAGGGCTCCATTGACGGACAGATCCCGAGGGACCAGTGGCGTTGGATTGTTGGGGAACTGCACAATAAGTTCGTGAAGGAGATGCTGGAGTCGGGTGGTGCACTGCCCCGTTGTGAGGATGCAGGTTGGCATCAAGGAGGCGTACAAGAGAGCGATCGCGGGATTGGGTGAAGTGTACCCAGGCGCGAAGCTCGTAGCGGTAGACTGGGACAAGATCCCCAGCAAGCCCAGAGCCAGAGCATGGCTGTCTCACAAGCCGGCGGAACCGGCTAAGATACTCAAGCTGCTGCAGTTGAGTAATCCCGACTTCCCCTCCTCCGACTGGCGAGTAGCCAAGGTCGAGGAGGCCGTTGGTCCGAGGCGCCAGGTTGTCCTGACTCTCAATGAGGGGACAGCTGAGGTGCTGACGAAGAACGGGGGGTTACTTCGGTACGGCTTTGAGAGAGTGGCCGTGCGCGTCTACAAGGCCGACGCCAAGTCGGGCCTAAAGAAAGAGGACCCTGACCTGGAGGGTCCTCATATCGAGGAGGCGCCAGGATTGTCCGATGAAGAGGACATTCTGGAGGGCTACGTCTCCGATGGAAGCGAACTGGCGAGGGGCCTTCGTGAAGTTGGGATGTCCGAGGAGGAGGACGGGCTGGACGAGCCCACCTCGGACGCCGACATTACTGTGGTGGTCAAGAAGCAGAATGTCTTTGACATTCCTGCAGATAAACCTCCACCACAGTAAGGCAGCTTCCGCTGCTCTACTCGACCACCTGGCGGAAGGTGGCACCGACGCTGTCCTCATACAGGAGCCCTGGATCTGTGGCGACAGAATCCTGGGGCTGAGGGCAGCTGGCTATAGGCTGTACGCAGCCACTATAACAGGTAAAACGAGAGCCTGCATACTCGCTAAGAAGGACTTAACCCTTTTTATGCTTTCTATTTTCAGCAATGAAGACTTCCTAACAGCATGTCTAGAGGGACCAAATGGATCCCTCCGGATATGCTCCGCATACCTGGGGCACGATCAGGACCCCGTCCCCCCAACCCTGAGGCAAGTCACCGAGGACAGCAAAAAGCTGGGCGTGGACTTGATCATCTGGTGCGACGCCAATGCCCATCACCATCAGTGCAGCACTGACACCAACGACAGGGGTGAGTCTCTTTTTGATTTTATCATTGCATCCAATTTACTGGTGGGAAACTCGGGCAACGAACCCACCTTCATCATCAAAAACCGCAGGGAGGTACTAGATATCACCCTTCTCTTTGAATCTCTTAGGGATACTTTAAAGTGGTGGAGAGTGCTGGAGAAACACTCCTTCTCCGACCATAGGTACATCCAATTCACGCTGGGCTTCGATAGATTCAACCCGGTCACTTTTCGGAACCCCCGAAGGACTGACTGGGTGAAATATAGATCCCAGTTGAATAAGATCCTAAAACCCCCTCCAACCCCAACCAACCTGGACTACAGTCCAGAGGGGTTGGAGTGCCTTGTTAAAACCTTTACCGATGATTGTAGCACGGCTCTGGATAGGTCCTGTCCCCGTAGTAGGAATGGGGGGAAGACTGGGAAGAAGCCACCGTGGTGGTGCAAAGAATTAGGTAGCCTCAAGAAGACCACGAGGCAGTCCTTCAACCAAGCCAAGAGCGACAATACGGACGCATTGTGGCGCTTATACAAAACAAATTTGGCCCTATATAACAGGGAACTAAGAAAGGCCAAAAGAAGGGCCTGGTCCGACTTTTGCTCAGGAATCCAGGACTACTCAGAGGCGTCTAGGCTGCGGAAGGTCCTATCGACGACGCCCACCAACCCGGGCTTTGTCAAGCGTCCGGATGACAGCTGGACGACCTCTAGTGAGGAAACTCTCGGAGTTCTCCTGGATGCTCACTTTCCTGCTAGCTCGTCTCAGAGCAGTCCGCCTAACCCCCCGACACGGCGGGGTCCGTCCGAAATGGACTACCTTCTTAGTGATAGGAACATCAAATGGGCAATAAACAGTTTTAGCCCATATAAATCCCCAGGGGTGGATGGCATCATTCCTGCACAGCTTAGCTACGCAGCCGATCTATCCACTTCCTGGCTTCGACTGATCTTCTCGATCATTCTCGACACAGGGGTCATTCCAAGTGAATGGCTCCGCTCAAAAGTCGTCTTCATCCCCAAGGCAGGCAAGCCATCGCATTGCACGCCGAAGGACTACAGACCGATTAGTCTCTCCTCGTTTCTACTCAAGACGTTGGAGAGACTCATAGGTCTGCATCTCCGAACTAACATTCCCCAATCATCCCTATCTGGATGCCAACATGCGTATAGGAGAGGCAGATCGACAGAGACAGCACTCCATTCGCTTACCACCTTAATAGAAAAATCGCTCCACGAAAAGGAGTTCACACTTGTCGCCTTCCTAGATATTGAGGGCGCTTTCAACAACATCCTTTGTGGGAGTCGAGTCAGGATGGCAACCCCAATATGTGCTATCGCAATTATTTGGCAACCAACCATCATAGCGAAGTCCAGATTCTGGCAAGTTGTGTATTTTCGATAAAATATCGCAAAGAATTCCTGTTTGGGATTTTGGACAAGCTACGGTCACATTGGATTTTCATACTTCCGTTCTCTTTTTTGGAAGGCGTGATCGAGTGCAGTTTAACTTTTTGCATCGTTCCCAAATATTAATCCACGTGCATCGTGTCGATCGGAAGAGTGTTTTTCAAGGCAAATATTGCCAATTCATAGCTTAAACTGTGCTTTAAATATAAGTGGTAAGCTTTCTAGTGCGTTCGATCGCCAGTGGCTAAAATATTGATTCCCAATATAGCGTCTGCGGCCGTTCCACGTTTTCTGGAGAAAATTCCTATTGGCCGCATAGCTTAAGCGGTTTGCTTTGTTGTCGCCCCCGGCTTGAATCACGTGTAGTGGAATTTTTCTGTGCTTCTTCGACTGCAGTAAGATCCACATCAGCGTGCAACTGGAGCACCTACCGCGTGCAGCGGAAAGCTGCGCTTGCCCCTTCCTGCAGCATAACAGGTGCAGACCTCGGGTCACCTCGCTTTGCTGTCTGGCTCAACCCCTTCGCCGCTACAAGCGAGGAGCGGATCGCCGTGCGCCCTTTTCTTCAGTTCGGCGCACACACACACGTGTTAACGTGCCGCTGCCGCCCCACACACACATATAGATTTGCGTTTCTGCAATAACATCGGAGTGGTGTGCGTTTTTCATCTCACGGATAAGATCCGTGTGCCGTCTTCTTCTTCTTAAGTGCGCATATCATTTGAGACCCATTTGAGAAGCTACTGGTTGTGACGCCGCATCCGCTGCGCACTTTAAGCAGTCCAACACGAATAATCGTGTCCAAGCTTGAGTATCTTTAGAATAGTTTCGCATTTATGTGTTAATTTTGCTTAAGAATATGTACTTATAAACCTTTACGATCCCAATTTAGCGTACTTTGTGGATGATCTGAGAATTATATATATGATTTTCCCAACTTAAATTAATACCCACAGCTACTCATCAACAGTCATCAGGCCTGCTGACATCGTGGGAAAGTGCGTAAGTACGGCATAGCCGTAAAAACCTAGTAATATCTGAACATACACATATAATATATAATATATAAAGTCAGAGATTCCTAAATAGTGTGTTAAATAGAAACGTAAAGTAAATCGTAACATAAAGTAAAACGTAAAGTAAAACGAATAGTAATGTAAAACAAATATCAATATCTTCATTCCTATCTTAATTATCTTTACTTGCGTTTGCGGAAAAAGGACAAAAATTACTCAATAAGAAGTTTTCTAACGTAAAGATCTAAATCTTTAGGCTTAAGGATAGATTAGGAAAATGTATCGAAATATTATCTTTATCTTTGATTATATGGTGTCAAATATGAATTAATCTGATGTCTTTTTGGGCACCAAAGGGTATGTAAAGCAGCGGTTGTAAAAGGGTGGAGTCCGAATGGATTTCACAGGTAGGGTGGGTATAGAAAGAGGCCAATAACATCTGGTCCTCGTCTTCAATAGGTACATTTCCTTGTCTGATTCTTAACCGTTTGGTTATCGTATTGCAGCTATCGTATCTCTGTCTACAGTATTGTATCTGTGACACTCTTGTTCATCTTAAGACAAAACCCACGCCCATTTTCCCTGAGCATGCCGGTCAAAAAAGTAGACAGAGTGTGTTGAGGTGGACAACGCTCATTGAGTGTGTTCGTTACAGTTACACCTTCCAGGCTCAATCACGACGGCACTGACTAAGCTGGGGATTGATCAACACACAGTGGGTCTCATTGACCGGATACTGCGCAGCAGAACGGTTGAGGCAAAACTGGGGGGGTCAACCATCTCCAGACAAGTCAACAGAGGCACACCCCAAGGCGGAGTCCTCTCCCCTCTCCTATGGAATGTGGCGGTCAACGAGCTGCTACAGGGCATAGAGGAGGGTGGCTGTCGAGTTGTGGCCTATGCGGACGATGTTGCCTTGGCGTTCACGGGAAAATTCCCGCAAACCCTTTGCGATAGGATGACCAACAGCCTTCGGTTTCTGGCGGATTGGACTGCCAGATGCGGACTGGGTGTAAACCCAGCGAAGACTGAACTAGTCCTTTTTACCAGGAAATACAAAATCCCCAATATGGTACCCCCCAAGCTCTGCGGGGTGCCCCTACCCCTTAAATATCAGGCCAAGTATCTTGGTCTCATCTTAGACAGGAAACTCGATTGGTCCCTTAACACGGACGAAAGGGCCAAAAAGGCCACAATCGCGCTCTATACCTGCCGTAAGGCTATCGGGCTAAAATGGGGAATGAAACCAAAAATAGGCCGTTGGCTGTACACTACCATTATCCGCCCGATACTCCTTTATGGAGTGGCAATCTGGTGGCCAGCTCTAAAGCGGTCCACCTGCCTGGGCAAGCTTAGGAAAATCCAACGCATGGCTGAGATCTGTATGACAGGCGGCCTGCGCACGACTCCTGGAGACGCCTTGGACGTTCTCCTGGACATCCTCCCAATTGAAATAATGGGAGAAATGACCGCGGCACTCTCAGCACTAAGGCTGAATGGCGCGGGTTTGTGGAGAGGGACGAGTTTCGGACACACGAATCTCGACTCTGCTTCACACCTTATTGAGGGGAGCACTGACTACTGTGTCCCTGCGGAACACCCAATCACACCCTTCCAAGTTTCCATTCCCGATAGAACGGAATGGAATCAAGGACCACCTGGACCACTAGGGTCCCTTCGCATTTATACGGATGGCTCTAAATTGGACGGCCGGGTGGGAGGAGGTATATTCTCTGAACACCTGGGATAAAGCGTCTCTTTTAGGCTACCCGACCACTGCAGCGTCTTTCAGGCGGAAGTTTACGCCATCAAAGAGGCCCTTCATCAGCTCCCCTCAATCGGGGCTGGCGCCTCTATTTGCATATTCTCGGACAGTCAGGCTGCCCTGAAGTCACTTGAAGCTATCTCTTCAAACTCGAAGACCATCAACGACTGCCGCAAATCTCTTCACGAGATGGCGGAGCAGTACGACCTCCACCTCATCTGGGTCCCAGGACATAGGGATATCGAGGGTAACTGCGCTGCCGATGAGCTGGCCCGGCAGGGTACAACCTCCCCTATCCATCCGGAGAGGAAGTTAGTTGACATGCCCTTGGCCACTCGCAGACTACTGTGCAAGGAGCACTTCCACCTTCTCGCGGACAGGAAATGGGAAAACCTAACCTCCTGCCGCCATGCTAGAATGATCTGGCCACGCCGATCAGCAAAACGCTCCAAGGAGCTACTGTCACTAAACAGGGAAAGCTGCGCCCTTGCCATTAGGGCGCCATGCGTCCAGGTTGCGGGTGCACCACAACGACTTCTGCAGAAGCTGTAGAGATGAGGAGGAGGAGGAGACCGATCTCCACCTCCTCTGTCACTGCCCGGCACTAAGCAGACGCAGACTGCAGTACCTGGGCTTCTTCACCCTCTTAGATCTCGCCGATCTAAGCGGAACATCACCGAGGCAGATAACCCGGTTCATCCAAGGATCGGGTTGGTCCTCTCTCACGTAGGTCATTGGCCCATGAGCTCCTGCAGCGGACGGGGGATCCAGCCTATGCGGCATCACAAGGAGCCTCCTTAGGCTCAAGTGGATGACCCGGCTCTATGCCGGGCTTGTCACCGCCCTAACCTAACCTAAAATACAACCGTAAAAAATGTTCGGGCTATTGCCGATCTGTTTGCGCAGTTTTTTCAAACCACTTACTCAACTTCCACTGACTGTAATCAGACTTATTCCTACATCATGCCCAAATCGAACTTTATTTTCAGTCCTACTTTAGACGAAAGCACTATTCTTTCAGATCTTTATCGCGTTAAACCCATTTATTCGCCAGGTCCCGACGGTATACCTAGCTGTGTGCTTAGGTATTGTGCCCACACCCTATGCAAACCCCTTCTAAAATTGTTTACCTTGTCCCTAGAAAGCTCCCACTTTCCCCTTATTTGGAAGGAATCATTTGTTATTCTTCTCCACAAAAAAGGTAGCAAATCGGATACCAGCAACTAGAGGAATCTCTAAGTTGTCGGCCATTCCAAAACTTTTCGAGAAAATCATTACTCCACATTTGCAGCACCTGTGTAGATCAATTATTTCTCCATGTCAGCATGGCGTAGATCAACGACAACCAATCTTTTAGAGTTCACTTACTTCTTAGTTAAGGACTTCCATAAGGGCTTTCAGACAGACGTAATCTATACTGATTTCAGTAAAGCATTTGATTCTGTCAACCATTCTCTTCTTGTTCGGAAACTCGATCTAATGGGATTTCCGGTTGATCTTCTTGGTTGGATCTCAAGTTATCTGAATGGCAGAACGCAAAAGGTCCTCTTTAAAAATTCTTTATCTAATGTTCTCAGGGTTACTTCTGGCGTCCCGCAAGGGAGCCATTTGGGTCCCCTGTTGTTTACATTCTGACTAACTCCAGAGTACTTATGTACGTGGACGACGTCAAACTTTGCGTGCAATATAAGGACGCTTCCTGCCAGTCTGATTTAAAAAAAGAGATCTCAATAGCTTCCAAACATGGTGCCGCATAAACTTATTGAACCTAAACGGCTCTAAATGCAAGCTAATGATTTTCTCTCGTGTCGCCCCCAAGCTCGCGACTTACACGCTAAACTGCTGCTCTTTGGAAATAATTAATATAGTCGATGATTTGGGTGTCCGACTGGACCCTAAACTTGCTTTATCGATCATATTTCGTGCATGGTGAATAAAGCCAGAGGTGTGCTTGGTGTCATTAAACGGTGGTCGAAAGAATTCAATGACCCCTATGTTATAAAATCCATATATATTTCGTTAGTTCGTCCTATCTTAAAATATGGATCTTGCGTCTGGAGCCCTCAGTATGGGGTTCACAGTAAACGCATTGAGTCAGTTCAGAAGAACTTTTTGCTTTTCGCTTTACGCGGTTTGAACTGGGATCCACACCAGAGGTTACCTTCGTACTCTAGTAGACTTCTCCTAATTAACTTACCTTCTTTAGCTAACCGTAGAACCATGCTTGGCATTACGTTCATTTTTAACCGTATCCACGGTGACGTGGATGCTGACTTGCTGGGTACCGAGTAGAAATACTAGATCCTATATTCCTTTAGTTTTGAGCCAATGTAGAACGTCTTTTGAATTGCATGAACCCTATAGAGTATTATGTGCAAATTATAACGATTTGTACATGATAACATCAAACGTAGACAGCCTTCCCCAACTAAAAACCTTAATACTAACCCACTTAGTACGCATGCAGGCAAACAGTCTGGCAGCACGCCATAGTCTCTTCCTCGTATTCCTTTTCTATACTTTTATTTGTCGCGCCTACTAACACCTAACACGAACAGGCACGTGCTTGGTGTCAGATGGGCCACTTGAATGTACTGTTCGTAGTGCATCAACGTCCAACAAAAAAAAAGCACAACGAAACTATTCGGTTACCGAATTAGAGTGCTTAGCTGTAATCAAGGTAATTAATAAGTTCAGAGCATAATTTGAAGGTCAAGATTTCTGTGTTATAACCGATCACGCTTCGCTTCAATGGCTAATGCGACAAAAGGATTTATCCGGCCGTTTAGCTAGATGGTCCATTCGTCTTCAAAGACTTTCATTCACGATCAAACATCGCCGTGGATCTGAAAATGTCGTCGCTGATGCACTCTCGCGCCGCGAAGAGGAAGCAGTGTCGAGCATATCAGTGGGAGGACCCATAATTGATCTGTCATCAGAAGAATTCGAGTCAGAATAGTACGTCGAACTGAGAAAGCAGATTCACGTCTTCCTGATCTCAGGGTCGTGGATAAATATGTGTATAAGAGAACCGAACCAGCCAAGGGAGAAGAGTTGCAAGAAGAAGAGTCATGAAAACTTTGGGTTCCGATCAACCTCATCGACCAAGTGTTAGCACGAGCACACGATTCACCTGATGCTGCTCACATCGGCATGAACAAGATGATCGAGAAGATCAGACGTCATCTGTTTTGGCCGGGAACGGTTACTCAAATTCGAAGCTTTGTCTCAGACTGTAGCGTGTGCAAGTCTACTGTGACGAAGTCACAACTTCTACATATGTAAATTTTTTATTATAAGATAAATATAAGCTAGATATAATTATAGCTAAAACGCCTGCACACAAGCCACTCACCCACGCACTCAGGCGATTTCCACTCAGACACACTCCCACACTGCGCGCACAAAACCACTCACACACGAGAACCCACTCAAGCCCTGACGAGAGAGGGAGCAGCGGCCGATCGCCGGGAGAGGCGTTCGGCACGCAAAAGGGAACTTGGACGGCGAATGCTGTACCCTCGGGCATTGAAAAAATTCCACGCCACTGCCGAGCGCCGTTACACCAAAGCACAGCCGAGCAACAGCGCATGCGTGGAAAAAGGACGCGAGCCAAGCCGCCTTCCCCATTGGCCGATCGGCACACGCCATGAGTGCAAAAAGCCGAAGCCAGAGCGACGGCGCATGCGCTGAAGCACCGAGAGCGGAAGAATGGTGCTGCCGGCACGATCGCCTGTAGGAGCGAGCGAGAGAAGAAGAGACGCCGCCTACGCTCAAGCGACAAAATCAGGTCAGGGCCAAGCCGTGCAAAAACGAGCTTGGCAGTGAGTTCCCGACTTGGAAAGTGAGCAGAAGCAAAAACTCTTAAGTGCGAAAACCTAAGTCCGCGATCCCGCCAACACGCGGTTGATAATTCGAAACATATATCCGCCGCCGCGAGTGCCTCGCCTTCAGCGCGCCCAGGACCTGCGACAGGATCGTCGCAGGACACGACCGCCCAGGGAGAAGAGGTGTGTGTGCGGGTGAGCCATGGCCGCAGGCCAAACTTTGTCAGGGGCCGGGGGAAGCTGCCAGCCAAACTAAGGCCCTTCTCTTCCCCCTCCTCGCAGTTTTCTTTGGGCCGCAGGCCACGTATATATATATATAATTAAATCATTTAGTTCTGCTGCCGCCGGGCAAAGGCGCCCGTCGGATTAGGGCTCCTTTTCCCGCGCCGTTTCTTTGAGGCCGCCGGCCAGATAATTATAGAGAGAAAAATAAACCTATATCTTGGAAACCCTCGCCTCTCATTTTGTCCCGTATTCCGCTCCGGGTTTCTGTGGCCATTTCTCGTGTCGCGGGAGAGCCACGCCGTTCGGAAATTCTTCCAGGCGTGGTGCATAAGTGGACCGTCCGGAAAATCCTCCGGGTCCAGGGGCGCACGCCGCTCGGAAAATCTTCCAGGCGTGGCGCAAGGTGGACCGTCCGGAAATCCCTCCCTCTTTTTCCCTCCCTCTCCCTTCCTCCCGCTTGGTTCGACCCCATTAATAATAGCTAAACTTCGGCCGCCATTATGTCCTGGCTGCCGAAGCAATAAATAAATTCTGTGGGGACCTCTGGAGCCGCTGAGGTTTACCCCGGCCAGAGACGCTTCCTTACATGGCGCCCGAACAGCGGACTGTCCAGGACATAAAGGACTTTGTCACCCAGGCGAATTATAACCCCGCCGACCAAAAATTAACTTTTTATTTTTATTAATTAAATTAATAAATTATTTTTGGGCATGACTAACATTTTTTCCAAAGGGAATCGATACGGGCCATTTTCGCAAGGGGTTCTTTTTTTTTCTTCGCACGTGTAGCGGCCACGCGGAGTTTTGCCGCCGTTCCTGCATCGTCGTTTTCGCCATCGGGCGCCGGCCAGGTGCCGCCGCGGGCAGAGCGAGTTCTTGCATACGATCCCGACTGCGCTGCCGCCGCCGGCAGAGCGACCTATTTTTGGCGTGCAATTCCGCCGCTGGCAGAGCTTGCTATTTTTCCCGCGATCTCGACGGCGCTGCTGCCGCTGGCAGAGCGACTTATTCCCTGCCTGCGATCCCGCTGCTGCCGCTGGCAGAGCGGCCTATTTTTGCCTGCCAGTCCGACAGCGCTGCCGCTGCCGGGAGAGCTTAATATTTTTGCCTACAATCCCGCTGCTGGCAGAGCGCCCTACTGCTGCCTGCGACGGTGCTGCCGCCGCTGGCACAGCCTCCCATTTTTGCTGACTGCGCTGCCTCTAGGCTAGGGTCAATATAACGAGCTGCCCTTCACCAGGAGGGACACTCAGTCAAAAGCTTCGGTCGTGAAAACTTGAAAACCAAAAATCGCTCGCCTTGATCCTTACGAATTGGGAAGGATATCTGGACACTCGGTCGAAAGCTTCGGTCCTGACAACTTGAACTCAAAATCGCTCGCCTTGATCCTTACACATTGGGAAGGATATCTCGACACTCAGTCGGAAGCTTCGGTAGTGACAACTTGCAAAAAAAATCTCTCGCCTTGATCCTTACAGGATACCTCGAATTAAAATCCTAGCTCTTTCGCCGCGATCTACATCCTTCGTCGTCGACAATATCCTTGCACATCGGGAAGGATTTCGAATACCAGCTCTCGCCGTGAACCTTAGTTCGTCGTTGATATCATTGCACATCGGGAAGGATTTCGAATACCAGCTCTCGCCAAGAACCTCAGTTCATCGTTGATATCCTTTCGCACCGGGAAGGATATTCCTAATTTTTTTTTAATTTTTTAAATAAAGTCTCCCGAGCCCTCGTCGTATAACAGGCTAACCATGGGGGTCACCTGGATTAGCTATCGTAAAAAGCACGAGCTGGAACCACGGACCCCCTGGGGTTTATCGAACGCATCGAGGAGCGCGCCGACACCTGCCGGATCGACAGGAAATATTTGGCCCAAGCTTTGGTAGTGCTGGAAGACGAGATCTGGAACCACTACCAGAAGCCCAACGAGCCCTTCAAGGAGCACTTGATCGACATTCGATTGCAGATACGCCAGGCAGGATTCTCTACGGAGAGAGAGCTGGAGCGGATCTACGATAATATGCTTCCGAAGTACCAGTTGTTCACCCGGAGACAGGATTTCCGCACCCTGGCGGAACTGACCCACCTGGTAGTGTAGTACGAAGTCAAGCGCTGCCGAGGAGGACGAGCCCCGGATTATCGGGCCCAGCCGACCTGACCGGCCCTCGGCCGGACCACCATGGAAACGAACAGGACGACCCGCCGGACGCCGGCTACCGCCCCACAGGGGAACCCACCCCACGGATCCCGAAACCAGAACGAGAGTGCGAACCGGAACACAGCCGCATCAGCCGTCACAGACCCGATCAATGTGCGCGACGCCTGCCGCAACTGCGGCTAATCGGGGCATTTCTAAGGCGAGTGCCGGAATCCCCGCCTCCTCTTTTGTTGGGACTGCGGCCGGCGAGCAATTCGGACAGTGGACTGCTGCCGTCGACAAGCCCAAGGAAACGGGAATGGGCCCCGCGTGATCGGGAATCACCCGGGGAACCCGCCCATCCCAGCGACGCAATAGGAGGTGCCCTATACCAACACCAGGGAGGCATCCGTGCCGCCATCACCATGGAGGGGCGAGGATTCGTAGCCACCCTGGATACCGGAGCTACGCATAGCTTCATCAGCAAGGACTTAGCCAAGGAATTAGACAACAAACACAACATCCGGACCCAGGTCACCCTAGCGAACGGGACCAGCCGGGAGCTGACCCGGGCCTTGGCCGCCGATATCCAACTGGGGAACAGACGTACGCCTACCATCCTCATGGTAATTTCCGACGCCCTCGACGACGTGCTCCTGGGAATGGATTTTCTCGGCGGGATTGGAGCCACCTTGCAATGCGGAGGACAGAGCCTCAGCCTGCTACCGGACGACCACCACGATTCACCCTGGGCCAGGACACGGAGCACCCCATCCTGGACAGGGAACCATCTCGAGGCCCGCCAACGCCACACGACCACCGACCCACCGCCAGAACGGCACGACCACACGCCGCCAGAAGCGACGACGGAGCCCTCCTCCGGCCGCTCAGAACGGCCACCCGAAGTTCGCCGGGAAGAACCCAGCTCCGATCCCCGAGCAATCACGCCGAAACCGGCCCCCAGATGCCGCCCAACCTCGAACCATGACGCCAGGGGCCCACGAGGACACAGCCTCCGGGAGCAGCGACACAGCCGACACTGCAAGTCGGTATATAGACTCTGCGCTTTGCGTATCTCCAGTTGCTTCTGCACAGTCTCAGAAGAAGCGGCACTGGTAGTAGCCGGAACAATCCCCATCGATTTACTGGCAGAAGAACGCAGGACTGGAAGGCGGAAGCAGAACCCAGAGCAGTGTGGGCAGCGAGATGGACAACGCGAGCACTGGACGCTGGACGCACAGATTAATCCCCGAACTGGATCCCTGGATAAACCGACCCCACGGGCAGGTGGACTTCGACACAGCTTCTCACAGGCCATGGATGCTTCAAGGCATACCTACACCGCTTCAAACACGACGCAGGTCCATTCTGTAACTACTGCGGAGGCGCAATCACAGAAGATGCAGAACACCCTTTTTTTGTGTGCCCACTTTTCAGCGATGAAAGAGCTGCCTTGGAGGCAGCAACGAACTGTCGCCTCACACCCGACAACATAACAAGGTGTATGCTGGAGACCCCATCCGACTGGGATGCGGTTACTGAAATGGCAGCAATCGTTCTGAGGGAGCTGAGACGCCGGGAGCAGATCCGACACACGGTTGGCGACAGATGAGCGGCAACTGACCGCCTGCCACCCTCGCGAAGTAAAGCTTTGCGGCAGTCCCGCGGGGGCGGACTCTTTCTACAATTCTCCTTCCTATACTATTCTCTCTATTGTAAATCCACTTCATAATCTTTCATAATCTATTAAATAAAAAAAAAAAAAAAAGAGAGACACCGAGTCACACAGAGGCACGCAGAGATACGCAGAGCTACACAGAAAGACACCTAGTCACAGGCAAGGAACCCTGGAGGATACGGAGAGACACGGAGAGAGTTCCCAAGGGCAATCCGAGAGAGCCCAGATCTACACGGAGTAACACCGAGTCGACTCACTCGAGCCAAGCCACGGAGTCATTCCCGCAGATCTCCCACACAGGGCATCAGCAAGCCGACTCACCGCGATTTCCGCGGAGTCGCCCGTTCTCTTTTCGTTTTCAGGAAATTATCTTCTCAATAAACTAGAATTCAATTGAACTTATCGCGTTCTTACTGGGTATATTTGGGGACTCAAGGGGCCGGAACTTTATAAATTTGTGTGAACACCGACCTCGGCGAGCTAAGCCACGCAACCCAAGAGAGGGTCGTTACACTGGCGCCCAACGTTCTGAATTCCTGAGTCCTTAAAAAACCCAAAGTAAACCATGTCCGCGATGGATAAATTAACCCGAGGATGGGTGACAAGTCTGAATAAAACCCAATTGGAGGGGTACGTCAGGAAATTCGGAACCAGAACAACTGGTAGAAGATCTCCGACGCCAGCTTTCCGAATGCATCAAGAATGGAAACCATTACGAAGAAGACACCAACCAAGGAGACGACCACGGCAACGGCAAAGGACAACGAGAAGACAGCAACGAAGGAGACGACCACGGCAACGGCAAAGGACAACGAGAAGACAGCAACGAAGGAGACGACCACGGCAACGGCAAAGGACAACGAGGAGACAACACCACGAAGGCCTGATCTGGCAACGGAGGGGGAGGTGCGACGTCCCGCGTCGCAATCCTTACAACTATTATATTTTTCTATCTCATTTATTCCATTTAGTATTAATTATTTACCTATTATATATAAGTTATTTACTGAAGATTATTAGTTAGTAGGAATTAAAACTGAAATAAAGGGGCACGAGTGCACCATCTGGCAACGCCCCAACAAGAAGGCCACCAGCCCTGAACAGCTGACGGTTATCGGCCTAACCATCGATATGGCAACCCCGGCGCCTATCGAGAATAATCGTATATCGGATTGGGGGCACAGCTGATCGCGGCCTATATAAGGCGACGCACAGCGGAGGGCAAGTTCACTTTTGGCGAGCAGCCGAGCGAACAACATCTGGGTGAGTTTTTGAACAAGTAATTAATAACTAATCAGTAGTACTAGAACCGGGCCAAGGTCTTGCTCTTGCTAGCGAGGTCTTGATGAGAACAGGGTAGCGGGGCGAGATTCTTGAAACCGAGCTCAAGCACAGTAGCATAGCCGAGGGGCCAAGATCTTGCTCTTGATAGCGAGGTTTTGATGAGAACAGGGTAGCGTAGCAAGGTCTTGATGAGAACAGGGTAGCGGGGCGAGGTTCTTGAAACCGAGCTCAAGCACAGTAGCGCAGCCGCGGGGCCAAAATCAGCTCTTGCTAGCAGACCTTGAGGTGGACCAGGGTAGCGGAGCAAGGTTCCTGTAACCTCGTGCGATAGAGTAGGACGGGGCCAAGGTCTAGCTCGTGATAGCAAGATCTTGCGGAGGGAAGGAATCGAGAGGATCAAACGGTAGGATTGACGGTGCGAGCTTAGGTCCCGACGATCGCCGCCGCGACACAACGTCCTCCAGACTCGTCATCCGAACCACCTCCGCGACCATTCACCGCGACGTCCATGCCCGGAGAAAAACCCAGTCCAGGGGATCGGCAGGGCGACTATACCGCCCCAGAAACGCGGATGTCCCAGCCGAGTAACATGACACGCACTCAGACGGAGTTACACAGGGCCACACAAGGATACGCAGAGTCACGCAGAGATACGCAGAGTCCCACACAGAGAGACAGAGTCACACACAGAGACCCAGAGTCACGCAGAGAGACGTAGAGTCACGCAGAGATACGCAGAGTTCCACACAGAGACACAGAGTAACACACAGAGACACAGAGTCACACAGAGTCGCGCAGAGATACACGGAGTCACGCAGAGAGACGCAGAGTCACGCAAAGACACACAGAGATCCACAGAGAGACACCGAGTGAAGGTTCCTACGCAGATATGCTGAGGATAGTCAAAACGGAGCCCTCACTCCAGGGACTGAAGGATAGTGTCCAAGGCCTACGAAGGACAGCCAATGGGGGTCTCCTTCTGAGGATGCAGAAGCCCCTTGACCCATCCACGCAGCAACTGCAAGCTGCATTAAAGACAGCCATCTCAGGCAAGGCGGAAGTGGCGGTCATGCAGGAGACGGTCCAGATCGAGATCCGTGACCTGGAAGACTTGACCAGCGCGGAGGAGGTCACAATGGCCCTGTTCGCGGATGAGGATTGCGACATCCCCAGCGACGCTGCACCCAGGATGCGGAAAGCATTCGGCGGAACGCAAATTGCGACGGTCAACTTGAGATCGGAACATGCGCGGAGGATGCTCGACCAGGGCATAATCCGTATTGGATGGGTCGTCTGCCGCATCAGGGAGAAGACTGAGCCGAGACGCTGCTATAAGTGTATGGGCTTCGGGCACACCTCGGCAAGATGCCGCGCTTCCGACGCAACGGCCAAAACCACTCAGGAATCCTGCATCAAGTGCGGAGGCACGGGCCACAAGCACAACACGTGCAAAGGCATGCCCAGTTGCATCCTATGCACTAGAGGTGGCAAGACCGCGAGGAAGGCAGAACACGCGACCCTGAGCAGGAGCTGCCCCGAGTACCAGAAGGCCATTAAAAACTTGAACAATGGTTAAGTTTCTCCAACTTAATCTGAACCGTTGCCGAGCAGCCCAAGACTTACTGTCCCAGACGGCCACAGAGCAAAGCATTCTGAGCGAGCCCTATAGGGCAAAAGCAGAAGGCGTGTGGCAGCAATGCGCTGATGGCGGTGCAGCCATATGGAGCTGCGGACAGCCCCGGGCCACCTAGCGCAGAGGGCGTCGAGACGTGGTTACGGCAGGGCTAAGTTTCAAGCGACTATCATATACAGTTGCTACTTAGCCCCGAGTATGCACATTGATGACTTCAGGGAGATAATGCAAGAGATAGCTTAAGATGCCCGTGGACGGTCGCCGGTGTTAATAGCTGGCGACTTCAATGCGTGGTCCACCGCCCTGGGGAGTAAGAGCACGACACAGCGAGGTACCATCATCCGTGATGCCCTGGCCACCCTGGATGTCTGCCTACTAAACGACAGTAATAGGTGCACCTACAGCAAGGCAGGCCGGGAGTCAATCATTGACCTGACTTTCGCCAGCCCATCATAGGAGCGGCGGACATCTGCGCGGACACGATATCCGCCAGGATCAAGGTAGCCTGCGACGCGGCAATGGAAAGCTCCACCAAAGGAGACAGAAGGCGGCCAGTCCCCTGGTGGAACCAGGAGATAGCTACAGCCAGAAGCAACTGTCTCGCTGCTAGGAGGAGATGCCAGCGAAGCAGGGGACGCCCTACACAAGAGCTGCACGAGTCCCTCTACAGAGCGAGGAAGAAGGCTCTTAAGGTGGCCATCAGGGCAAGCAAAAACAAGTGCTTCAAGGACCTCTGCGATGCGGCTGACCAAGAACCTTTTGGATCAGCATACAAAATTGTTATGGGTAAGCTCACCAGACAGCCGATTCCGAGCTCACAGGACCAGCTGGGAGCAAAAGTTTCCACACTGTTCCCAGCTCAGCCACCCCTAAGACTACAGAGCGTGACTGCTGGCGAAGCGATGCCCACCTGCGAGGAGGAAGTCCTGATTGCGTTGGCCAGCTGCAAAGTTTCCAAGGCTCCTGGACCGGATGGCAGGAGCATCCGCGCAGCTGTACAACAGGTGCATCGACGAACGGAGGTTTCCTCGAACCTGGAAGCAGCAAAGGCTCGTGCTCATCCCGAAGCCAGGAAAGCTCAACGACGACCAGTCGTGATACCGGCCCCTTTGCATGCTAAACACGCAGGGGAAATTCTTTGAGCGCATAATATGCATGAAGCTGCAAAGCGAAATTGAGGAGCGTGGAGTCCTGTCTAGCCACCAGCACGGATTCCGGAAGAAGCGAAGCACGCTCGACGCGATCCGAGAGGTGACGGAACTGGCGGCTAAGGCCATCGAATGAGAACGTTGGCGGGGCGGCACCAAGAAGTACTGCTTGGTATGCACCCTGGATGTTAAAAACGCCTTTAACTCTGCAAACTGGAGCCTAGTGTTGCAAGCACTCCAGCGCGGCGGTATATCAGGGTACCTAATACAGCTGATAGCCGACTACTTCAGAGAGCGCGTCCTGCTCTACAAATCTGACGTCGGTAACCAGGAATACCAAGTTCCAGGGTGGTTCCCCAGGGCTCAGTCCTTGGGCCAATCCTCTGGAACATAATGTATGATGGTATACTGAGGCTGACACTGCCTGAAGGATGCTCCGTGATTGGCTTTGCAGGTGATATCGCACTAGTCACTGTGGAGAAGGAACTGGCCGACGTTGCTAACAAATGCAGTCTGGCGATCGACCTGCTTATGTCCTGGCTGGCGGATAATGGGCTCTTGCTTGCCGAGCACAAAACGGAGACAGTGCTTATAAGCAGCAGAAAGGCCATAGAGAAGGTGAGCTTCCGGGTCGGCTCGACCACCATCAGGTCTAGCCCTGGGTTCAAGTACCTTGGAGTTCTGATCGACCACCGGCTGAACTACAAAAGCCACCTGGAGTACGCGGCGGGCAAGGCATCCAAGGCCACTGCCGCCATCTCGAGGATGATGGCAAATACGCGCGGCCCCAGACAGCACAGCAGGCGACTCATAGCGACAGGTGTGACCTCCACCATACTGTATGCTGCGCCGATATGGGCAGACGCAATGCTGACGGTGAGCTACAGCCGACACTGCAAGTCGGTATATAGACGCTGCGCTTTGCGTATCTCCAGTTGCTTCTGCACAGTCTCAGAAGAAGCGGCACTGGTAGTAGCCGGAACAATCCCCATCGATTTACTGGCAGAAGAACGCAGGACTGGAAGGTCTGGAAGCAGAACCCAGCGGAGCAGCACGGTTTCGAGGTGGCAAGCGAGATGGGACAACGCGAGCACTGGACGCTGGACGCACAGATTAATCCCCGAACTGGATCCCTGGATAAACCGACCCCACGGGCAGGTGGACTTCGACACGTCGCAGCTTCTCACAGGCCATGGATGCTTCAAGGCATACCTACACCGCTTCAAACACGACGCAGGTCCATTCTGCGACTACTGCGGAGGCGCAATCACAGAAGATGCAGAACACTCTTTTTTTGTGTGCCCACTTTTCAGCGCTGAAAGAGCTGCCTTGGAGGCAGCAACGAACTGTCGCCTCATACCCGACAACATAACAAGGTGTATGCTGGAGACCCCATCCGACTGGGATGCGGTTACTGGAATGGCAGCAATCGTTCTGAGGGAACTGAGACGCCGGGAGCAGATCCGACACACGGTTGGCAACAGATGAGCGGCAACTGACCGCCTGCCACCCTCGCGAAGTAAAGCTTTGCGGCAGTCCCGCGGGGGCGGACTCTTTCTACAATTCTCCTTCCTATACTATTCTCTCTATTGTAAATCCACTTCATAATCTTTCATAATCTATTAAATAAAAAAAAAAAAAAAAAAAAGAGAGACACCGAGTCACACAGAGGCACGCAGAGATACGCAGAGCCACACAGAAAGACACCTAGTCACACAGAGCCACGGCAAGGAACACTGGAGGATACGGAGGGACATGGAGAGAGTCCCCAAGGGCAATCCGAGAGAGCCCAGATCTACACGGAGTAACACCGAGTCGACTCACTCGAGCCAAGCCACGGAGTCATTCCCGCAGATCTCCCACACAGGGCATCAGCAAGCCGACTCACCGCGATTTCCGCGGAGTCGCCCGTTCTCTTTTCTTTTTCAGGAAATTATCCTCTCTTCCAAAACTAGAATTCAATTGAACTTATCGCGTTCTTTCTGGGTATATTTGGGGACTCAAGGGGCCGGAACTTTATAAATTTGTGTGAACCCCGACCTCGGCGAGCTAAGCCGCGCAACCCAAGAGAGGGTCGTTACGCCCTTTCTCGACATCCGCTGCCCACGGCGCTACAAGCTCAAGTTCAGGAGATCAACTGTAAGTGGCTCGCGAGGATGCTCCGGAATGTTCGGGCCGAACCCGCGAACTTCCCGGACTTCAGAGAGGAGAATGGTCAGTTGTATCGCCGCATCGGGTTACGAATCCATGGAAGCCATGGAAGCTCTGCGGAATGCAGAGCTGGAATGCCACGCTGGAATGCCACGACCACCCTACCGCCGGACACTTGGGAATCCGGAAGACCAGCAACCGCGTGTCCCAGCGCTACTACTGGCCCGGTCTATTTCGCGAAGTCGCCCGCAACGTCCGCCGGTGCCAGAGCTTCCAGAAGTACAAGGTGAGCCAGGAGAAGCCCGCAGGCAAGATGTTCACACGAGTAGTCGTGGAGCCGTTCCACTTCCTCTGTGAGGAATTCGTGGGCCCGCTTCCTCGTTCCAAACAGGGCAACACAATGCTATTGGTGTTCCTGGACGCATTCAGCAAGTGGGTGGAGCTGGTCCCGCCGAGGAAGGCAACCGGAACCCACCTCGAACGTGCCTTTCGGGAAAGAATCTTGAGCAGATTACGGCTCTTTCGTTCAAGAATTTCTGCAAGGCCAATCGGACGAACAAGACGATGATCGCCCAATATCTGGATGGAGGCCAGCAAAACGAGTGGGACCAGCTATTGCCGGAAATATCTCTAGCCATCAACAGCAGTATTTCCGACACCACGGGGTTCAGCCCAGCGTTCCTGACGCAAGGACGCGAACCGCGGCTACCAAGGAACCTGTACGACGAGGTCACACCTGGTCGAGGCACCCCGGAGGTGATCCCGACCGAGCGGAGCGAACAACTCTGAACCATCTTCGACGTCGTACGGAACAACGCCGATCGCGCCACAGCCGACCAAGGGCGACACTACAACCTACGCCGGAGGGCATGGCGTCCACCAGTAGGATCATTAGTGCTCGTAAAACGCCACTCCCTGTCCAATGCAGCCGAGGGATTCGCCGCCAAGCTGGCCGCGAAGAACGAGGGACCCTTCCGAGTCGCAAAGTTCCCGTCGCCCAACATCGTGCAGTTCATCGTCCCCGGCAGCCGCCGGCGGAAGACGGCCAGCCTGGGCCAACTGAAGCCCTATCACGAGGGGGAAACTGACGAGGAAAGTTACCCGGGGGAGGAGGACAACAACACGTCGCACGTCGCGACCAAGGACACTCACCAGCTAGAGGAGGAAGAAAGCCAGAGTGAGCCACCGTCGCCCGTTAGGGCCCCGGAGACCCCACGCCGCCGCTAACACCCGAAGCCGCGCCCAGGGGGGGGAAGGAGTCCATGTTTTCGCAGGGGCCACTTGCTGACAGGCGCGCCTGTCCAACGCCTCGACCCCGAAAGGGGAGGAACATTGGTCCTCCTGGACGACACCCCCAAATGAGCGAGACCTCTAGAGTCTCACTCTGTTAGGTAGGGTCCAGTACAAGGAACCCCCTAACATGGTCTTTCTCTTTCTTTCCCTCCACAGATCCCGACGCCATTACATCCGGCGCTCCTGCCCGGATTCACGCCACCGACGCCGAGGATCTTCGCCCACGCCGACGCCAACGCATCCGGCGCCCCAACCCGGATCCGCTTCCCGAAGCCGTCGCCGCCGAAACCAGCGCCCACTCCGACGCCAACGCATCCGGCACCTACTGCCCGGATCCGCGTCCAGGCACCACCGACGCCAAGGAACGACGCCCCTCGCCGCCAGCGCATCCAGCACTCACTGCCAGTGAGCCGTCGCCGATGACACCAGCGCCACCGCCCGACGCTATGGACGAAGAACAGCCAGCCGCCAGGTACCAATGACCCGAGGATTGGCCATTAACCCGGGCGGAGATCCGGGCCGAGCTGCTCGAGCCGCCAGGCCTGGTCCCACTCCCAGGATCAAACGAGGACGGCGAGTTCGCGTGAATGGCCGCCGCGGTGGAGGAGCTCCACGAGGTCCTACGCCAGGAAGGAAACCGGCGTCCCCCACGACGAGGGAGTCGTCGAGCTGCCGCCACAGGAGGATTTCCCCCCGGCCCTCGACGAAGGAACACCCCCTTCTCACGACGAATATGACGTGGAGACCGCCCTCCGCGAATGCTTCGGGGACTTGTCCCCGGAACTAGTGATGCCCCGTGAGGCAGGATCCGGGCCCCTCGGAGCCACCTACGAGGCGATATCCGACGAGGAGGACGCACCCGCCCCAGGATTCCCTGAGGAGGACGACGATGTGGTCGAGGTCTACGACCCCCTCGCCGAGGACTACGAGCCCCAACCCATCCGGGACCCAAGGGTACAGCCGCGGGACGTAGGAGACCGGACGGCACGAGGACCACCGCCCTCCTATGAGAGCCTCTTCGGGTCAGGCCCTTACAACGCCGCCCCAGAAATCCGCTCCCCTGCGGTACGGTGCCAGGCCGTCCGGACGCAACCGCGCTTCCATCCAGGAGTATGAAACCGGCACCGGGCGAAGCTACTACACGCGGAGCTCGAGTCCGACCCGGAGGACGAAGGACCGGCCTCTCGGCAGGATCCGCCGCCTCGCCGCGACAACAGGAGGCCCCGACGCCCCGTTCCCTGGGCAGACTCCGAGAGCGAGGACTCGGAGGGGACAGGGTCTCCGCCTCACCGCCCTCGCCATCAGCCATGGGTGCCGGCGCCGGAGGAGTGGATCCGAACGGATCCCTCCCAGCCCGACTCATCCGGAGGATCCAGCTGCGTGTCCCGGGGATCCGACAGAGGGCCCTCCGGTACCGGGAGGAGGAGCAAGGCCGCCGCTGCCAGGGTCTCACGGCGTCAGCGCCACGCCGCTTGGCTCACACCACCGCCAGGGCATCACCCGCCGCGTCCCGCGCCGCAGCACCGACACGCCACCTCCGGCCCGACCCACGTCCCTGCGACACCACCTCCGAAGTTTGCGCCACCACCCCGGCGCATAGCCATTCGGGTCTGCCCTCGCCGTCGCCCCTAGGACGCCCGGACATCGGACGACACCCCGTACTACCCCTCCTGTGTCGTCACAAAACCAAACCAAACCGTTATGGCAAAGGTGACCAGACCGACGAAAACCCACGGCGATCAACTATCGATAGCCAAGGGTAAACCGCCACACCAAGGTTACCAGACCCACGCAAGGTTACCAGACCGACGAAAACCCACGGCGATCAACTCTCGATAGCCAAGGGTAAACCGCCACGCCAAGGTTACCAGACCCACGCAAGGTTGCCAGACCGACGAGAACCCCCGGTGATCAACTATCGAAAGCCAAGGGAAATCGATCGCGCAAACGACAACAAAACCGGGCCTTCGCAACACACGTTCGGAAAACATGCCAAGCCGCCGCCAACGAGCACCACCGCCGGGACCCCATCCCGCCTCGCCACCAGCAGCACATCGCCTCCAACGGGCACCACCGTCGGGACCCCGTCCCGTCTCGCCACCAGCAACACGTCGCCGCCAACGGGCACCACCGCCGGGACCCCGTCCCGCCTCG
This sequence comes from Drosophila aff. chauvacae BK-2020, assembly GCA_018903765.1. Lineage (NCBI taxonomy): Eukaryota > Metazoa > Arthropoda > Insecta > Diptera > Drosophilidae > Drosophila > Drosophila aff. chauvacae BK-2020. Next base: position 56,417 of record JAEIGO010000787.1, on the reverse strand, counting down.
CCACCAACAGGGCCACCAACACCTACCGGGCCGAACACTGCGCCGCGCACCGCGGACCAGGAAGCACAGGACCAATTCGGGGTCGCGGTGGAGCGCATCACGACCCCGCTTATGCCCGTACTGCGCCAGATGGGCCACTCCAAGCGCCTGCCCGACGCTATCACCAACCCTAGCCGTAGGGACTAGATCCGCCAAGCGGCACTCTACGGCGCCAGTAGGACCACACCGCCGCATCTCCGCCACCGTCCCTGCCGCCGTATCCTCGCCACCGTCCCATGGGCTATTTGGTCCTCAAATACTTCCTCTAATGTACTTTTCACCTCCACACAGCATGATTTTATTTCTGGCTTGGCTATTTCTGGGACATTTCGCTGTCCCAAGCCAACCATGTACGGAATTTCCTTAAAGCGCTTGCTTGAACTCTGTTTTGTCTCAGATCCGGCAAGAGTCAGTTTAGCCAGGGTGGCTCCGTTGACGCTTCCCGAAGATCCCTATCATCCTACTTTCGACGTGATTCTTGACATTGGGACTGACTTACAGAACATATCTGACTGCCCAGCCAAGCAAGTCCTTTGTTTTCGCAAAACGGACTTCGAACGGCTGAATAACTTTATATCAGATTTTAATTGGTCCGATTTATACATGTGCACTGACATGTCAGTAGCCGTGGATATTTTTTACAGTGCCATAAATTCCTTTTTTACTGAATGTGTTCCGTTATACTATCCATCAACATCGAATAAGCCTCCTTGGTTTACTAAAGAGTTGAGTCATCTTAAAAATAAAAAATCTAGGCTGTATACTAAATATAAATATACCGGTTCTAACTCTGCGCTATCCCTTTATTTATCTGCTCGGTCAAGATTTACCGTGTTGAACGCGCAGTGTTACAAGAATTATTTGACTCTTTGTAGGGTCCAGATCTCTCAGGACCCAAAACAGTTTTATAATTTTGTTAACACTAAACATAAGCCAATTACGCATCCTTCCTCGCTTTAGTTCGAAAATACAACCGTAAAAAACGATTGGGCTATTGCCGATCTGTTTGCGCAGTTTTTTCAAACCACTTACTCAACTTCCACTGACTGTAATCAGACTTATTCCTACATCATGCCCAAATCGAACTTTATTTTCAGTCCTACTTTAGACGAAAGCACTATTCTTTTAGATCTTCATCGCGTTAAGCCCATTTATTCGCCAGGTCCCGACGGTATACCTGGCTGTGTGCTTAGGTATTGTGCCCACGCCCTGAGCAATCACTTTCTAAAATTGTTTACCTTGTTCCTAGAAAGCTCCCACTTTCCCCTTATTTGGAAGGAATCATTTGTTATTCCTCTCCACAAAAAAGGTAGCAAATCGGATACCAGCAACTAGAGGAATCTCTAAGTTGTCGGCCATTCCAAAACTTTTCGAGAAAATCATTACTCCACATTTGCAGCACCTGTCTAGATCAATTATTTCTCCATGTCAGCATGGATTTTTAAAACGTAGATCAACGACAACCAATCTTTTAGAGTTCACTTACTTTTTAGTTAAGGGCTTCCATAAGGGCTTTCAGACAGACGTAATCTATACTGATTTCAGTAAAGCATTTGATTCTGTCAACCATTCTCTTCTGGTTCGGAAACTCGATCTAATGGGATTTCCGGTTGATCCTCTTAGTTGGATCTCAAGTTATCTGAATGGCAGAACCCAAAAGTCCTCTTCAAAAATTCTTTATCTAATGTTCTCAGGTTTACTTCTGGGGTCCCGCAAGGGAGCCATTTGGGTCCCCTGTTGTTTACATTATTTATCAACGACCTGCCCAAAGTTCTGACTAACTGCACAGTACTTATGTACACGGACGACGTCAAACTTTGCGTGCAATAAAGGGACGCTTCCAGCCAGTCTGATTTACAAACAGGTCTCAATAACTTCCAAACATGGTGCCGCATAAACTTATTGAACCCAAACGGCTCTAAATGCAAGCTAATGATTTTCTCTCGTGTCGCCCCCAAGCTCGCGACTTACACGCTAAACTGCTGCTCTTTGGAAAGAATTAATATAGTCGATGATTTGGGTGTCCGACTGGACCCTAAACTTGACTTTATCGATCATATTTCGTGCATGGTGAATAAAGCCAGAGGTGTGCTTGGTGTCATTAAACGGTGGTCGAAAGAATTCAATGACCCCTATGTTACAAAATCCTTATATATTTCGTTAGTTCGTCCTATCTTAAAATATGGATCTTGCGTCTGGAGCCCTCAGTATGGGGTTCACAGTAAACGCATTAAGTCAGTTCAGAAGAACTTTTTGCTTTTCGCTTTACGCGGTTTGAACTGGGATCCAAACCAGAGGTTACCATCGTACTCTAGTAGACTTATCCTAATTAACTTACCTTCTTTAGCTAACCGTAGAACCATGCTTGGCGTTACGTACATTTTTAACCTTATCCACGGTGACGTGGAAAGTGCTGACTTGCCTTTAGTTTTGCGCCACTGTAGAACGTCTTTTGAATTGCATGAACCCTTTAGAGTCTTATGTGCAAATTATAACGATTTGTATATGATAACATCAAACGTAGATAGCCTTCCCCAACTAAAAACCTTAATACTAACCCTCTTAGTACGCATGCAGGCAAACAGTCTGGCAGCACGCCAGTAGTCACTTCCTCGTATTCCTTTTCTATACTTTCATTTGTCGCGCCTACTAACACCTAACACGAAAAGGCACGTGCTTGGTGTCAGATGGGCCACTGGAATGTACTGATCGTAGTGCGTCAACGTCCAATAATAACCATAGGTTGTTCCGAAAAACATATGCTTAAAAACTTACCTGATGTTTTTGAGAAATGTAGGACATACAATCTAAAATTACATCCTGAAAAATTTTGATTTTTCATGCACGAAGTCACATTTTTGGGACACAAATTCACAGATAAAGGAATCTTGCCTGACGACAAAAAATACGACGCCATCAAGAATTATCCAGCCCCACTTGATGCGGACAGCGCTAGAAGATTCATAGCTTTTTGTAATTATTATAGACGTTTTATCCAAAATTTCGCCGAATATTCCCGTCACATAACAAGATTATGTAAGAAAGATGTAAAATTCGAATGGTCAACTGATTGCCAGAATGCCTTCGAACATCTTAAATCGGCACAAATGAATCCAAATTTATTACAATACCCAGATTTCAGCAAAGAATTTTGCATAATAAAGGATGCAAGTAAGCAAGCATGTGGAGTAGTTTTAACTCAAAACAAAAACGGACTCAAACTTCCAGTTGCGTATGCATCAAGATCGTTTTGTGGGGACCACTCACTAAACTTCCACACCGTGCCTACGTCCGTCGGTAAATGGCAAACAGCCAACACCGTGAATGGTACTTTTCGATAGTTAGCTTTCGAGAACGATCTATCTCTTCCACCAGCAGCGGCCTCGTGTAGAACATACATACTCCGATTCTAAGTGTATAATTTAATTAATTAATTTAATTCAATAAAGGATTACTTGGTGACCCCGACGTGATCTAATTGCGAAAATCGTGTGGAGATCGCAGTATTCCGGCGAACTTATTGACTTCGGCACTTTGGTGGTACATAACCTCAAAATATGGTTAACCACAGCGATGACAAAGACGCCCACTCGAGGCAGCAACAGCCCCAGAAGGCACAAACAGTGCCCCCACAACAAGCGCCTTCACAACAAGCGCCTCTTCAATGGCCGCAGCAGACGCTTCGAACACCGCTGCAACAGCAACCGGCGACCCAACCTATTGGGCAACCGCAAGGTTCATTCCAACCTCAAAATTTTGAACCTATTGCGTTGCAGCAACCCGTAGCGTTTTATCCGATTTCATCCGCTCCGCCGCCATCGATCGCGATAAGGCCGGGAGGCGACGAGCATGCATCAGGCGAGATGGGCCGAGTGTCGTTTAGTGCTCCACCATGCATGAAAGGGCATCCGGATGTATTTTTTACCCTACTGGAAGAGCGAAATAAGTCTCATGTCTAGACTCAATGTCTGGATTCCATCAATTCGAACTCGAAGAAAATTCAAGGAACGTAACATTTATCTCTACGAACAATGGTTCATTTCGTTACACGCGATTACTATTCGGTTTAAAAATAGCGCCAAATCCATTCCAGAGAATGATGACTATAGCATTCTCCGGATAAGAACCTTCTCCAGCTTTCCTTTACATGGATGATCTAATTCAGAATGCAAGAGGCCTACGTAGTAAGCTTCCCAAAATGTATTCTAATAGTCTCTCGTTTGCATCCCAGGTTATTGTGTTCAAAGAAACCTGGTTAAAGCCGGAGATTCTGAGCTCCGAAGTTTTCCCAGCTGTATTCACGATATATCGGCTGGATCGGGCTATCAGACGTGGGGGTGGTGTCCTCATAGCGGTTGACTCCACTCTCGCGTCGGAATTAATAACTTTCGAGGAATTCGATGTTGAATTCCTCTGTGTGAAGGTAACCATCAATGGTAGCTCTATTTTCATTACCTGTTCATACATTCCTCCTTTGTCCGAACTTCCTATTTATTGGAACCATCTTTCCGCTATCAGCAGTGCTGATTTCTGGGGGGGAGTATTGTGGGGACCACCCACTAAACTTCCACACCGTGCCTGCGTCCGTCGGTGAATGGCAAACAGCCAACACCGCGAATGGCACTTTTCGATAGTTAGCTTTCGAGAACGATCCCTCTCTTTCACCAGCAGCGGCCTCGTGTAGAACATACATACTCCGATTCTAAGTGTATAATTTAGTCAATAAAGGATTACTTATTCATACTCCCACAGTTTACTAAGGGCGAAAGTAATAAAAGCACCACAGAACAAGAATTGGCAGCAATTCATTGGGCAATAACTTACTTCAGACCATAGGTTTATGGTAGAAATTTCACTGTTGTAGTGCTGAATTTATTGGCAAGGGATTGGCTGATACCTTCACTGATAAAGGCGCCTTCAAGAGCCTTCGTCAGTTTCTCCACCTCTTGGGTGTATTGGTTATTTTTATTTCTCTGTTGCAGATTGAGAAGCTTGGCAGATGTAACTTCTACCGATTCTCCTTTTACTGCACTCAAGTGCAGTAAACAGTCAACAGTTGGGCAATAATTGCACCAATTGTCTGCTCATTACTTATGAGATTCCTTGCATGGCCTTTAAGTTTAGTTTTTATAAGGCTTATCGCTGTCGTTTCATGTGTGCCTTTTAAGATGTCTAATAAACCTAAAGCATCTAAAAAACTTTGTAAATTTTCGTACCTACCGTCAAACTCTGGCTAGCTTGATAAATTCTGTCACTGTCTGTGCCATTTCGGAAATTATTATTGTTTCTGGCTTATATTCAATTTGGTCGCTTCCTTCTAGTGTTTCAATGTCACTATCGGATTCAGCGTCGCTTGGTTGAATAGATTCGTCTAGTCCTTTGAAATGGTCGGGATCGAATTCCACCAATTGATTTAGACTTTCTGACACGTTAATCGGAATATGTCTTCTTTTCCTAATAATATTTAATCTTGTGTTTAGTGATTTTATTACCCTTAAACATTTGTTTCAGTGCTCAGGTGTGAGCCTATTTTTATAGTTGTTAACTAAGTTAACTATATTATTATATTCCCTTACTACAATTTCTGTGTGGTTCTTCAAAGTTTCTGTTTTTATAAATCCATCTTTATTTATGCATTTATAAGATTTCTCAAATTTGAAGCGAAATTCGTCTATACGTTTCGCTATTTCGCTCCATTCCATTCTTATAACGGAATTTCATATTCATATTTATTTTTTTTTTTAAATCTGATCTGCCCTATTTCTACTATATATTTTTTTATTGTTTTGTTATGCTTAACATAAATTGTAAGCAAAAATTGCATAACTAACACTACTGTTATGATCAATAATAAGATGCGCAGTGAATTTATGTCATCAGTGTGATCTATTATTTTTACATTATTAACTACATTGGCAGTATTATCTTTTGCCTCGCTTTTATCGCTAAACCAACCCATTATATGATTTTATATATTCAACGAAACATTAAAAGAAAAGTGAGATATTCTATTTTCTTCCCGAAAATCAAAAATAAAAGTAAACAACGTATATTTTTTTTTTATATCTAATGAAGAAAAATGTAGATAATAACAATTATTGTCATTTCACAAAAACCTATTTTTTTTTTTTTTATAAAATTTTTTTTCATTTAACCACTGTGTGGCGGGGAGGAATTTAATATTACAATTGTCCTACCTATTATTTCGTATGGCTTTACGGGCCATACTGCTCATCGGGCAGAAAAACCCCGCTCAATATTACAATTTGTCGTTTAAAATTAGTATGCAGCGCAGTGCATCGATTCTTTGGCGTGCCACGCAGGGCAACGAAAAAAAAAATAGTTATATTCGGCTGGGCTGCTGTTTGGCTGCAACTCTTCCTTACGTCAGCTGGGCGTCGCCGGGCTGGCACGCTGACGTTCCCTCGTTGGCCGGACAGAGAGTTTTTCATTGTAGGACGCTTTTTGCCTGTCTATTTCATCTTTTACTGCGAGAATGCCGAGGTCCTTGTGGATGTTTTGCTTACGAATATACCATGGTGCCCCAGTGATAGTTCGCAGGATCTTTGATTGGGCTCGCTGTATGATGTCTATGTTGGTTCTGCTCGCGTTCCCCCACAGCTGGGAGCCATACGTCCAGATTGGCTTAAGAGTGGAGTTGTAGAGCAGGACCTTGTAGTCCAGATACAAGGGCGATCGTGAGTTTATAATCCAGTGGAGGCTGCTGGCTTTCAGTTTTAGGTGCAGTTTCTTGCATTCGATATGTCTACGCCATGTTAGACGTCTGTCGAGGTGGATGCCGAGATACTTTACTTCATTAACTTGGGGGATTTGCGTGCTATTCATGCAGAGCGGAGGGCAAGTTTGTCTGTTAAGAGTAAACGTTATGTGTTTACACTTTTGTTCGTTTATTTTAATACGCCAGTCAGATAGCCACTTCTCGACTACCACGAGGTGGTTGGCGAGTTGGGTTGTTGCACGGACTGGGCATCTGGAGCGGCTAAGGATCGCAGTGTCGTCGGCGAAGGTGGATGTTGTTAGTCGGTCACCCGTGGGAATATCTGCTGTGTAGAGGACGAATAAAGTTGGCCCAAGTGCGCTACCTTGTGGGACCCCAGCTTCGATAGTGTAGCTGTCGGAAATTGTTGTGTTACATCTTACCGCGAAGGCTCTATTGTAGAGGTAGGATTCAAGGAGTTTATGAGTGTACCCGGGCAAGTGTGTTTTAATTTTATGCATGAGACCTTTGAGCCAGACGCGGTCGAATGCTTGAGATACGTCGAGGAATATCGCGCTGCAATATTCCCTATGTTCGAAGGCTGTGCGAATTTCTGATGTTATAGTTCCGTGTTTTTCTCCGAAGCCAAATTGATGGGCTGGGATAATGTTGTGGGCTCCCATATATGGTATTATGCGCGTTAGAAGTCATTTTTCGAATAATTTGGAAAAGCATGATAATAAACTTATTGGTCTGTAAGATGACGGAATCGTGTGATCTTTTCCGGGCTTCGGTATCATTATAATAATTGATTTTTTCCATTTCCTTGGATAGTAGCCGAGACTTATGATTCCATTGAAGAGTTCACAGATGACCTCAATAGCACAGTACGGAAGTTCCATTATCATTTTTGTAGTTATTAGGTCACCGCCTGGAGCCTTTTTTGGTTTTAGCTCCCTGATGACTTTTGTGATCTCGTTCGGCTGAAATGTACTTGGCGTGGATTCAGTTTCGAGGTGGATTTGCGGAGGAACATAATCATTAGCTGCGGGGTTCGGCTGGAAGACGCCTCTGACATGTAAGGCAAATGATTCGGCTCTATCTTTGTCGCTGCGGGCCCAGGACCCTGAGGAATTCCTTATAGGGGTGACGGTTTGAATTGGAGAGCTTGGATTTGGGTGAGCCCTCCACAAGGGATGCTTTGTACTAGTTGGCGAGAGTTTTCCAATATATTTAAGTTGTTCATTTTCAGCTTCTTGCTTCAGGGCCCGGTTTAGATTGCGGGTGGCTTCAGTAAGACGTTGCTTTGAGCATGGCGATCTGCTGGTTTGCCACGCTCGTCGCAGACGCCTCTTTTCCTGAACCAGCTGTTCGATTTGCCGGTTGGTTTTGAACTTCTTAAATTCCCCATCTTTCCGTATAGGGGTTGAGATCCTGGCTGCTGTGACGAGTACCTCTTCCAGGGCGGAGGAGGAGCAGTCGATGTCCGCTTCGATATTTAGTTGGGGAGTTAGCTCAATGTGGGAACTCACATACTTTCTGTATTTCATCCAGTTAGTGTTGTGCGACGTCAGCCTGTAGGGGTGGTCCGCAATTTCTGGGCTTTGAAGAAGGCTTATCAACAAAGGCGAGTGGTCAGATGAGAGATCCGGTAGTGCTATGGCGCTTATTAGATTGCGTGGGATGTTTTTTGTCACCGCGAAATCAATTAGATCTGGGATCTTTTTTGGGTCTGCAGGCCAATATGGGCTACCAGGAGAAACGTAATCCAGTTTATTGCTCACCTTTATAAGTGCATTATACAGTTGCCTTCCCTTGGGAGTCAGGAGGCGTGATCCCCAGTGCGTGTGTTTGGCGTTGTAGTCTCCTGCGGCTATGAAGCGATCCCCCAGAGTGTTGTAGAAGTCCATGAATTGGCCTTCAGAGATATTAAATCGAGGTGGGCAGTAGACAGCGGCAATGCAAAGGTTTCCGTTTCCTGAGTTCACTTTCATGGACGTGGCTTGCAGGTAATTTGTTGCAAACCTTTGTAGTATGCATATATCGAGTATCTACTGTACCAAGTTTGTTGCACTGTTTACATAAACAAAGCCCCGGTCCAAGTGGCCGAAATATGAGTCGATCGGCGAGCACCCAGAAAGAGCATACGTAAGCATTCCGCTACATGCGCTGACCGCCGGATTGAACTCAAGTGCATGCATATACCACAGCTCCCTAGCTTAAGAGAAAACATACATATATACCATATATATAAGATATATACATAACCGTCTCTCTGCTGTCCAACTGGGGGCAGCGCAGCCAGGAGACTTAGGCTTAAATAGAACCTAAGAAAGAATGTTCAAACAGATCCATTTTGGTATGGGAAGCGGCACCATTGCCTGCTCCCAGAATAAATTAAACATTAAATATTTCATCCAAGGTGTTCCTCTATTATTTCAATTATGGATCCAACTATTATATGGCGACCGTGACAGGACCCAATTATGGATCCAACTATTATATGGCGACCGTGACAAAGAGCCAGTGTCTTATTATATGGCCAGTAAAATGTTTATTATAATTGAGTCGAATAAATGCCCCGCGAACTAAGGGCAACCCCAAGAAACAAAAGATCAACGAAATAAGTTTTAATACTTTAATACAAGGCTGTTATTAATCGCCTTTAACGTCATAACTTTTCCCTCATCGCCCTGATCTAGTGGAGCCGGCTGGGTTAAAGTGATCGGGAGTGCGACGAGAAAGAATCTCAAAATCAGCCGTGTCATTTTCAACGTTTTTAAGTGTTTGCTATCCGAGGAAGATGAGGAGGAAGATGATAAATAGCCTGTGCAAGGACCAGCACCGGCGCCGCCTAAGCCCACAGGCCAGGTCACCAGAAGATAAATAGTATGTGCAAGGACCAGCACCGGCGCCGCCTGAGCCCACAGGCCAGGTCACCAGAAGATAAATAGTCTGTGCGAGGACCAGCACCGGCGCCGCCTGAGCCCATAGGCCCAGGTCAGCAGCAGCAGAAACCGAGTGCGGGAGGCAACCCGCCGCCTGCACCTTCGAGGGAACGTCAGCGTGCCAGCCCGGCGACGCCCAGCTGACGTAAGGAGGAGTTGCCGCTAAATAATTTTTTTTGTTGCCCTGCTTGGCACCCCTAAACTCGATGCACTACGCTGCATATTATTTTTTACACAAAATATTGTAACATTGAGCGGAATTTTTCTGCCCGATGAACCGTGTGGCCCGTAAAGCCTCACAAAATACTAGGTAGGATTTTTGTACATTCACCCAGGAGTGAATTAATGTTAATGTTTTCTCTTTTCAAGTTATATACGATTTCTCTTATTGATTTATATCTTATTGGTTTATATATGATTTCGTTTTGTTGTCCAAATGTTTTAAATTCTGAACAAATTACGAGGTTTATCCTCGTCGGCTCTGATCTTCATCCATTTTAATGAATGTTTATTACTTTACTTTACACACTGAATTTTGCAAAACAGGCTTATTCTGTTTATTTCCTTATCAATGACTTATATTTTCTTATATGACTTATGAAGGGAAGCTTAAGAGCTTAACTTGTTCATTTTCTTATCAGTTATAAATTAAAATAAATTAAAATTTTTTCAATAAATATCTTATTAATAAATATAGAAAATATTTGGTCTTTCTAATAAAATCATAATAATAAAATCATATATGCTGGCTCGATTTGGGCAAAATGGAACATTTTTTGTTTTTCTTCTCAGCGTCAGTTTATCTGGTGTTTTTATCTCCCAGAGCGGAGTCAAATACCCTCTTCAAGATATCTTTTCTGATTCGATGATTCGGAAAAATAAAATCAAGAAAAGCCTAACAACTTACTATTCAACTTACGCTTCAACTCATCGCGGAAAAAGGCCTTCTGGTCCATTTTATCACCTGTTTAAATTAACGAGGAATCACCGAAATTGGCTGAGAAAAGATCTGAGTCATCTGTTATCGGAGAACCGGCTGGAACAGATTCTCCTGGTGTTCCCGCCCGGGGAACACCCAGAACGTGTTGATTCGCATATAAACGAAAAAGACGCTATTGTTAACAGCGCAAAAATAAAAAGCGAATCATTAGACTATTATGATATTTACAATGCAAATACAGCACATAGGGCACAAAGAACTTGAATTGCCATCGTTATTTAAAAACGATTTAACAAAACTATGCACCGAATATAGCGATAAAAATTGAGATTAAATGACTAAATGAGAAAAGAAAGTGAGAAACTAAAACAAAAATGAAAATAAAACAAGATTCAAAAAAAAAAAAAAAAAATAGAATGCCAGAAAGTCAAAAGCCAGAAATGCAAAGGCAAGTTGACAAATTAATAAGAATATCTCAGAATATAATAAACCACTTCTCTTGGTACTCAAGAAATCACTGCCTAATTCGGCGGAAAAGAGATGGCGATTAGTAGTTGACTATCGTCAAATCAACAAGAAACTGTTAGCAGACAAATTCCAACTTCCAAGAGTAGAAGATATTCTTGATCAATTAGGACGAGCAAAATATTTCTCGTGCCTAGATTTGATGTCAGATTTTCATCAAATCGAACTAGATGAAAGGTCAAGAAATATGACATCATCCTCTACTTCAACAGGAGCATATCGCTACACGCGATTAACATTCGGGTTAAAAATAGCCCTAATTCCTTCTAAAGAATAATGACTCTTCCATTTGAATTAATTATACATAATACATATATAATGCTATGTAACATATAAATGTAAAAAAAAAAAAAAATTTTTTTTTATTAAAAAAAAAAGACTTACAAAATAAAGACCTGAAAGTCACTACCAGGCAACAAAGTAGACAGAAATCCTGCGCAGGAATAAAAAAGTAGGATTGCCTAGGCAATAACTACTAAAAACTTCAAGCCCAACGTCATAAAAAAATGACGGATTATGAAAAGTAGTGACCTTGCATATAAAAAACTATGTTGTGTTTCTTTAAACATGATAAAACAAATTATTGCAAGATAAGAAGTTAGCGATTTATAGACTAATGGAGTCCTTGACTTAGGTCAATTTTTCCAAAGGCTTGGAAGGCAAGCCGGTATATACAATCTGCAAACTCAAATGGCACCGTGGGGAAATATCTTTGTACATGTTGCAATAGATAATTTCAATATAATGGGCAATAAAATATTACATTTATTGAGAGTAGCTACTCAACCCGGTGACCCAAAAAGAAGCTTACTGTCTACACTTAAAAATAAAACACATTAAAAAAAAAGGTCATAATGGCATAAACAAAACTTTGGCCAAAGAAAAAAGACACTACTATTGTAACAAAAGTATAAATGTAGATGTCCTAAATGCCTGACGTCGAAAAAAACGACGCACCAAAAACACCTATGACCCTAACGGACATAACAACAAAAAATGCCTTTGATAGAGTGATAGTGGACACACTAGGTTCTCTACCCCAGTCAGTAAATGGCAACGAATAACCAGTCACTCTGATTTGTGGCTTAACAAATAGTTGGTGGCAATAAAAAAAAAAAAAAAAGAAAACAAAACACAAAAAACAAAACAAAAATATATATATGTAAGAAAGTGTACCAGCAGAACAGCAGAGAGAGCGAATTAAAGCAGAAACAGAGAGAGAGAGAGATCAGCAGAAATAAAGCAGAACAGCAGAGGAGAAGCGACAGTAAAGCAGAGCAGCAGAGCGACAGTAAAGCAGAAGAGCAGCAGGAGAAGCGACAGAAGAGCAGCAGGAGAAGCGACAGCGGAGCAGCAGGAGAGCGACAGAAGAGAGCAGTAGAAACAGCAGTGCGACAGAAGAGAGAAGCGACAGCAGAGAGCAGCAGGAGAAGCGAGAGAAGCGGGATTCGAAGAGTAGAAGTCAGCAGATACGGACGCCAGAGGAAGAGTGAAGAAAAGCAGAAAAAACAAAAGCAGAAAACTTAAATTAAACTTGTAATATTCATCGTTAACTATAACAAACATATTCTAATATAATAAATAAAACTAAGGTGAGTATATCTCATCTTACATTTGGGGGCTCGTCCTAACCTGAAAATTGCAAGTGACGCTGTCCCGAAAAGTCTCAACGCCGTTCCGAGAAGTCTCAACGCTGTCCCGAAAACTCTCAACGCTGTCCCGAAAAGTCTCAACGCCGTTCCGAGAAGTCTCAACGCTGTCCCGAGAAGTCTCAAAAGACGAAGAAGCAGAATTGGACAGACGCCGGATAGCAACGGGGAATGAGTGTGAGTCAGAAGGAAATTAAGCAAGAGCCGTCGCGGATTCCAATTTCAAAAGGAAAACAGCCGTATTACACAAGATCAGTGGCTGCAGCAGACAAAAAGATTAAAATGAGTATGCCGTTGGAAAGCGATTGCGAAATAGTTGGAAATGAAAATACGAAAGAAATGAAAATCGTGCAAGAACTTGCCGCAACAAGCAGAGAGCAATGTGGGAGTGCAAGAAGCAACATGCAAAATCATGTCGGGACAAGTGGAGAGCAACGTGGCGCAGCTGGTTTAATGGAAAGCAGCTCGATCGACGAAAATACAAAAACGCTGAAAGATTTAGTGCAGCTTCTCGCTATTAAGATTGGAGCGGATGAGCGAAACAACGGTTGCTCGATTACGGCAGAAAGCTTTGCGATGATCATTCCAGAGTTTGACGGAGAGTCCATGCCGGTTAAAAATTGGTTTGAAAATTTTGAGATGAATGCTGCAGCCTACGATCTGAACATTAAGCAGATGTATGTTCAGGCTCGCGCCAAAATGACGAACACAGCGAAGTTGTTTTTGGACTCTACGTATGTACACCAATACTCAGAGATGCGTATGCTGATGGAGACAGAGTTCAGCCGACAATATGTGTGCAGCGCGGATGTACACGAGCAGCTCCGCGATCGCAAGAAACGCAAGCAGGAATCTTTTCATGAATACCTACTGCAGATGAAAAAGATCGCTTCACTTGGCAACATTGATGCACGTTCGGTTATCCGGTTATCACGTTCAAGTTATACGCAGTGCAAGTCGCATGAAGGAGGTCACCATCAACGGCGTGGGAGTAGAGTGTCTGTTAGATACCGGAGCCGATATATCTATTCTGCGGAAGTTCATCTTTAACAAAATACCAAATGTTATTTTGGAGAGATGTACAACAAAGCTGCGTGGGCTGGGAAAGAAGATCACGCGCCCAGTTGGCTATTTTTTGGCTGAAGTCGCAGTAGACCAGGAGATAACGTCACACAAGTTCGTCGTAGTTGAGGATGAGGACTCGGGGTATGACGCACTGCTCGGATTCGATTTCATTTCGAAGTTCGACTTTTCGCTGTCGGCCGAAGGATACAAGTTTTCTTCCCCGCTGGGGGAGAAAGCTTGTGAGGAACCAAATCAGATGAGTATTTACAACATAATAAATTCAGATGATGAAACAGATATTCCTCCGCAGTACGCTAAGAAGGCGAGCATTTGCAAGATGCGTGAGCTGCGCAAAACCCAAATTTGCGACATTAAAACTAAGAAGGCGGTGGCTAAAAAGGATCGCCAGCTGCTGCAAAGGAAACTCACATACGATGAACTCGTCGCCCGCCGCAAAAAGTTGGCCTACGTAAGGATGCGTGAGTCCCAAAAGTTGGCAAAGCACCTGAAGCAGATCAAAATCAAGTCGAAGGACGGCGATATTCTGCAGAAAACAAACCATGCCGCGACTCTCGACAACTGGAATACCCTGGAGAGAAGTTTTGTGGAAGATCAAGTTAGATCGGGATGCGAGAACAACGGTACCTGGTTCAAATGCTATGCTTGCAAGGATTTGTCGGATCAACGGACGGATTTGTCACAGAAAAAGCTTGGAAAGCTGAAGCCACGGCAGAAAAATAGACAGGATGGAAACATTGAGGTTGAAGATGCACAGGAATCTTTTAAAGAGAATATAACTTTCGTCAAAAATAAAGAGGATGATCATCTGGGACAGATGACTAGTCAGGAATGGCCGAATGTAAGAAAGTGTACCAGCAGAACAGCAGAGAGAGCGAATTAAAGCAGAAACAGAGAGAGAGAGATCAGCACAAATAAAGCAGAACAGCAGAGGAGAAGCGACAGTAGAGCAGAGCAGCAGAGCGACAGTAAAGCAGAAGAGCAGCAGGAGAAGCGACAGAAGAGCAGCAGGAGAAGCGACAGCGGAGCAGCAGGAGAGCGACAGAAGAGAGCAGTAGAAACAGCAGAGCGACAGAAGAGAGAAGCGACAGCAGAGAGCAGCAGGAGAAGAGAGAGAAGCGGGATTCGAAGAGTAGAAGTCAGCAGATACGGACGACAGAGGAAGAGTGAAGAAAAACAGAAAAAACAAAAGCAGAAAACTTAAATTAAACTTGTAATATTCATCGTTAACTATAACAAACATATTCTAATATAATAAATAAAACTAAGGTGAGTATATCTCATCTTACATTTGGGGGCTCGTCCTAACCTGAAAATTGCAAGTGACGCTGTCCCGAAAAGTCTCAACGCCGTTCCGAGAAGTCTCAACGCTGTCCCGAAAACTCTCAACGCTGTCCCGAAAAGTCTCAACGCCGTTCCGAGAAGTCTCAACGCTGTCCCGAGAAGTCTCAAAAGACGAAGAAGCAGAATTGGACAGACGCCGGATAGCAACGGGGAATGAGTGTGAGTCAGAAGGAAATTAAGCAAGAGCCGTCGCGGATTCCAATTTCAAAAGGAAAACAGCCGTATTACACAAGATCAGTGGCTGCAGCAGACAAAAAGATTAAAATGAGTATGCCGTTGGAAAGCGATTGCGAAATAGTTGGAAATGAAAATACGAAAGAAATGAAAATCGTGCAAGAACTTGCCGCAACAAGCAGAGAGCAATGTGGGAGTGCAAGAAGCAACATGCAAAATCATGTCGGGACAAGTGGAGAGCAACGTGGCGCAGCTGGTTTAATGGAAAGCAGCTCGATCGACGAAAATACAAAAACGCTGAAAGATTTAGTGCAGCTTCTCGCTATTAAGATTGGAGCGGATGAGCGAAACAACGGTTGCTCGATTACGGCAGAAAGCTTTGCGATGATCATTCCAGAGTTTGACGGAGAGTCCATGCCGGTTAAAAATTGGTTTGAAAATTTTGAGATGAATGCTGCAGCCTACGATCTGAACATTAAGCAGATGTATGTTCAGGCTCGCGCCAAAATGACGAACACAGCGAAGTTGTTTTTGGACTCTACGTATGTACACCAATACTCAGAGATGCGTATGCTGATGGAGACAGAGTTCAGCCGACAATATGTGTGCAGCGCGGATGTACACGAGCAGCTCCGCGATCGCAAGAAACGCAAGCAGGAATCTTTTCATGAATACCTACTGCAGATGAAAAAGATCGCTTCACTTGGCAACATTGATGCACGTTCGGTTATCCGGTTATCACGTTCAAGTTATACGCAGTGCAAGTCGCATGAAGGAGGTCACCATCAACGGCGTGGGAGTAGAGTGTCTGTTAGATACCGGAGCCGATATATCTATTCTGCGGAAGTTCATCTTTAACAAAATACCAAATGTTATTTTGGAGAGATGTACAACAAAGCTGCGTGGGCTGGGAAAGAAGATCACGCGCCCAGTTGGCTATTTTTTGGCTGAAGTCGCAGTAGACCAGGAGATAACGTCACACAAGTTCGTCGTAGTTGAGGATGAGGACTCGGGGTATGACGCACTGCTCGGATTCGATTTCATTTCGAAGTTCGACTTTTCGCTGTCGGCCGAAGGATACAAGTTTTCTTCCCCGCTGGGGAGAAAGCTTGTGAGGAACCAAATCAGATGAGTATTTACAACATAATAAATTCAGATGATGAAACAGATATTCCTCCGCAGTACGCTAAGAAGGCGAGCATTTGCAAGATGCGTGAGCTGCGCAAAACCCAAATTTGCGACATTAAAACTAAGAAGGCGGTGGCTAAAAAGGATCGCCAGCTGCTGCAAAGGAAACTCACATACGATGAACTCGTCGCCCGCCGCAAAAAGTTGGCCTACGTAAGGATGCGTGAGTCCCAAAAGTTGGCAAAGCACCTGAAGCAGATCAAAATCAAGTCGAAGGACGGCGATATTCTGCAGAAAACAAACCATGCCGCGACTCTCGACAACTGGAATACCCTGGAGAGAAGTTTTGTGGAAGATCAAGTTAGATCGGGATGCGAGAACAACGGTACCTGGTTCAAATGCTATGCTTGCAAGGATTTGTCGGATCAACGGACGGATTTGTCACAGAAAAAGCTTGGAAAGCTGAAGCCACGGCAGAAAAATAGACAGGATGGAAACATTGAGGTTGAAGATGCACAGGAATCTTTTAAAGAGAATATAACTTTCGTCAAAAATAAAGAGGATGATCATCTGGGACAGATGACTAGTCAGGAATGGCCGAATGTAAGAAAGTGTACCAGCAGAACAGCAGAGAGAGCGAATTAAAGCAGAAACAGAGAGAGAGAGATCAGCACAAATAAAGCAGAACAGCAGAGGAGAAGCGACAGTAGAGCAGAGCAGCAGAGCGACAGTAAAGCAGAAGAGCAGCAGGAGAAGCGACAGAAGAGCAGCAGGAGAAGCGACAGCGGAGCAGCAGGAGAGCGACAGAAGAGAGCAGTAGAAACAGCAGAGCGACAGAAGAGAGAAGCGACAGCAGAGAGCAGCAGGAGAAGAGAGAGAAGCGGGATTCGAAGAGTAGAAGTCAGCAGATACGGACGACAGAGGAAGAGTGAAGAAAAACAGAAAAAACAAAAGCAGAAAACTTAAATTAAACTTGTAATATTCATCGTTAACTATAACAAACATATTCTAATATAATAAATAAAACTAAGCTGAGTATATCTCATCTTACATATATTAGTAAAAAAAAAAAAAATATATTAGTAATAAAAAAAAAAAATGTTGCTAGCGAAAAAAATGTTTGCAAACGAAATATGTTGCGAACAAATTAAGTGAATTGATATGGCAGCTATATGATATAGTGGTCCGATTTGAATAAAATTAAAACCGAAATTCTGGAATAATACAAAAAGGCAATGTATCAAATTATAGGAAACTATATTGAAAATTGGCATAGTAAACATTTTTTTTCTCAAAAATTTCCTATCGTTCCTAGGGCAGCTATATGATATAGTCGTCCGATCCGGCCCGTTCCGACATATATAGTAGTGAGAGCATATAGAAGCATATGTGCAAAGTTTCATTCAGATAGCTTTAAAACTGAGGGACTAGTTTGCGTAGAAACGGACAGACGGACAGACGGACAGACAGACAGACGGACAGACGGACATGGCTAGATCGACTCGGCTGGTGATGCTGATAAAGAATATATATACTTTAAAGGGTCAGAAATGTCTCCTTCACTGCGTTGCAAACTTCTGACTAAAATTATAATACCCTGCCAGGGTATAAAAAGAACAAAAATATATATATAGGGTAAGGTGGGGCAAACCCGACAGTGTGGGTAAACCCGACCTCCCTCTGTTATCGACAATCGGAAGCACTACGCAAACTAATATTAGTGGTATCGTGTAGAGCATCGAAAATAACCAATATGGTGGTATGTAACTTTTTCATCAGTCAGCAATGAGTTGCTAAAACGACGGCAAGTTTGTTTTTACAATTTCGAGTTTCATTTTTGTGCCCAGTTGACTACAGGATATTTCATATTGATAAAGTGATCACATAAGAAAGGTTAGTGGAATTAGATTCTATGATTAAGGTCCTACAAAGTGCATATTAGTTTGGTTCAATTTTTTACATCTTTTTTTTTTTAATTGCATTGTTATGAAAAAAGACGCGGTGGGGCAAACCCGACCGCTTTTTTTAATGTTGTTTTTGCTATGAAATTGTTTATTTATCAAATAAAAAGAATTATTATTATTATTTTCAAGAATAGGCGTGAAAATAGACCATTCGCGGTCGATTTTTAGCTTCCAAAGTCCACGATTCTGAGTCAATGACTTACAGCAAGCTATTTGAGCAGTGAATCGAGTGACTTAGATTAATAATTTTGCCATTTCCATTTTTTTCCATTATCATTCATTACCGTTACATAACATAATATTCATTGATAAATCATTGTAAAACCATTATATTTAGGTTATATCTGTACTGCATCAAGCAAAAATATAGGCGATCGGGTTTACCCCACCATTTTTGACAAATGTAAAAATGAACTTTTTCGTAAAATGCTTGTATCTCAAAATTTTCCGAAGGTATGAATAAAAGCTATACATAGAAAGTTGCGCAGGAGTCTAACCTTTAATTTGGTATATATAACAACTTAATCCAATGTAAAATACACATTTTATAGCCAAAACCATTTACTAGGTCGGATTTGCCCCACCTTACCCTACCTATATACAAAAAAAAAAAAAAAAAAAAAATGTATAACCTAAAATACTATTTAATAATAACAAATACAAAAATATATAATAATTAGAAAATAACTCCATTAGATTACGTTATTTTTCAAAAGGAGGGAGATGTAGTATGCATATATCGAATATCTACTGTACCAAGTTTGTTGCACTGTTTACATAAACAAAGCCCCGGTCCAAGTGACCGAAATATGAGTCGATCGGCGAGCACCCAGAAAGAGCATACGTAAGCATTCCGCTACATGCGCTGACCGCCGGATCGAACTCAAGTGCATGCATATACCACAGCTCCCTAGCTTAAGAGAACACATACATATATACCATATATATAAGATATATACATAACCGTCTCTCTGCTGTCCAACTGTGGGCAGCGCAGCCAGGAGACTTAGGCTTAAATAGAACCTAAGAAAGAATGTTCAAACAGATCCATTTTGGTATGGGAAGTGGCACCATTGCCTGCTCCCAGAAGGGAGCGGCACCATTGCCTGCTCCCAGAATAAATTAAACATTAAATATTTCATCCAAGGTGTTCCTCTATTATTTCAATTATGGATCCAACTATTATACCTTTGATGAAAGTGGTGTTTGATGCGTTCTCTGATTAAGATGCCCGTTCCGCCGTGTGCCTTGCCATCCGGATGATCTGTGCGGTAAAAGGTATAACCTCTTATATGGAAGTTATATCTCCCTGTGAGGTGCGTTTCAACCAGCAGCATGGCGTCGATGTGATTTACGTTTAGGAATTGAGTTATTTCTAGTTTATGCCGTGAAATGCCGTTGGCATTCCACATGGATATACGTAGGTTAGTCATTTATTTTTTGGACTGTTGTGCTACAAGCAACTGAATTACCATGTTCTGGTTCTGAACAAGGGTTTGCATGGTTGTTTTCATGAATGACATAAGTTCCATCAAACTTTGTTGCAGGGTGAACATCATAGATTCCAATTTGCTTTGCGGCTGCCCTGGAACCTGCTGAGCATTTTCTGAGTGAGGCTGGGGTGGATTTTCCATGCCTGTTCTTAGTGCTTCGGCGTAGGAGATTCCCTTAGTTGTATTTAGCTGCCCAAATGATGATCTGGCTGCCTTGGCGAAATATACGTCTGGCGTACTTTTTGAGTTGTAATACACATTTTGTGTATGTTGTTGGTGCGTAGCTGTCGCTCGTCGCATTCGACTCTTTAGCTCCTTGTATATTGCCGTATGGTTTCCTCCACAGTTGCCACATTTTTTCATTTGGGGGTCTTCTTTGTTTGCGGGGCAGTTTACGGAGTTGTGGAAGTCTCCGCAGACTACGCAGACCGTCCGAAGTGTGCAGTATGTCTTGGTGTGTCCATACTCTTGGCAGTTTGTGCGCCGTTGCCCATGGGGGCGGCGTTTTACATGTATATAATAGCCATTTAATATGTGCTATTCTCTTATTTATCTTGATTTTCTGGCCTCCGCGTACCATCACCGCACTCTACTCACTCAGTAATTTCTGGTGTTCCAGTTGTTCCAGGTAGAGCCTGGAATCTTTGGATCCGAAGTCCGATTTGTACTGAATGCCGCTTTTTCTTTGGGATTTTTGATCGTCCGCCCACACAGTCAGAAGAGCTCCGAATTTTTCCACTTCACTTCCATTCTTATTTTGTTTTTTCTGGCTCCTTTGTCACGGTCGCCATGTAGAAATGAGCAATAATAACTTCTTCAAAATATTTGTTTTGATTGGAGAAGAACGAACCGTTCATTCTCGCTGTCATTTATTTAGCTGATTTTGGGTTCAGCTAACCCGCACATAAAAATGCTTATATCTATCTATTTGCAATTTCAGTTATGCATATACATGTGTATGCGGAAGGCATGCATATGTTATGTATAGCTTGACCACTTGAGCTGCAAAGTGCATGCTCAGCATTCTCACGCTCCACTATCGACTTATGTATAAGAGGTAGATCGTCTTCCTATAGCGCTGGAATGCTTATGTTGGTGGTGGTCTTTTGGGTATTTGTATTGGGTATTATTGTATATTTATTCTGACAAAATGTCACAATGTATAAACGCTAATGAATAATGAATTGGTAGGGTAGATATGCTACACCTCCCTTTTTAAAGAAATGACGTAATACATGTAGTCATTTAGTTGTAGTGTGAATATATTGTGTGTAATGACGAAAAAAATTTTTTTGTTATATTGAATTATGTTATGTTTTTATTTTATGTTTAATTTTCTTAGAAGAATATATATATATATTTTTTTATATTTCTTTTTTTTTTTTTGGTGTTGATCAGAACTTTTCTTAAATGAAACGTTTCATTGATTATATATTTTTAACCTATCGGTATGTACTTTTTGTTCCTTATTTTTCTTATTTTTTATTACTATATTATTCCTTTCTTCTATTCTAATGACCTCAATGGTCCTATATAGACTGGTTCTAACTTATGTGCTGTTTCATTTTTCAATAAAACTTTATCGCCTACGTCTATTTTAAAGTCTGATACCTTATTGTCATATGCTAGTTTTTGTCTTATTTTATTATTTTCTAACATTATACGGGCCTTCTTATACGCGTTTTCTAATCGAAATTTAACCTCATCTATAGTATATAGTATAAAATGTATTGGTAAGTTGCTTGGCTTACCAAATACTAGTTCATATGGACAGTAATTATGTGTTACTGATGGTGTAGTGTTAAAACAATACACAAAATATTGTAACCATATGTCCCAATCAGTTTTGTCAACTGATATATATGAACGAATGTACTCGTTGAAGGTTCTGTGACTTCTTTCAACGGTACCCAAAGTCTGGTGGTGATATGCAGTAGACGTTATGTTGTCTATTTTCATATAA
This sequence comes from Drosophila aff. chauvacae BK-2020, assembly GCA_018903765.1. Taxonomy (NCBI): domain Eukaryota; kingdom Metazoa; phylum Arthropoda; class Insecta; order Diptera; family Drosophilidae; genus Drosophila; species Drosophila aff. chauvacae BK-2020. The sequence goes on along the minus strand of JAEIGO010000787.1, from coordinate 34,449 downwards.
CTACACAAATCATTTATAATTGAATTTTTATATTTTGTTCCCATGTCCGTAATGAACGTCGTCATTGGACCGTACTTCAGAATAAAATTTTCAAAGATTGCTTTAGCGACAGTGTTTGCACTTTTATTTGCAATTGGAATGGCAACTAAATATTTTGTTAGGTCGCAGATTAAAGTGACTGCGTATTTTATTTTATTTTAATTTCTTGTTGCCCATATGTTTGAAAGTATCTATTGAAATGGATTCAAAGATTTTTTCACTAGGTGCCAATTTGAGTTGGCTGATCTTTAGTATACCGGCTTGCATTTCAAGCCTTTGGAAAAACTGATCTAAATCTAGAATTCCATTGGTATATAAATCGTCAACATCAATTCTTGCAATAACTTTATTTGCTCGTTTTAGTAAACAAATAGATTCAGTAATGCGCAAGGTCACTACTTTTCGTACTTCATCATTTGTTATGACTTCATGTACGTTGGGCTTAGATACATTTTGGATACTTTGCCTAGGCAATAGTTCCTTGTTTGTTACTGTACAGTTTTTATCATGTCTACTTTGTTGCCTGGTAGTGTTTTTCAGGACTTTATGTTGCATGTCTTTGAGTTCTTTTATATTTATACGCGAAAGTGCGTCCGCTACGAAATTATCTTTTTCCTTTAGGTATTCTACAGTGAAGTCGTATTCTTCAAGCTCTAGCCGCATGCGAGTTAATTTACAACTGGGATTAGTCATAGAAAATAGATATGTTAATGGTCTATGGTCCGTTTTAATAGTGAAATGTTTGCCATAAATGTGTGGTCTAAAATGGGTAATTGCCCAATGAATTGCCGCGAGTTCTTGTTCCGTTGTACACTTCATGCTTTCCCCTTTTGTAAATGAACGAGATGCATAAGCTATTGGGAGCTGAATCCCGTCACGGTTCTGAGTTAGAACCGCTCCGCAAGCTTGTTTACTAGCATCCGTTATAATGCCTGGGTCCTCCCTCCAAGAGCATGTGAGAAACCTACGCGAAGTATTCAGACGTCTCAGAAAAGCGAATCTCCGCCTCAACCGAGAAAAATTCCAGTTTTTCGAACGAAGCATCAAGTATCTGGGCCACGTGATTAGCGAGGCCGGGATCCACACCGACCCCGACAAAGTCGCGGCAATTCGAGAGCTGACAGCTCCGACCAACCTGAGGGAGCTGCGCCGATGCCTCGGCATAGCGTCCTGTTACCGCCGATTCGTACCCAACTTTGACTATGTGGTCGAGCCAATGACTGCACTGCTCAAAAAGGACCGGAAATGGAAATGGACAGAGAAGCAGGAACACGCCTTTCAAGGATTAAAGGATCTTCTGACGAAGGCGCCGGTCCTCGCATGCCCGGACTTCGCGGATAAATTTGTTCTCCAGACCGACGCAGAAATGAGTAATCGCTTACGCCAGCCGCCGGCTAAACACTGCTGAGCGAAACAACTCAGTAACGGAGAAGGAGGGCCTCGCCACAGTGTGGGCCATACGGAAGATGCGCTGTTACATCGAGGGATATCGCTTCGAAGTAGACACGGATCACCACTCGCTAAAATGGCTGAATTCCATTGACAACCCCACGAGCAGGATCGCCCGATGGACACTGGAACTCCAACAGTTTCAGTACGACATTAATTATCGACGCCGGACCCAGAACCTGGTCGCAGACGCCCTGTCGCGACAACCCCTGGCAACTCTACAATAGGCACGAGTGCAAGATACCAGCTGCAAATGGGTCACGAAGATGCTGCAAAGGGTGCAAGATACCAGCTCCAAATGGGTCACGAAGATGCTGCAAAGGATTCGACAGGAACCAGCCAAGTTTCCAGACTTTCGGGAGGAGAACAGACAACTCTACCGACGCATCGGCCTGCGGCCAGAAGCAGAAGAATATACTCCCTGAAAGCTGTGTGTGGGCGCCAGTTACCGCGGAAGGGTACTGGCAGAGTGCCACGACCCCCCGGCCGCCGGACACCTGGGCATCCGCAAGACAAATACGCGGGTGGCCCAAAAATATTACTGGCCGGGATTATTCCGAGAAGTAGCCAGATACGTGCGACGATGTTATAGCTGCCAGACATTTAAAGTGAGCCAAGAGAAACCGGCGGGAAGAATGTTCACCTGCCAGGTCGACGAACCTTTCCACGTCTTATGCGCGGATTTTGTGGGACCGCTTCCACGATCCAAGCAAGGGAAAACAATCCTACTAGTGTTCCTCGACTCGTTCAGCAAATGGATTGCATTCCGGGAACGTATCCTCAGCCGTTTCGGAGTCCCGAGATCTCTCGTCTGCGACATCGGAACCCAGTTCACGAGCCGGGCATTCCAGGCATTCTGCAAGTCACTCCGGATGGAGCTACAACATACTGCCCCATACACTCCTCTTCAAAATCACACGGAGAGGGCGAACAGTGTGAAGAATCACAATCCATGGAACTATATTATTTAAGTTAGATTTAAGAAGATTAATAGTTTAGGTATTTGATTCAAGTTCACGAAGAACATACAATTTATATTGTAACGACATTTTAGTATTTAAGTTAGCCATAATAGGCCACTCCAAACCTATCGAATAAGCTAGGAGAATAGAATTCTCGCCGAAGCTAGAAAATACTAAAATAAATACGAGAAATACTAGACATCGACGACGAGGGATTTTGGGAAACGAACGAACAGGCACACTAGAAAAGGAAGTTGAGTTTCGAGCACGCGGCGATCAAGAGGCTAAAAACTAAGACTTGGAAAAATAAGAACAAAACGACGACGCAGGAACACAAGGCAGCGATCCCGAACCCAATAAGGAGAAATAGAACACTGGCGACGGCAAACAGTGTGAGCATAGTGAGAGCGACAGGGAAAGACAAGACCAGCTAGGGAAGATAAAAGAATGTGAATAAACTAAAGAACTTAAAACCCGAACGGGAAATGTCAAGATTTTATCCCTCATCGTGCGCATTATCTAGGCAATCAGTGCTAGTTGTGATCGTGCCGCCTGCGAGTACTCCGGGCACTTCGCAAAGTTTTCTTCGACAGCTGCGATCATGCCGCCTGCGAGTAACCGGGCATTTTCGTAGAGTTTTCCCGACAGTGCTAGACGACGGTGCCGCCTGTGTGTAACCGGGCCCGTGCGTATTTTTAGGCCAACAGTGTTAGCTGTGAGCGGGCTGCCTGTGGGTATTTCGGGCACTTTCGGCAAGTTTCCCTCGGCAGCAGCGGAGGTTTGTGGGTTTTCGAACAGTAGTATCCTATAAACATACCTCGATTTACATCCAAGCACGGGGACTCAGTGACCCGAGCAAGATTTTACCAAATATAACAATATGATACCCCCCTCAACTGTCTCTAAGATAATAAATTTATCTGAAGAAGATCCTGGGCGGACTGAGACGCCGACCCCAGCCAAAAGCATCCTTACAGATTGGCGCCAGAGCAGGGACTAGTTGGGGAAAATTTGGGGAAAATTCCAACCATCGCACAATGGCCCCTTAGATACTTTAGGGTTGCAAAAATCATAACTCTTGAACCAGATGAGATATTTTCATAATTCTTTTTTTTATATGAAAGGTAATTTTAATACCTTTCGATTAAGTGGTCATACTATATGGTGTGACAAATAGTAGATTTTATACTCGCAAATTAATGTTTTTTGAGGCAGTTTTCTCAATTTTTATCCAATTTCAAAAAATTCTTTTCGTTTGTTTTCTCTGATAATGCCAATATGGTGCATATTTAATGTTTTAAAAACAAAAAAAGAATAAAGAGAGAAAAAAAATTTTTTTGTTGTTGACCAAATTTTTGGCCAATTTTCAATAATTTATGCACATTTGTTCAAAATAATCATTCAATTTTACATCATTTAATATTTTTGAAGAATAATTAATCATTATAAATTCATTTCAAATCATTAAGTGTCCTTACAAAGTCAGGAATTGAAAAAAAAGCCGCCAATACAGGAAGAAATGTATGCCCGCCCTACAATTTCGTACTGCGCATTCGTAATGTGCTTGTAGCAGAATTTGCACAAAGCCGCCCGTTTTTTATGCTGAGTTGAAAGTATCTTTTGCTTGGGAAATCCGGGGTGGCAGATTGGGGCAGCCGATCTTTTTTGAATATGATAAAGAACATATTCAAGAACAAAACATCATACGCCAACACACAAAATACACCAAAATAACATTTTTGACATTCCATCAAAGTTGAAAAATAGGTGAAAATAGTACTTCGGTAAAACTGGTATGCCTGCACGTGCAAAAAATATTATAATTTTATTCAACCTTGTTTTTACCGAGATTTGATGACACTTTCGAAAGAGAATGGTCTCTATCGGTTATGGAACCATGCCGATTGGTTACATATTTTACCCAAAAATCGACCGCAAAGTCTGAATTTTTCTAAAAAACGACCTGCTTATTTTGCAACCCAAAAAAGGTTCAACTTTGAACACGTGTAACTTCTAAAATACTAAACCGATTTGAATAATTTTTTGGATTCAACCCTTTTGAACTATTATCTGTCGAATGCAATAACAATTATTACGATCCCTTGTCATCAAAAAGTTGATTCTTGCAACGTATGTCTATCTTTTGCGCTATTGTGCATCGTGACCTAAAGAATCACTAGATCATTTTTGTTTTCATCATCTGGTGTGGGAAAATTTTGTCAGGGGCATTGAGAAAAGGGTTATTACCAAGCATCGAGTAGCCTTAGCTTAATCTTTGTAATAAATCATAGGAAAAAAAATATACATGAGTACACTGACAGAAATTTTTAACATTTTATCAAAGAAACCGTATCTAACCTCTGAGATCGCACGCTCGAAATATACCCGCCATAGATAGAACCACGTGCGTTAGGCAGACCCGAGACGGTCACGTGATCACCGCCGCCGGGTATATAAAAGCGTGGTAAGCCGCCAGAAAATTCATTCGTTCGCGAGAGCTCAAGCTATCAACATCGTGCCAGACCAAGCCAAGTAATCATTTATCCATCGTCGGGAATTACCATCGAGAACCTCGTGCAAATTAAAACGGAAATTTTCCCTATCGTGAACCACGTGCAAGCTAATTTAAAACAATGTTTACTTGATATCCGGTCTTAAAAATTTTCAACAATTAACATTGAAGTGGCGCAACGGTCTTAAAAGCGTTAAACATTTACTAAGAATCCCTCTGAATTGTGACCAGCAAAGAATACCCTATTAACATCGAGAACGTCGCGCCACGAGAACGTGGCTTAGATCCTTACGTAATGGGAGTTAAGTGGATTTCGTATAGTAGAAAACAAGATTTCGAGGCCCTGACAGCCACGTTCGGGTTGAATAGCAGTGGTACCGTCGAGGAGTTGCGTCAACGGCTCATCGAGTTTTCAAGGCGGGACGACTTGTCGCCGGAAATCCAAGAACATTTAGCGACAATGGAGACGGCATACGGGAACGCCGTTAATACCGAACAGAAATCGCCTCTTACCGTCGTGGTCGACCAGCAACAGGAAGAAGGGCTTGGTTACTGTGCGGAGGACACACTCCGCCTACCCAGGAGCAGGTCCTTTAAAACGTTCTGTAAGAACCTTGGAATGGGACTCAAACACACAGCCCCCTACACACCACAACAAAACCCAACCGAGAGGGCAAATAGGACCATAAAGACGATGCTGGCCCTGTACTTGGATGGAGCAGAGCAAAACACTTGGGACGAACTATTGCCCGAACTTTCACTGGCCATAAACACGAGCATTTCGGACACGACAGGATTTAGCCCGGCCTTCATAGTACAAGGGAGAGAACCAAGACTACCCAATACGCTGTACAATCAAGCCACACCCGAACAGACCTCGAAGCAGCCATCTTCTGGAAAGAAGGCTGAACAGATGCGGGAGTTGTTCCAGATCGTCCGGGACAACAGCGAACGAGCATCGAGCGAGCAATGAAGACACTACAACCTCCGCCGACGGGAATGGCGACATGCCGTAGGATCCTTGGTACTCCTTCGCCGGCACGTCCTATCCAAGGCTTCATAGGGATTCACGGCCAAGCTTGCGGCCAAATACGACGGACCATACAAGGTCCACAAGTTCCTGTCTCCTAATCTCTTACAATTACAGGCACCCGGGAGTCGACGCCGACGCACCATCACCATCACATACCATCACGATGACACCGACGTAACCACAGGACTCACCATCGAGGACGTCCTAGACCTTTGCGTACCACCCGGAGAACAAGTCGGCAGCGCGAGCGACATGGACATAGAGCGCCGTAGAGGGGCCCAGCGCCGCCGCACGTCCCAGTGGGCCCGAGATGCCGACCTCACCACCACGCTACGAGGACATCTCCAGTGCCGACGAGTCCAACCACGACAGGGAAAGACAGGGCCAGCTAGGGAAGATAAAAGAATGTGAATAAACTAAAGAATTTAAAACACGAACGTGAAATGTCAAGATTTTATCCCAACAGTGCTAGTTGTGATCGTGCCGCCTGCGAGTAACCGGGCATTTCCGTAGAGTTTTCCCAACAGTGCTAGACGACAGTGCCGCCTGCGAGTAACCGGGCCCATCAGTGTTAGCCGCGATCGGGCAGCCCGTTCGGGCGCTGTAGCAGAGGTTTCCTCGGCAGCAGCAGAGGTTTGAGGGTTTTCTAACCGTAATATCGTATAAACATACCTCAATTTACATCCAAGCACGGGGACTCAGTCACCCGAGCAAGATTTTACCACCTATATGATACCCCCCTCAACTGTCTCTAAGATAATAAATTTATCTGAAGAGGATCCTGGGCGGACTGAGACGCCGACCCCAGCAAAACGCATCCTTACAATGTCTTAAGGCCATATACAAGTCTTGTATAAGACTAAGGCACATCCCGCTCAGGTGGAGGGAACCAAAGTCATATTTATACAAAGGCCAGGCAGAAGGGGGCACATTCTTACGAAGGACTATAGGCCGATTAGCCTAACATAATTCGTCCTGAAGACACTAGAAAGATTACTAGATGTTTACATTCGAGAAAGAATCGAGATACACCACCTATCGAACGCGCAACATGCGTACCGAAAAGGTCGGTCAACAGAAACAGCACTACACGAAGTTGTAGGTCACGTTGAGAAGGCACTACAATACAAGCAATACACGATGGCCGCCTTCCTAGACATTGAAGGTGCGTTCAATAACGTGAACGCCGACTCCATCCTGAGCTCCCTCACCTCGATGGGCATTGAGAGAGGCATCAGAGAATGGATCGGAGTTATGCTAACGAGTAGGACGATCACTGCAGAACAGAGTGGCCCTGACCTCACACGGTCAGTGAAGAGAGGCACACCTCAGGGCGGCGTCCTATCGCCTCTACTTTGGATCATACACATGAATAACATATTGGAAGAGCTCAATATGGGTGGCGTCAAAGCAGTAGCCTACGCAGATGACGTGGTGCTGCTAGTATCCGGACCCTACCCTGACGTTATTAGTGATATAATGACAGGAGCGCTGGGTCGCTTAAACATATGGGCACAGACCTGTGGATTAGGTATCAACCCAAATAAAACAGAACTTATGCTTTTCACCAGAAGGACTAAGATACCAGCATATAATATGACCAGAATAGATGGCATAGAGCTATAACTATCAGAGCAGGCTAAGTATCTCGGTGTGATACTAGACCCGAAGCTCTCGTGGAAAGGAAACATTACTGAAAGAGTGAGGAAGGCAGGTATTCCTTTCTACTCTTGCAGGAAAATGTTCGGAAATAAATGGGGACTACAAATGGGGACCCAAAGATAATAATATGGCTTTACACGGCGGTTTTTCGGCCAATTTTAACATACGGAGCCCTAGTATGGTGGTCAGCGCTACGTAGACTTATAACATCTCAAAGTTAACGAGGATACAGAGAGCAGCGTGTGCTGGCATGACGGGGGCAATACGCTCATGCCCCGCAGCAGCACTAAATGCTATTCTGGACATAATGCCGATAGAGCTGTTCGTAAAGGACATGGACGCGCAAAGCGCAGTAAGACTGAAGGCAAGTAACTTCTGGGAATACGGCGCAGGCCACGGCAAGATACTGGAAGGAATCAAGATAGAAGCAAACGATCAAACGGACTTCGGAACTGCCTACACGACCACATACCCAACAAGGGAAGACTGGAGAAGGGAGAGAGTAACCGGGGCAAAGGAGATATCCCTCTACACCGATGGCTCCAGAATGAGCTGCAGCGTGGGGGCTGGGACTTTCGCTGAGCAATGGGGGATCGAGGAGTCCTTCACTCTCTCAGGCTCAGCGACGGTCTTTCAGGCTGAGGTACTCGCCATAACGGAAGCAGACAAGCTTTCGATACGGCGAGAACTTAGCGACACCATAGTACGGTTTTACTCTGATAGCCATGCGTGTTGGAATATCCCTATTCCCTTACAAAAATAGCATTGGCCTTTATATTTAAGTATTTAGTTATATATCGATTTTTGGTCACACTAATGTTATCGCCTTCCGGAAGTAGTCTTCTGTCTCTCTCTTGCGTTTTTGATCTCGATGTTTTCAGTTCGTGGTGATTGGTGTTGCAATAAGAAAATAATAAAATATAAAAGAATACAAATCATAAACTTAAAAATACAATTAAATACTAGTCTTATTGTTGAGGGTGATTAACTAGATCTGGTTTTCAATAGGTTATGGGCCCAGATTACGCCTATCCGCAAAGATTAGTGCATTGTGACTTAGATTGTGAAATTGGTTTTTGGTTTATTTAAGTTGTGAAATTCTACCCCATATATAGATCTGAGTGTGTTTTTATACAAAATATGGAAAAGGCGAAACGCAACATAAAGGCTTTTGACGGGGAAAAGTATTCCGTATGGAAATTCAGAATCAGAGCATTATTCGCGGAATTGGATGTTTTAAAAGTAATTGATGAAGATGTTCCGCACGAAGTTGACGATTCTTGGAAAAAGGCAGAGCGCTGTGCCAAAAGCACTCTAATAGAATATCTAAGTGATTCCTTCCTTAATTTCGCAACGAGCGACAACTAGGCGCGACAGATTCTTAGAAATTTAGATGGCATATACGAGCGAAAAAGTCTCGCGCCGCAGTTAGCAGTTCGAAAAAGGTTATTGTCTCTGAAGCTGCCGAGTGAGATGGCACTACTTTCTCATTTTAATACGTTCGATGAGTTGATGAGTGAGTTGCTAGCGTCGGGAGCGAAAATCGAAGAGATGGACAAGGTGTCTCACTTACTTTTGACCTTGCCATCGTCATACAATGGGGTTATAACCGCGATTGAAACCCTAGCGGAGGAAAATCTTACTTTAGCTTTTGTAAAGAACAGATTGCTCGATCACAAGATAAAAATTAAAAACGATAGCAGGGACACAAGTAGAAAAGTGATGAATGTAGTGGCATATAATAACAACAAAAGTACAAATAAGTACAAATCTTTTAAAAACAGCGTAGTTCGTAAACCATTTAAGGGAAAAGGGAAATTTAATATCAAGTGTCATCACTGTGGAAAGGAAGGTCATATTAAAAAGGATTGTTATGCGTTTAAACGAATTATAAATGATAAAAACAAAGAAAATAACAAGCAAGCAAACACTGCAACAACCAACCACGGTTTCGCGTTTATGTTAAATCGTTTTTATAACAATAAATCCAAAACTGGAGACGGAAAAGTTAAATTTATTTTGGATTCTGGTGCTTCCGACCATATCATAAATGACGAGAAGCTTTTCTTGGAGTGCATTAACCTGGAGGCGCCCATAAAAATTGCAGTTGCCAAACATGGCGAATTTATTTTTTGCAACGAAGCGTGGAATTGTTGGACTCAACAATGGAAATCAAATCACGCTTGAAGATGTGCTTTATTGCCAGGATGTTGCAGAAAATTTAATGTCTGTAAAGCGACTTCAAGAGGCTGGCATGACCGTTATGTTTGGCAATAACGGTGTGAAGATATTCAAAAATGGCTCTGTTGTTGCTGAAAACTCAGGTACGTTCAATACACCGATTCTTGAATTTAAAGCCTATACATTAAATGTGAAAAATAAAAACAGTGAATATCGATTATGGCATGAGAGATTAGGTCACATTAGTAAAGGCAAATTGCTAGATATGTGGGATTGGTTTTGGCTTAATAAAGTAAATCCCACTGTTTTAGTTATATTATTATGATATTTAATTGTTTTATTAGTTATTTAATTGTTTTATTAGTTTAGATAAGGATTAATATGTAAGATAATTTGAAAAAAGCGTTAACACCGTTTTTATATATATTTCGTCGTCGTTTTTCGTCGTAGCTCGTTTTTCGTCTTTGCAGCGTCGTCTCTCGATTTCAACTCCCCTCTTTTCACCTCTCCGTCAATCTTCTTTCCGCGAAACATATGATCTGTGGTGTGTTCGGCTGAACAGTGATGCCAGACCCATCCCACAACTCGGCCATCCTTCTACACATTCGTCCCGAATGGATCATCGACGTCATCGGAGGATATCTGAATCCATGGCTTCATGTATTCGGCACAAGAGGTTGTATATCTCGGCCCGTCAGAAGATACTGATTCTTTTTCAACATCGTAGGTATCTTTCGGCTTGACTTTGGTTACTTTATACGGACCCAAATACTTAGGCTTTAGCTTAAGTCCACCACCAAGTTGAGTGCGTTTGATAGCGACAAGATCGCCTACTTTGTATGTCAATGCGGGCTTACGTCTCAGATTATACGTATGCCTATTTTCGTTCTGCATAACAAGGATCTGTTTCTTGGCAGTCTGGCGTATCTCGTCACGATGATCCTGGAACATTCGTATAAATTCTTGCTGGATCATTTCTTTAACCTGAACGTCTATTTTAGTGCGCATCTTGACGCCTACAAGAAGCTCAAATGGAGTCGTATGTGTACTTCTGCAATACGTAGAATTTATTGTTTGCTGAACCTGGCTGACGAACTTGTACCATTTGCTGGGGTCCTCTATGGATAGCTTTGACAGGACAGACACAATCGTGGCATTGAGGCGTTCTACTTGCCCGTTCGCTCTGGGAAGACCAGTCGTTACTGCATGAAGTTCAATGTTTTCGTTCTTGCAATACTGCTTAAATTCGTCAGATGTGAACGCTGTGCCTCGATCGGAGATTATTTGAACAGGGTTTCCAAAAATTTCGCTCTGAGCCTCCAGTCTTGTAATAACGTCTTTGGATAATGTAGATTTTGTAGGATACAGCCAACAGAATTTTGTGAATCCGTCAATGACAGCTAGGATGTGCTTGTACGCCTTATGAGTCGATTCAAGAGGTCCCAAAAAATCAATATGAAACGTTTGAAGCGGCTGATCTTCCTTCGATAACGGGTGCAACTCTCCTTCTTTTTTGCCAAGCTTTCTGTTGGATACAATACATGGAATGCAACATCTAATCTGCCGTATAATTTTGTCCTCGAGCTTTGGAATGTAGTACTCTTTTGCGATGATCTCTTTTGTTTTCTTTACGGAAAAATGTCCTTTTTCATGTGCTTGTCGAATAATTTCGCGTTGTAGGGTTAGTGGCACAACTATTAACTCTTCATCGTTGACCAGTTTGTAGAGAATACCGGCTTTCAAAAAGAAATTGTTGTGAGTAGTTTTCTCAGCAAGAACGTCAATAATGGCTTTTAATTCCTCGTCTTGCGATTGAACATATTTCAATTTAATATGCAAGCTTTCGTCGGAGATCATCATTACTGGATAACGGCTTAAAGCATCAGCATGACGTATGCGTGTGCCCGATCTGTGCTCGACGTCAAAGTCAAACTCTTGAAGTTCGAGAATCCAACGTGCGACTCTCGAGCAGACTTCCCTTTTTTCTATCGTCTTCGTGAAAGCGTTACAATCGCTTATCAGCTTAAAGTGTATACCCAAGAGGTATACTCTGAACTTACGAAAAGCTTCAACTACTGCCAGAATCTCTAACTCATAGCTAGAAAACTTTCTTTCCGCGTCCGTCGTCTTTTTACTCATATAGTAAACAGGATGAATCTGTTTATCGTGGGGAGACTTTTGGAGTAGAACTGCTCCAAAACCGTCAATCGATGCATCTGTGTGTAGTTCTGTTTCGTGCTGCGGATGAAAAATCTTGAGTAATGGCTTCTGGGTAATCAACGTCTTAAGCATGTTAAAAGCGGCAATCTCTCTTTCGGCAAAGCAAAACTTGGCGTCGTGTTTCATCAGATCAGTCAAAGGTTTGGCGATGATCGAAAAGTTCAATATAAACTTTCGAAAATATCCGACCAGACCCAGGAAGCTTTGCAGCTGCTTCCGGTTTGTCGGAGTAGGGAACTTCGTTACGGATTTCGTCTTTTCGTCTGAGATGCTGATCTTCTGATTCTCTATAACATGGCCCAGAAACTCGATTTTTTTTCTTCAAGAAACAGCATTTTTTTAGATTGATCACCAAGCCATACTCTTCGCAGCGTTTAATGACTATCTTGAGATTGGATACTGCTTCACGTTCGTCTTTAGCTGGAACAATGATGTCGTCGACATATGGAATCGCAATACCCGAACGCGTTAAATCACGGAAAATTGCGTTTACGTGTCTTTGAAATACGCCTGGAGAATTTGTCAGACCAAAAGGGACTTTCAGGAACTGGTACTGGCCATTGTGAGTTACAAAAGACGTGAACTTACGGCTTTCTTTATTGACGTTAACGTGGAAGAATCCGTTCTTAAGATCCAGCGTGCTGAATATTTGAGCGTTTTGCAAACGGTCCAGTTGATCTTCAATCAGGGGAAGGGGAAAAAGATCTCTTACTATTACCTTATTAATCCTTCTGTAGTCGATGCAAAGTCGCATTGTATTATCGCGTTTCTTTACCAATACGACCGGACTGCTGTACTCAGACTCGGACTGCTCGATGATTCCGTCTTTCAGCCATTGTTCGATTTGATCGTCAATAATGCATTTTTCAGAAAATGCCATTCTACGCGGACGCGAATGCACAGGAGTGTCGTCTTTTAAAACAATGCGCATCTCGACATTGGTTGTTTTCGTGTTCGAAGGGTTATAGTTCTTAATCAGGTCGTAAACTTCGCGTTTTCCTTGACTGGTCGCATTTTCGTCAATGTTGATGATTATATTTTCAGCACTTTCAACGTTAATTTTCATAAGCGAACTTATTTCGGCTTCAGCGTCATGATTTTCAGGCTTTATGATTTTTATACCGTCGCGATTAATTTGAATTTCTGCGTTGTTACAAAATTCTGCGCCTAACACAACATCTACGTCCAAAAAGTCTGATGAAACCACCAAAAAATTTTCTTGAAATATTTGATTGTCAACCTCGAACTCTTCTTTAAATGAACCGAATGGTTTTACTTTGTTATTATTTCCGAAACCGACGAGAAATATGTTTGCAGCGCTCAGTTTAGGCTTATTCAGATTTAAATACGTTGCTTCATTTATAATGTTATATTTGCTGCCTGTGTCGATTAATGCTGTAAACTTTTTCTGCTTCATATAAATTTCTTTGCACATCGACATTTTATCATCGAAAATTTTACGCGTATTGCTCGGATTTGCAACCGTTTCCTTCTTACTTGACGGACAGTCTTTCGATATGTGTCCAAAATTATTACAATTAAAACACTTTCGACCACTACTCCGATTAGCGCACTGATTAGAGGTATGGCCAACCTCCCCACAGTTGTAGCAATGTATCTTCTTTTGCATGGATGAGTCTTTCTGAGCAGCAGCGTCTTTAGGGATCGGATTTTTAAACTTCTCATCATAATTTTTAGATTTTCCAGATTTTAAGCGTATTTTCTCGTAACACTTCAATTTGTCCTTGAACTCTTTCATGTCCTTAGCATTGTACAATATATCTTTGTTGACACTCAAATCATTGATGCCATCGATCACGTATTGCATAAGTGCACTGTTGTCTACACTGCCACGAGAAGCAACTTCCTTCATTTTTAGGAGATATTCTTGAACGTTTTCATTGTTTTTCATTTTTCTTTCGGTCAACAATTTATGTATCTGAGCACCATTCACTTCGGCTTTGAACTCCTGTATCAAAGCTTTTTTCAACATTTGCCAACTTTTAATACCACGTTCACTCATAATGTACATTTTAGCGAGACCCTTGAGAGACCTTTTCGCGAAAATGAATTTTTGTAGGTTATCCCAATACATAATCGAAGCCATTTCTTCAAAATCGTCAACCCAAACCTCAACTGGAAGGTTTTCATCTCCACTAAATGGTCTGATTGAGTCTTCAATATCTCGAAAGTTCACTGAAAATCGTGCCGAACTCATGCCGAAACTTTTGGCAGGAGCGTACTCGTTATTTTCGGACGCCACTGTAGAACTCTCCATGGCGTTGTCTCGCAAATTCGTTTGGTTGCGTGTTCTGCTATGCACGGATCGAAACTCTTCTTCTTCATCACTCGAATTTTTCGTCAGCGCCCTAGCATTCTCGTTCTGTTCATCTTCCTCTTCGTCAGTTTCGTCATCTTCGTCGTCCTCTTTTTCAGCGTCCTTCAGCAAATTTCCGGTGCACAAATTTCGGAAAATATGTGGCATCAAATCGTTCTTGTCATGTTGCAACCCCAATATGTTGCAAATTACAGCCAAATCATTATTAGTCAAATGTTCTGCGACATACGAAACTTTCTTATCAAAGAGTCGACTACTCTCCGAAAATTCAAAACCCTTGAAAGAACGCAATCGCTTTCGGTTATCTCGATCGCCTTCGTTTTCAAAAACAAATTTATGCAATAAGTTAACACTTTTCTTCTTTTCAGTTTTTAATGCCTGTAGAACAAAATCAAAGTCAGCAAGACACGACATGTTTCTTTTTATTCGTTGTTCTCGTCGTTTATACACACTCCTTCTGCTCGTCGTTTACACACACATACGCGTCGTCATATATGTATGATTGCAGATCAGCTTCGTATTTGTAGCGTCGTTTACACACATGTACGTCGTTTTCAGCTTTTCCTGTTTCCGTTCTAGATTTTCACACCTTTCGTCGTTTTAAATGTTCTTTCTTTTTAATTCTTCGTCGTTTTACTTTTCCACTTTTCAGATAGGTTGAGCCCCCATATTTGTGGGATTGGTTTTGGCTTAATAAAGTAAATCCCACTGTTTTAGTTATATTATTATGATATTTAATTGTTTTATTAGTTATTTAATTGTTTTATTAGTTTAGATAAGGATTAATATGTAAGATAATTTGAAAAAAGCGTTAACACCGTTTTTATATATATTTCGTCGTCGTTTTTCGTCGTAGCTCGTTTTTCGTCTTTGCAGCGTCGTCTCTCGATTTCAACTCCCCTCTTTTCACCTCTCCGTCAATCTTCTTTCCGCGAAACATATGATCTGTGGTGTGTTCGGCTGAACAGTGATGCCAGACCCATCCCACAGATATTAAAAAAAAATAATTTGTTTAGTGACAACAATCTTTTTGATAACGTTAGTGTAGTTGATGAGATTTGTGAGGCATGTTTAAATGGTAAACAAGCAAGATTGCGTCTTGAAAAATATAAAAATAAAGAATACATAAGTAGACCCCTATTTGTAATACATTCTGATGTATGTGGCCCTATAACACCTGTTTCGATTGACGACAAAAACTATTGTCACATTATTGTTTGACATATTTAATGAAACACAAATCTGATGTTTTTACAATGTTTAAGGATTTTGTAGCAAAAAGTGAGGCGCATTTCAACCTTAAAATTGTAAATTTGTATATAGATAATGGTAGGGAATACCTTTCTAGCGACATGCGTCAATATTGTATAGAGAAAGGGATAAGTTATCACTTGACTGTGCCGTATACATCGCAATTGAACGGTGTTTCAGAAAGAATGATCAGGACGATAACTGAAAAAGCTCGTAGCATGGTAAATGGTGCTAAGTTAGATAAACGTTTCTGGGGTGAGGCTGTTCTGACAGCCACCTATTTAATTAATAGGATTCCAACAAGAGCACTTGATAATAGTTCAAAAACCCCGTATAAGGCATGGCACTATAGAAAACCTCTTCTAAAATATTTAAAAATATTTGGCTCAACAGTGTATGTACATATTAAAAATAGAAAAAGAAAATTTGATGAAAAGTCATACAAAACTATTTTGGTTGGCTATGAAACAAATGGTTTAAAACTATGGGACTTAAATAATTCAAAATTCATTGTCGCAAGAGATGTAATCGTAGACGAAATAAATATGGTGAATTCTAGAGTCGGAAAAAGTGAAATTAATATCCTGAATGAGAGTAAGGAGACTAATAAGAAAAGATTCCTGAATGAGAGTAAGGAGTGTGATGAAGTTAATATCCTGAATGAGAGTAAGGAATGTGATAAAGAAAGTATCCTGAATGAGAGTAAGGAATGTGATAAAGAAAGTACCCTGAATGAGAGTAAGGAAGGTGATAAAGTTAGTATCCTGAATGAGAGTAAGGAATATGATAAAGAAAGTATCCTGAATGAGAGTACGGATAATGATGTAGCTTGTAAACTGTATGAAAGTAAAGAAAACAATGAAAAAGTTATCCAGAATGACAGTATGGAGAAAAGTTTGAAACAACCTAGTGATATGGGTGAATGTGTGTCCAGAAGAAGTGATAGGCTAAAGAAAAAGCCACAAATTTCATATATGGAAGATGAAATGGATTCTTACAATTATATTTTAAATGCTCATACTATTTTTAACGACATTCCAAGTTCGTTTGAAGAAATACAAAGTAGAAGTGACAAATCTTTATGGGAAGCTGCTATTAAAACTGAATTGGATGCCCATGATTTAAATAATACCTGGACAATTACAGAAAGACCTAAAAATAAAAATATTGTTGATAGTAGATGGGTATTTTCCGTTAAATATAAGGAACTAGGAATTCCAATTAGGTATAAAGCTAGGTTAGTCGCACGGGGATTTACTCAAAAATACCAAGTAGATTACGAAGAGACTTTTGCTCCGGTAGCTAGAATTTCAAGTTTCCGATGTATGTTGTCATTAGCGGTCCAATATAACTTGAAAGTACATCAAATGGATGTAAAAACCGCTTTCCTTAGTGGCACGTTAAAGGAGGAAATATATATGAGACTTCCTCAGGGTATTCCATTTAAAGGTGACAGTGTATGCAAATTGAATAAGGCAATATATGGACTCAAACAAGCCGCTAGGTGCTGGTTTGAAGTATTTGAGCAAGCATTAAAATACTGTGGGTTCGTAAACTCCTCTGTAGATCGATGTATGTATATTCTAAATAAAGGTGACATCAGAGAAAACATTTTTGTGCTTCTATATGTTGATGACGTTGTGATAGCTACAGGAAATATGGTAACAATGAATAATTTCAAAAAGTATTTAATGGAAAAGTTTAGGATGACTGACCTAAAAGAAATACGGCATTTTATTGGCATTAGGATAGAAATGCAGGGAGATAAAATTTATTTGAGCCAAGCTGCGTATGTTAAAAGAATTTTAAACAAATTCAACATGGATAAATGTAATGCAGTCGGAACTCCTTTACCAAATAAACTGAATTATGAATTACTTAATTCAGACGAAAATTGCAATGCTCCGTGTCGTAATCTTCTAGGGTGTTTAATGTATATAATGCTTTGTACACGTCCAGACTTAACGACAGCCGTAAACATATTAAATCGATTCAGCAGCAAAAACAACTCTGAGCTATGGCAAAGTCTTAAAAGGGTTCTAAGATATTTAAGAGGAACAATTGAAATGAAACTAGTATTTAGAAAAAAATGCAGCATTTGAAAATACATTAATTTGATATGTAGATTCTGATTGGGGAGGTAACGAGATTGATAGGAAGAGTACAACAGGGTATCTGTTTAAAATGTTTGATTGTAATCTAATATGTTGGAACACAAAGAGGCAGAACTCGGTTGCGGCTTCATCAACTGAAGCTGAGTATATGGCGTTATTTGAGGCTGTAAGAGAAGCCTTGTGGTTAAAATCTCTTCTTAAAAGTATAAGTATCGATCTAAAAATTCCAATCAAAATTTACGAAGACAACCAGGGATGCATTAGTATGGCCATGAATCCCTCATGTCATAAACGTGCTAAACATATAGACATAAAATATCATTTTGCGAGAGAGCAAATTGAGACTAAAGTTATCTGTCTTGAGTATATTCCCACAGAGAATCAACTGGCCGATATGTTCACGAAGCCGCTGCCTGCAGTAAAATTCAAGGAGCTGCGAAATCAATTGGGACTTGTGCAAGATGACTGAGATGCAGTGGTTGCACGTCCAAGTGCTGATGCTGATTGAAGCTGAATTAGTTTATTTAATTACTTATTTGCTATAATTTGAAATATTTTTGTTAACATTAATTTAAACAGCGATCTGATCGGGTTTTTCTGGGTTTTCCCCGAATCCTTTGCAGCAAATGCTGGATCGCTTTACTACTCCCAGAATGCACACCACCCACATAAGAATAAGTAAATAATAGTTACAAATGAATTGTTGAGGGGGCGTGTTGGAATATCCCTATTCCCTTACAAAAATAGCATTGGCCTTTATATTTATGTATTTAGTTATATATCGATTTTTGGTCACACTAATGTTATCGCCTTCCGGAAGTAGTCTTCTGTCTCTCTCTTGCGTTTTTGATCTCGATGTGTTCAGTTCGTGGTGATTGGTGTTGCAATAAGAAAATAATAAAATATAAAAGAATACAAATCATAAACTTAAAAATACAATTAAATACTAGTCTTATTGTTGAGGGTGATTAACTAGATCTGGTTTTCAATAATGCGGATATAAAATCCCTGGCGGCCGTGAGAACGGCCGGTGGCAGAATGCAAGAAGGCCTTTAACAGTCTTGCAGAGAGAAACGAGGTACAAGTAACCTGGGTACCGGGTCATTGCGACATCCCAGGGACGAACTAGCCCGAGCAGGTTCGCAAGGGCAAGATATCAACGTACTGACATCGATCTCGTTCAACTCGGTCCAGACAAGGATCCATGACCATTTCAAACAGACAGCCAACAAGGAATGGTCAAGTAAGAGCGAACATAAGAAATCAAAGAAATGTTGGCCGACATACGACAAGAATCGAACCAGAGAGCTGCTATCCAACAGCAAGCGGGATATCAGAAGATTTACAGCAGTCGCAACAGGTCATTGGGCGATCAGAAGGCACGCAATGAAGATGAGGCTGCCACACAACGCTAGCTGTAGAAGCTGCAAAGAAATTACGGAACCAGAGACACCAGAGCACCTGCTCTGTTTTTGTCCGGCCCTAAATCACATCAGACTACGTTACTTCGGTGCCTACCAGCTGGAGTCACTAGAAGGTATAGGAGAGCTGAACGTCTCAGAGATCCTAGGCTTTCTCAGCGACTCAGGATGGTACTAAAGTGCAACTACGACCACAACATGACAACAGAGGGAGTGGACCACAAAGGAGCCCAGCTCTAATTGGAGGCTCCAGAAAGGGGCCTCATCACTACAACCAACCTACCATGATTGAGGGCAGATGTGCTGGCATCGTAAGACGTTATAATGTTGCATCGTCTGAATGGCCGCGGAAGGCTAGAGAGTGCCTTGGGCCGACAGGAAACACGTTCTTAAGAGGCAGCTGTTTGGCAAATAGACGGGGACAAAAAATCGATCGAGGCGCGCCACTGGGCGTGAAGACATCGAAGCTGAGCGGCACGGAGAGTACCAAAACGTTGATCTTCCCGAATGGATGGATTCCGTGCAGACTTGGCTTTGGTAAAACTAAGTACCTCTGGTACGTCTGCTTTCATTAGAGATTACGGTGCGTGGAAGTGATGACATCGGATTTGATCTGAATAAAAAAAATATAGCGTCAGTGATGGTCAGTAACAAGCGAAATAAAAGTAGGGAGCTGCCCTATCCTGAGTACAGGGAAAATGCACTGGACGGTCGTGCATATGAAGAAGGGTATGGTGGAGCTGATTGCATGTTTTGCATCGGTCACCACTACGGCAGGTTCCCTCGGAATGCTCGTGGGCCAAGCAGTTGGAACAATAGCGGTTAACTATAACCGCGCGGAGCCTCTTCTCAGCACTAAGCCGGAGGAATTGTCGGCATTTTCGAAGCGGGTGGATTTCGTTGCATACTCGACAACGATAGGAGTGAGTGCTTTTAGAACTCCGGCCTTTACAAGCGGCCGCACTGCGAGTGGCAAAGAACTTGTCCCACGAACTGTTGGACGCAATGGAAATTCGTGTAGAGAACACAGACACGCCGCTCATGGTTGCTGTAGATACTGGGCCCGAGAGAGGGCCCATCCGAAAAAAGTTTCTTGTGCCAGAAGAGAGCTCTGAATATTGCTTTTGAAGCCGCTTAGAAGCACAGACGGAATGATCTCAGCTCCTAGCAGGACGTCTGCTTCGAAGCTCTCGAATAATGTCGGATCCACTAAGGAGAGATCAGGAAGCACCGTTAGACGATCTGTCGGAATTGGATATGAGGGAAGCTTTCCGGCTAGTTGAGGAAGAACATAGGCAGTGGTATTTAACTGCAGTTCGGGTCTGGAGGAATCGCGAATAGCCAATTTGCAGAACTTCGTGCATTAAGCAGCAACTGTCTCATTGAGACCGGAAACCTGGGTCTGGACTGTTTCGAAAGGAAGGTTGATTCGCACGCGCTTGAAAATTACCGCCTAGATGAGATATATTAATGATGGCTGTGCCCAATAGGACGGCTCTTGAGCCGGACGCGAAGCACACTTGCAAATTTGACGGATCGTCGGAGGTTGCAGCCACTGCTGGAGTAGGAGTAGAGAGTGGCCTTGACGGCGCCCCATGGCTGGGCTCTCTCGCAACAGGATTGCCGCGATGTAAGAGCGAATGATGCCGTCTATGGCACGTAAAACAGCTATGAGGACTCGTACAATCCCGCTGCTGATGGCCTCGGGCAAAACAATTATACTGAGCTGCTTTCTCTTTATGTAGTCTGACTTCGCATTAACGTCCATCTCCAGAAAACGTGGACATAGACGCACAGGATGGTTTTCCATTTGGTGCTGGAGCCACACTGACTTCGTACGCGTTCAGCTTGCGTACAGGCCAGTTGTCGTTTGACGGCTTCGGCGGAACATCATCAATGGCTTCCAGTGCGCGATGGCGCTAAGTTGGAAAGGCATCAAGCAACATGGAACGTGTGAGCTTGGGCAGCTTGGCGGAAATCATGAACACAAGGATGGAATCCCACGCCTCTATATTAATGGCGGACGTCTTTAAGGCTGTTAGACAACTTTGGAGAGTGCTTTGCATTTCCATTAGGGCGCTTCCGGACTCTTGAGTAATCACCGGAATATTAAGCAAACTGGCTATTCACTAACAGCCTCCTGTTCTCAAAGCGCTCCGTTAGGCTTCGCCACGCTGAAATAAACCCGTCGCTGGTTAAAGGCGCCTTGGACACAATGGAGTGCGCATCGCCACTAGTCTTGGAAAGTAGATGAAACAATCTCTCCATAGGCGTGAGGCACGAATTTTGGGTGTAAATCGCCGCCAGCGAAGATAGTCGCCTGTAAAGATCTCAGTGTCGACGGGTGGTAGCCGACAATCAGTGGACGGCGGTTGGGACGCACTGACGGAAACCTGCGGACTTGGATCGGTCTAAACGAATTAATGGAATCGAATGTGGTTTCTTATCCTCTCCTATTGGCATACTCAGACTCTGACTGCGCGGATAGCCAGAGAGCGTTGACAAGTTGGAAAAACCGAATATTAATGAAAGCGGTCACACAATTAAAAAACAATTGACCTTTGCAGAATATAAGTATGAAGAAGTCACTCAAACGATTATTCCAAATTTAAGTCGTTGACTTTGGATAAGCGATACCGAGTGGAACAGAGAGAAACGCTTTAAACACCGGTAAGGAATTAGCGAAATCCTGGGAAATACCGAACACGCATAAACAAGAAAATAAACCCAAAACAAACTGGAAGCAAAGGTGAAGATTTGAAGTAGGTGAAAGACCGACCGGAATGTGATTTTACACGTATTGAACAAAATAATGAATTGTGGGTATATATGTATATAATGCGTAGTTCGGAAATTTTTTGTACTTTATTTGTTGAATTAGGAATTTAATCAAATTATGAAATTTAAATAAAATAATAATTTAAAAAATTATTAATTTTAGTTTTTTTTTTTTTTTTGAACTGGATTTTATAATAATTAGCCTTTTAATTTAATTACTAATATTATTTTAAGTTAATTAATAATATTATTTAATAGAGAAGGAATATTTCAAATGATTGAAAAATTAATAAGGAATTTTATTTTATTGTTATTGAAATTTTAAATTTTGTTCCAAAAGAATGACTGTTGGAGTATGACTGCCGTCAAATGCAACGCTCTTATATGAGTGCATATGCAGTGCAGAAGCAGCTGGACAAAACGGGAGAAAATAAGACGCAGGCGGACACAGGTGGAGCGGACTATAATGAAATGTCGGCTAATGTGTTTTATTGTTTTCTCTTGATTGCAATTGCCCGTCCGGCAATGCCCACGGGCCCATTATATGCTTCGGATGGTAGCTTGCGGCCGCGCCAAGCTTAGATATGGCTGGGCGAAAACCAAGCCGGCGAACCAAGAGCACAGCAACCAACAACAACTGCACTGCCGCTGCTGATGCTAAGCAAGAAATTATTAATTATTAGAAATTAATTATTATTTGAAATTATAATATTTTCGTTTTCCTCTATACTTTCGTTCCAGTTTCGTTTTTTAACAAAACCTGGTCTCCTATTTTTAGTTGGATATCTTTAACTTTCCTATCATATAATTCCTTATTTTTAAATTTGTTATCTTCTATCATTAATCTAGCTCTTTTATAGGCTACTTCTAACCTATACTTAGATTCTTTAGCGTAATCATCCACATTGTATAGTGGTTCTATTCTATCTATACCATTAAAATGTATCGGCAAGTTCGATGCTTTACAGAATACTAGCTCATATGGACAATAGTCATGTGCCATTGAAGGCGTAGTGTTAAAACAATACGTGAAATATGTATGGGATCCAATTGTCCAAATCGGTTTTGTCTAGTGAGATATGTTGTGAATTTAAATATTTCATGAGGGCCGCCCGCAAGTGAAGGTTGCCAACAGAAGGAAAATTGTAATTATAAATCCGGAAGAGAACCTGGGGAAGCCTGATCGGCAAGCCATTAAGGTGAGCCGAAAAATGAGAGGGAAAAGTGGAAAAGGCGGAGTAACACAAAGGTTACATTTTTTGTATAGGACCGACCATAACCAGGTTAGCAAAAGGAGGAAGGAACGCCAGGCCAATATCCAGGCCTGGCGCAATTTTTCTTGGATGGCACTATTTTTCTTGGCTGACGCAATTGTTTCCTGGACGGCAATTTTTATTTGGACTTCGGACCAATTTTCGTCGCATTCGTCGCCGGCAGGGTTTCTTTGGTCCGGCCTAATTTAATATTCTGTCGGAGCAATTTTTATGGAACATCTAAAAATGGTGAATACGACCCTATATACATATATATAGATAAATCCGTGGAAAAGGGTTAGGATGAGGCAGAACTAAAAAGTGCGTCCAAGTTTTGCAAACCGCCACTGTTGGCTGTAATCTGGCCGTCGCCACAGTGCCGCGCAAAAGTTTTCGTCCGGAAGACCGGCACGCCTGCAAAGAGTCAGCAAAGGGAGCCACCTAAAAGGCTTCAGCTATGTTTTTTTTTAATTATTTAGATTTAGTTATATTTTTGTTTATTTATTTGTGTTTGTTTCAATTTATTTTGTTTTTATTTATTTCCAATTTTATTTATTTATTTATATTTATTTATTTACCTGCAACTTCCTTTATTTATTTATTTGTTTATTCTCCGTATTTATTTATTTATGTATTATGGTATTATGGTCTATTATTTCTTGTTCAGTGGAACCCCTATTTTTTGTATATAAGTCTAGGAGTCCTAACGAAGCCCCCCTTACGAGTAGTCCTCCCTTCTGAGAGCTCATACGGGTAGGAAGACCTTTCGTATTGTTTTGGTGGGAAATTCAAAAGTTAGATTATTTACTGACTGAGGACTGACTGACTGACTGACTGACTGATATATCACAGCCATGGCCAAACAACATGTCTTAGAGACTTGAAGTTTTTTTTAAAAAATCAGAAAAAAAAATTTCCAGATTCGTATGGGTATTTTAATTTTCTAATTCCACCTGCAACCTATTTTAAAAAATAAAAAACATAAATTAAAAAAAATAATATTAATGGGATAATATTGATATTTGTCTAAGGCTTAGAGTAGGCCTTCCCTCATTTTAAATTTGTCATTCGACTTCAAAGAATCTTTATTTCTCATTCAGTGCGCTGACTTCAAAGCGAAATTTAATACTAAATATTAAGTGTGGATCTGCATCCGATCAAAGCGAGGATGCAATAGCGGGCCCTCTAGTACAAATACAAAGAGAAAAATAAAAAACAAACAAACAAACAAAAATAATAGGGTAAGGTGGGGCAAACCCGACCGTGTGGGTAAACCCGACCTCCCTCTGTTATCGACAATCGAAAGCACTAAGCAAACTAATATTAGTGTTATCGTGTAGAACATCGAAGATAACCAAAATGTTGGCATGTCAGTATTTCACCATTGAGATGCTGAAACGACGGCAAGTTTGTTTTTACAATTACAACCGTTTAAATGTAACATTTTATGTTGTACCCGATGATTGTATGTCAAATAATATTGTACTGGGACTAGAAGTGCTAGCTCAGGGATATTCTGCAGTAGTATCTTGTAAAGGGGTTGAAATAATTAAGGACGAAACAAAAAATGTTAATACGTGCTCTAAATTTATAGACAACTCATTTGATATAATAGAAAGCAATGTATATGAAGAAGACAAAAACGAAATAATAACTCTCAGATTCCTTTATACAGGGAACGCCTCAGACTCGCGTCAATTCTGGTGAAATGAAAATTCGATTGATTGATGAGACCAAAACGGTACAGAAAAGACCATATACACTGACGAGCAAAACTGTAATACGAGTTGCATATTCTAACTTCAACGGACAGTATTCTCTCCTATTTCATGTATGATAATAATCTTAGTCTTGTTTTGTTGCTACTATATTTGACTATCGCTTGTAAAAATATGAATATTCCGAAGCAAAATGTAAAAAAAGTCAATTGTTACAGTTTTGCACTGGTGTTATATATAAAACGAAATTTTTTTTTTAGATTATTTTAATAAAGAGTCCGCAGCCCTTTTGATTTTTTTTAGCTCCCCTATGCGATTTGGCATTCCTTGGGTATACCGTAGCACCATTTCAGGAGGAATAGCATACCAGACGTCCTTTGTGCTTTCCCACAGCTCCATCATTCCACTTGGAGGGACTGCATATTTTGCCAGTTGGGATTTTACATGGCTCCAAAAATTTTCTATAGGAATTCATATCAGGAGATTGCGGTGGCCACTTCAGCGACTGAAAATTTTGCTTTTCCATCCAATTTTTTGACCAAAATTGAAGTGTTTTTAAGATCATTGTTTTGCTGAAATATGTTTTTTTTGCGGCAAAACCCATTTTTTTAATTACTTTTGGAAGATTTTGTTGCACGTTGTGTCCGTCCTATCGATATTTTGTTTATGTCCGAGCTATGAGTAGCCCAAGGACAATCGATAGCGGAGGAACATGTGGCCACCTTGGGAAAAGTAGGGAATAGGTGCGTTCAACCGATAAAAGGGAATAAGAATAGGGAACTGATGGAGTTCGAAAACGTGTTCTCCATCTACCTTTCCCTCCGGTAGTTCGAAGCGGCAGTGCGAAAATTGCGGTGAAGCGGGCCGCGAATTCAAAATGTAAAATAAGTTTAAATATTTTATGAGGGCCGTCCGCCAGTGAAAGTGGCCAATAAAAAGCAAATTTGTATGCTAATCCCGGAACAGAACCTGGGGAAGCTTGATCGGCAAGCCATTAAGGTGAGCCGAAAAATGAAAGGAAAAAGTGGAAAAGGCAACGTAACAAAGGTTATAATATTGTTATAGGGCCGACCACATACCCAGGTTCCCAAAAGGAGGAACGAACGCCAGGCAAATATCCAGGCCTGGCGCAATTTTTTGGATGGCACTATTTTCTTGGCTGACGCAATTGTTTCGTGGACGACACATTATTTTTGGATGGCAAATTGTATTTGGATTTCTTGCTGGCCGACGCAAATGTCATCCTCTTCTTCTGTCCAAACGGGTTGAATTGTTGGCGGAATGCCTGGACATAAGAGATAAATATCCGTTGAATATGACCCAATACATATAAGCTGAGAAGTGCAAAAAAAGTTAGGATGAGTCGGAACCAAAATGGGAGTCCACGTTTTGCCAACCACCACTGTTGGCTGTAATCTGGCCGTTGCCACAGTGCCGCGCAAAAGTTTTCGTCCGTAGGACCGGCACGCCTGCAAAGAGGCGGCAACGGGAGCCACCTAAGGCTTCAGATATATATATTTTTTTAATTATTTAGATTTAGTTTTATTTTTGTTTATTTATTTGTGTTTGTTTAAATTTATTTTTTTGTTTTTATTTATTTCCAATTTAATTTATTTATTTATATTTATTTATTTGTTAATTTATTGATTTGCAAATTCCTTTATTTATTCTCCGTATTCATTTATTTATTTATGTATTAATTTATTATGTTTTAGTATTGTTTACGTGAGGGGACCATTGTACCCCCTCTGGCCACCGAGCTTCCGAAAGCTCAGCCGCTCTTGCGCTCCCGTATTTCGGGCTTCCGCGCATAGTTCGTCGGGCGTGCCGACGCTCGCCCGCACTCCGCTTCGCTGCAATCTCCGGCCGTTTCGCACCACTATTCCGCCGCTCCTCGGCACCTGTCTTGGCAGCGATCGCCCTCGATGCTCTCCTCCACATCTTCGGCCACTGCACTCTTCCGCCGCTCCCTGGCCAAGCGCATCGTCGCCCTCTGACGCTCCCGCTCCCCGAGCTCGGGATAAATCCGATCCAGCAGTCGGCCGCCGCCGATCTCCCGCTCTCGCTTTAGCGGAGTATAGCGGGCGGGAGCACGGCTCTATGTTTAAGCTTAGATTAGTAACCCAATGCATGTTCAATAAAACACTACGGGCGCTCTATGCCACTGTCGACTCTCGACCCCCGAATACTTTCTACGTCTTCCTCTTCGCGGGATATATACGAATTATATTTTCTGGAATCCTTTAGCGGAGGATCCTCGCCACCCCCCTACATAAACATGGTCCTTCGAGCCGGATAAGGATATCGTCCTGGAATCCTTTTTTCACCAGCAGCTCTGGTGGTGCCGCCGCTAAAGATAAGTACAAGGTCTTTTCGTCTCCTTCTCGCAGCCGATCTTCAGCAGTGGTCTGAACATTAAATTTAGTTCACACTGCTGTAAGATCGCTTATTGTTTCTGTGTCAACTCCAAATCCGAGAGTTTTCGACAGCGAGAAAATTAATAGTGCTCCTAGTCCGCATAAATAAATAGTGCTCCTAGTCCGCATAAATAATTAGTGCTCCTAGTCCGCCGAAATTTTCCATTCGTCTCCGCTTTGTGTGTCGCCGTATTCCTTGCCGTTTTTCTTTTCGTTCTCGTTGTACAACAACTTTCCAACGGTCGAGGCATATGTACATATATGTGTATGCATTCTCAGCATCAAAAGCGAAATATTTTCATATATCGGCGCAACTCCGCGCAAATTAACAAGTGAAAAGTTAAATTGTGTGGTGAGAAAGGCATAATAAATATTGGCCAACCTGTGTGCACTGTTTCGGGAATCTCTCTGTTCGCCGAACAGTCCGCCGTTGTCGCGATATTTGTTCCTTATTCTTGTGCGTGCCAATTTTCGCCACTTAATCTATCCTTTCATTTTTAAATATACAGTCCACTTCTCGACGCTCCACTGTGCCAACCTGTGCCCTACACATACATACATTATCCGTATTCGCTTGCATGCCCAACATATTTTATACATACATATATATATATATATATATATATATATATATTTTCTGCCTCCGATCCCAGAAACTACGTGTGCATCAAAACTAATATACATACCTACATAAATACAAATTAAAGCCGAGACAATACAACAAATATTAAAAACGAAACATCTTTACAGATCCACACGGGCGGGGCCGCGTCTATTTTGCAAAATTAACGACTTAATCGCTGCAGCGGCCGCTTTATTGTTGTTGCTGTTTGTTCCCCTCTTGCGTCCCTCACGCGTGCACTGCTTTGCCGACGCTATAGCAGTGAGCTTGTCGGCCGAACCAAAGCCAAGGGTTTCAATTTTATCTTTTCGGCTTTCTAATAATTACGATCAATATTTAGTTATTTTTTCGGCCAATAATTTCCTCAATTATTAATAAATTTTTTCGCACTGGATCTTTTTTGATTATCCAACACCACAATTCTAATCAATTTATTTCTTGATTTAATTTACTCTTCTTCGGAAACCCTGTGTTCTTCTCAAATCTGTCCAGTTCTCAAATTTCTATTTGAGCGCCCTCCAAGTCGGTGAATAATTCAGATCAGTTGATCAGCCCGATCCACGTTCGATTCCGTCAATCCGCCTAAACTGGTCCCATTACGCATCTCCGTGCCCGTCTCATCTCAAGCCCTTCGCCCAAGCTTACCCCGTCCATTTCCAATATGGCTCCAAATGCGGTAGACATCGCCATGAGCAAATTTAGTTCTACAACGGAGTTAATTATCCAATTCGAAGCGGACATTTACGCCCCTGCATCTGGAGGTTTCTCCCCTCATATGTGCCGAGTCCATCTGGACGAAATCCGGGCCTTATGGGAAGGTGTGAAGAAGGGCTATATGAGCTGATTGGACCTTCTTTCCGTGTCCGCTGAAGATCCGACCACCGCAACAGTACATACTTAAGGTTAAGTACAATTATTGTTATTCCATCTACTCGAGATGTGTCGCCCAGCTCCACGAAGCAATAGAGAATGGCGCCTCCCAGTCCACCCAGTCGTCCGCAAGCATCCCACCGCCCACTTTTACTGGTTGTCGCTTGCCACCAGTGTACATCGAAGTCTTTGAAGGCGATTATCTTCGGTGGCCTACCTTTAGGGACCTTTTCACGGCAGTCTACATCAACAATGCGAGACTTACGCCAGTGGAAAGGTTGTTCCACCTTCTTTCGAAAACGAGTGGCGATGCGCACGCCATTGTTTCCAAGGCACCGCTAACTAATGAAGGGTTCGTCTCCGCGTGGCAAAGCCTTACGGACCGCTTCGAAAATAGGCGAATTTTAGTAAACAGTCAGCTGAAGATTCTTCTTAATATTCAGACGATTCCCCAAGAATCCGGGGCCGCTTTAAAAGAGCTGCAAGGCACCATCCAAAGTTGCCTAACATCCTTGAAGATGTCATCCATTCAAGTCGAGGCATGGGACTGTCTCCTTGTGTATATGATTTCTTCCAAGCTTCCAAATCTCACTCTTTCTCTCTGGGAACAGTCGGTCCAGAACAAATCTGAAATTCCAACCTGGAATAAGTTAGATGCGTTTCGGACAGAGCGCTATCGTACACTGGAGGCCATCGACGACGTCAGGCCTAGCGACTCTGGGCATTTTCCGCCAAGACCGACAATTGTCACCCCACCCGCGCACATATTCAACTCCAACGAATCCGGGATGGCTCCGACTCCCAGAGGGTGTGACCTGTGCGCCAGGGGAAATCACCCCCTGCGTACATGTCCCCGTTTCCTAACGATGAGTGTTGATGATCGCTCAAATTTCGTCCGAAGAAAGCAACTCTGCTTAAATTGTTTGGATCGAGGCCACCAATACCGGTACTGTACCAGTGCCCATAACTGCATCTCGTGCCACGTCCGGCATCACACTCTTCTACACCGCGACAGTCCGGTTGCGACCGATCTGAGACCCTCTGCTCCGTCTAGTCCACGACCCGCGCCCCTTGCGCAAAGCGCTGCAGTTTCCGACGACCACTCAAATGTCCGAGTATTTTCCACGCGAGTTTCTTGTGCATCCAAAGGTCCGTTGGACACACTCCTTGCCACTCGCAGTGCGGCCGCCTTAAGAGGCAGGCGTGACAAAAGCACTCACTCCTACCGTTGTCGAGTCTGCAACGGTATCCACCCCCTTCGAAAATGCCAACAGTTCCTCAAGCTGAGTGCTGAAAAAGAGGCTCCGCGCGGTTATTGTCCACCGCTACTGTTCTAACTGTTTGGCCCACGAACATTCCGAGGGAACCTGCCTCAAGGGGGACCGATGCAAGACGTGCAATCAGCACCATCATACGCTCCTGCATCCAGTGCATCCAGAGCTCGCGCCCTACTCGCAGCAGCGAGCACCTCCTACTTCTAGCCTGCAAATTACGAACCATCTCTCACGCATTACTCTTCACCCAGCCCAGATCCAACGTCATCACGTTCACGCAACGCACGTTCTTCTACAAGCAGACGTACCCGAGGTACCTAGTCCTACCGTAGCCGAGTCTGAACGGAATTCGTCATCAACATTTCGCCGAAAAGCAGACGTTCTCGAGGTACTTAGTCCTACCGAAGCCGAGTCTGCACGGAATCCATCCGCTACAGAGAGATCAACGCATACGCTTCGTGCCGATCAGCTTCGTCGTCTCAACGCCCTAAGATGCGCACCGATCACGGCAGCTGAAGCCGCTCCGGATCCTGCCACCAGCCATAAGAAGAACGGTAATGTTGCAATCCGAGTGATTGCAAGGGGGGCCGGAATGTTTACGTGAGGGGCCCATTGTACCCCCTCTGGCCACCGAGCTTCCGAAAGCTCAGCCGCTCTTGCGCTCCCGTATTTCGGGCTTCCGCGCATAGTTCGTCGGGCGTGCCGACGCTCGCCCGCACTCCGCTTCGCTGCAATCTCCGGCCGTTTCGCACCACTATTCCGCCGCTCCTCGGCACCTGTCTTGGCAGCGATCGCCCTCGATGCTCTCCTCCACATCTTCGGCCACTGCACTCCTCCGCCGCTCCCTGGCCAAGCGCATCCGCGCATCGCCCTCTGACGCTCCCGCTCCCCGAGCTCGGGATAAATCCGATCCAGCAGTCGGCCGCCGCCGATCTCCCGCTCTCGCTTTAGCGGAGTATAGCGGGCGGGAGCACGGCTCTATGTTTAAGCTTAGATGAGTAACCAAATGCATGTTCAATAAAACACTACGGGCGCTCCATGCCATTGTCGACTCTCGACCCCCGAATATTTTCTACGTCTTCCTCTTCGCGGGATATAAACGCATTATATTTTCTGGAATCCTTTAGCGGAGGATCCTCGCCACCCCCCTACATAAACAAATTTTTTTTGTGCAGTGGAACCCTAATTTTTGTGATTATAGTTAATTCGTTTGAGTCCCCCTACGAATAGTTCTCCCCCCTTCTGAGCGCTCATTCGGGTAGGAAGAAAGTTCGAAAAGTTGTTGGGAAATTTTATTAATTTATTTAAATTATGTAACTAATATATTTTATATGTATTAATGATGGATGAAAATTTGGGAGGAAGATTATAAAGCAAGACATTATTGTATACTAGGTTAAAGATACACATTAAAAAAATAGGGAATGAAATAAGGAAACATGAAGGAATGAATTTTGTATGGGAAAAGGAAGGCGTTAGGATAAGTTAGGTGTTTGTGTAATGTATTAAATAGGGGCAGCTGCAATATTTCTGCAAGCAGACGGACAGACAGACTGACAGACAGACAGACAGACAGACAGACATACAGACAGGCGGACATGGCTAGATCGACTCGGCTGTTGATGCTGATCAAGAATATATATACTTTATAGGGTCGGTAATGTCTCTTTTACTGCGTTGCAAACTTCTGACTAAAATTATAATACCCTGCAAGGGTATAAAAATAAGGAATTATATGATAGAAAAGTTAAAGATTTCCAACTAAAAATAGGAGACCAGGTTTTGTTAAAAAACTGGACATAAGTTAGATTTTAAATATACTGGACCATATAAGGTAGAAAGTATAGAGAAAAAATAAAATATTATAATTTTAAATAATAAAAATAAGAAACAAAAAGTAGGCAAAAGGACAGATTAATAATTTTTATTTCCTAATCAAAAAATATATATTTATACTAGAGGGCCCGCTATATTGCATCTTCGCTTTGATCGGATGCACATCCACACTTAAAATTTCGTATTAAATTTCGCTTTGAAGTCAGCGCACTGAATGAGAAATAAAGATTCTTTGAAGTCGAATGACAATTATAAAATGAGGCAAGGCCTACTCTAAGCCTTAGACCAATATCAATATTATCCCATTAATAATATTTTTTAAATTAAAATTTATGTTTTTTATTTTTTAAAATATGTTGCAGGTGGAATTTGAAAATGAAAATACCCATACGAATCTAGAAATTTTTTTTCAGATTTTTTAAATAAACTTCAAGTCTCTAATACATGTGGTTTGGCCATGGCTGTGATATATCAGTCAGTCAGGACAAAGCATTATATATATCATATATAGATTATTAAATCAATTAATCTAGAATTAGTAAAACAATAAAAAAAAATAATAATAATAATAATAATATTAATACAAATTCAAAGAGAAAAATAAAAAACAAACAATCAAACAAAAATAATAGGGTAAACCCGACCTCCCTCTGTTATCGACAATCGAAAGCACTAAGCAAACTAATATTAGTGTTATCGTGTAGAGCATCGAAGATAACCAAAATGTTGGCATGTCAGTATTTCATCAGTCACCATTGAGATGCTGAAACGACGGGAAGTTTGTTTTTACAATTACAACAGATTAAATGTAACATTTCATGTTGTACCCGATGATTGTATGTCAAATAATATTGTACTGGGACTAGAAGTGCTAGCTCAGGGATATTCTGCAGTAGTATCTTGTAAAGGGGTTGAAATAATTAAGGATGAAACAAAAACTGTTAATACGTGCTCTAAATTTATAGACAACTCATTTGATATAATAGAAAGCAATGTATACGAAGAAGACAAAAACGAAATAATAACTCTCAGATTCCTTTATACAGGGAACGCCTCAGACTCGCGTCAATTCTGGTGAAATGAAAATTCGATTGATTGATGAGACCAAAACGGTACAGAGAAGACCATATACACTGACGAGCAAAACTGTAACACGAGTTGCATATTCTAACTTCAACGGTCAGTATCTTCTCTCCTATTTCATGTATGATAATAATCTTAGTCTTGTTTTGTTGCTACTATATTTGACTATCGCTTGTAAAAATATGAAGTGATTTGATCATCTGGAACAAATATTCCGAAGCAAAATGTAAAAAAAGTCAATTGTTACAGTTTTGCACTGGTGTTATATATAAAACGAAATTTTTTTTTTAGATTATTTTAATAAAGAGTCCGCAGCCCTTTTGATTTTTTTTAGCTCCCCTATGAGATTTGGCATTCCTTGCGTATACCGTAGCACCATTTCAGGAGGAATAGCATACCAGACGTCCTTTGTGCTTTCCCACAGCTCCATCATTCCACTTGGAGGGACTGCATATTTTGCCAGTTGGGATTTTACATGGCTCCAAAAATTTTCTATAGGAATTCATATCAGGAGATTGCGGTGGCCACTTCAGCGACTGAAAATTTTGCTTTTCCATCCAATTTTTTGACCAAAATTGAAGTGTTTTTAAGATCATTGTTTTGCTGAAATATGTTTTGTTTTGCGGCAAAACCCATTTTTTTAATTACTTTTGGAAGATTTTGTTGCACGTTGTGTCCGTCCTATCGATATTTTGTTTATGTCCGAGCTATGAGTAGCCCAAGGACAATCGATAGCGGAGGAACATGTGGCCACCTTGGGAAAAGTAGGGAATAGGTGCGTTCACCCGATAAAAGGGAATAAGAATAGGGAACTGATGGAGTTCGAAAACGTGTTCTCCATCTACCTTTCCCTCCGGTAGTTCGAAGCGGCAGTGCGAAAATTGCGGTGAAGCGGGCCGCGAATTCAAAATGTAAAATAAGTTTAAATATTTTATGAGGGCCGTCCGCCAGTGAAAGTGGCCAATAAAAAGCAAATTTGTATGCTAATCCCGGAACAGAACCTGGGGAAGCTTGATCGGCAAGCCATTAAGGTGAGCCGAAAAATGAAAGGAAAAAGTGGAAAAGGCAACGTAACAAAGGTTATAATATTGTTATAGGGCCGACCACATACCCAGGTTCCCAAAAGGAGGAAGGAACGCCAGGCAAATATCCAGGCCTGGCGCAATTTTTTGGATGGCACTATTTTCTTGGCTGACGCAATTGTTTCGTGGACGACACATTATTTTTGGATGGCAAATTGTATTTGGATTTCTTTCTGGCCGACGCAAATGTCATCCTCTTCTTCTGGCCAAACGGGTTGAATTGTTGGCGGAATGCCTGGACATAAAAGATAAATATCCGGTGAATATGACCCAATACATATAAGCTGAGAAGTGCAAAAAATGTTAGGATGAGTCGGAACCAAAATGGGAGTCC